>JAYKKM010000490.1:0-227500 GCA_035772405.1 Chrysogorgia sp. JL179-B06
CATTAAAATAGCTCGAATTTTTTTCCCACTAGTCCACAAGTCTCCCCGAGAGGTCAACGCCTAGCTGGGCTGTCTTGTTAATTTTAGAGATCGAATGAAATGAAACATGATTAGATGTAAACCGCAAGAAAATAACTCACGCGTAAACCATCAGCATTGTCACGAGAAGTACTACACTGTAGTTGATAAGTTTATTCAAATTGGTAGCGTGGACCGACCGGACTGGGTCTACAGGCGCTGTGGTTATAAGGCCAACAAACATACATTTCGATGGCGTCGGTTCGAATCCCAACCGCTACTCATTTTATTTTATTTGCACGATTATCTGTAAATTTTCACTTTCTGTAATTATCCTAGATGTGGAATGAAATGTTATGACATATGCGAAATTAAAACGGGTATTTTTATACCGGTTAAGTAAACGTAGAAAAAGTGAACTCCATAGTGTATACCATCTATAGCATTGTCACATGAGCTATTCTGCATTCCTATTTAACGAACCTGATATAGTGGGGCTTGCAGCCATTTCGATGGCCTGGGTTCGAGATCCCAGCATGCTATTATCTCATTTTATTTTATTACACGATGACACGGACATGAAGAGTAGCCTATTTTTTTCTTTATCAATTCTAGAGATGAATATGAGATTAGAAATGTATTGACATGATGCGAATACGGGTTTCAACTTTTATACAAACGTATAAATAAATTCCACCGGTGTTTATTATACCAGTTACATGATGGGAATAGGAATGGAATATGGATTTAAATGTTAGGTAAATAAATTATCGTATAGATTATTTAGAAAGATATAAAGAAACTCTACACTTAGTGTAGCATAGCAATGTCACGCTAACTATAGCGCGGCGGACCCCGATTAGTGTGGTCTACATTACCATAAATTCTATTTTTCTTAAATTAATTCTAGAGATGGAATGAAATGGATTACATGATGCGATAAGGGGTTTATTTAAAATTTTTATATAAAGCGTAGAAGAGAAAGAATTCACCGTGTACCAAATACATATGATGGGGGGAAAATATCGGATTTAAATTTTAGGTAAACACAGAAAAGAACTACACACTAAAACATAGCAATGTCACGAGAAACTATAGTCGATAACGTATTTACAAATTGGTTAGCGTGGCCCGAAAGTTCAGGTGGTTTTAAGTGGTGGTTAAAGCAGTCATTTCGATTGGGGACGCCGACACTCTCGGCACTACTCATTTTATTTTATTGAAATTTTACATCGCGGATTATTTTTCTTTATTAATTCTAGAGATAGGGGAATGCGATATTTTATCCGAGGTTGATAATCTCGCCGCGGCCAGAGATCCATTTCTCACTTAAAAGGTTTTTATATATATAATATCATGATATATATATATATATATATATATGAGATATATATATATATATATATATATATATAGATTTATATATTATGGCTTTCACGATATCCTGAAATTCTGATTGGTTTAATGCCCCAGGATCCGTAAAAAATTGCGTGTATCCGGCCCACGGTCCGTCTATTTCCGTATCCGGACCGGTGTAGTGTCCCGGTCCCGGATGGTTGTTGGATTGCCGGCGGAGATTTCAAGGTTATGGTTTATCAGTTTGTCTCGTTTTTGTCGATGGGCTAAGCAAGTCTTTTCAAAGCACTAGAATGCCTTCGGTAAAAACGTGGCTGAGGCACATAAAATTAAAACAACAACGAGTTAAAACGATTTGGTGAATATAAAGACATGCAGGATACAGAAATAAAGGTTAGGAGTCGTACTTGGTTCGTATTCACGCTTCGGTCTAACTTCTTAGCTTGACGTTCATGAAGTTATTGAAGAACTTGGAAAGCCACCAAGGAGATAATCGAGGAGGTCGGGGAGGAAAGGTAGTTATCTTAGGTCATTGTATATTTATTTCCCGGCCATGATTTGCAACGCTCAATGGGTTTATTTTGACTAGGTATGTTTAAGTTCCACCTGTTTTGTTTTTTTATAGTGGATTTTTCTGCCGTCTTTCTGACTTGTTAAAAAGGCCCATCCCTGTGTTGTATGTGTTGCTGGCTTTTCGTATAAACGAAAAGTGGCATTTTCCATCTCGTTTCCTCGTCATAATAGTGAAAAATCACTTGCGAGGAATGCTTCCTCTTTTTACATGTTAGCTGAATGGCTTTCGCTGGGGCTTCAGATGCAACGAAAATGTTACGTTCTTATTTTGTAATAAAAATTATTTTCAATGGTTTAATTAGTGCGTTTTTCGTTTTTTTCGATATAAACAAATCTTTGTTTTGTGCAAAAGCTAGTCAATGAAGAAATGAAAAACGAGAAAAAGCCAAGCAATTAGCACGCTAGCGAAAAAGCCTTGCGAATAAAGCCAGACAGTGATGGTTAAAAATTGTTTTTGATTTTGAGGCCATTATAATAATAAACAGCTTATTGACCTCGTTTTGTTCGGTCATGTACAGTGAATATATCGGACCTCGGTGTTTTTTTTGCAACAGACCTCGCTTCGCTGCGCTCGCTCGGTCCCGTACCAAAAAGTCTCCAGTCCCGATATTTCACTGGTACAGACCTCACGCTCGGTCAATAAGCAGTTATAATATATCTATAACTTATTCTATATATTATATATAGTATCTTAAATATATATCTTTATTGATCTCATATATATATATATATATTATATTAAATACAATACATATTTTCAATATATATATAATTATATATATATATTATATTATATATATTATAATATATATTAGTATATATACTATATATAATATATATATATATAGTATATATATATAGTATAGTATATATTAATATATATACCTATTCATTGTACTTCTGTTCTGACGATCGCGTAAGCCGTGAAACTTCGGGAAGTAACAGCCAAAGTGATGTCATTGTCTTTAATTTATCTTACAATTTATATATATCATTATTAATATAATATATATATATATTATATATATATATATATAATATATATATACTATATATATTATATATATATACTATATTTTTATATTATATATTTAGGCATATACCTGGGAGGTGTGAATAATAGTGCTTTTCACGCAATTTGATTGGCATACGTCTATCTCGGAATATTGTGCACTATTCACCTTCCGGAGCAAACACAAAATGGTCTTCCCGTTTTGTTTTCAGTTACGGACAAGAAGAAAGAAAAGAAATCTTTTTAATAAACAGAGGGAAGGTGCCTCTGTGTCGAGTACAATACCAAAAAAAACCAAACAAAGTTTTTTTTTTTTTTTTTACTTTTTTACAGCTCTGCTGGTATAATGGTGACAAAAATGTGCTCGGAACTTTACCTTGTTTTGTTGTACAATATCGAGGGCGGTCGGGTTGGAAGCAAACGTAAAATTAATTTTAAAAAGTAAAATACTTATTTACGATACACGGAATAATGTTTTAGAGAATGGGGTCTTCAACAGCAACAGCAATTTAGAATTCATTTGGAAACGAAATGTCTCTCTCAACAAATTAAACAAATGCCTTCAAAAGTTTTATCTTCCCTAAACGCGCGAGAAAACGTGACGGAAGCTACTTACAGTCTACACGACATTACCTAAGTCGCTTACCGCACCAATTCCGTAGCCACGTTTGAATCACCCATTTGAGGAAATCCACCCATTTTAGCAAATATTTTTCGAGCAGTTGGATGATGCCCAAGTTTTTTCAGAAGCAAATAAAGTTAGATCTGAGCCAATTTTCTGCGAAAAAACCCGTAATTAAAAAGGCGACGAAAATTTGCAACGAAACTGTCCCAACAAACTGATGACAAAAGAAGTCGTGTGAGAAGCTGTACGGAAAGAAGGTCGAGGCTGAGTTGAAGTTGACATGGTACTCTCAAATCCTGTCAAATTGCAGCCAAACGGCATGGCTTTTTCAATGACTGCTGGTCTTTCAAACCCCACGCTATAAATGTCTCTTGGGGACTTCCAATAGCACAAAATCTCGTTCAACTTCATGGCTTTCGTTTAATTACATCGTTTCTGGTAGGTTACATTTCCAACTTCAATGTCAAACTTCCAAGCAGCCATGGCAGTGAGTGGACAGTATTTCAGGCACGATCAGCTTTAAGGACTTGCGAAGATCGTACTCTTGCAGCGATCGGGAAGAAAAAAGAAAAAAAAAAAAAAAGAAATAAAAAACCCATAATTTTCCTTGTCTTTCTTCGGACACGGAATTCGTAATAAAAAAGTCCTTTTTATTACAAACGAACTCGTTTTTACGTTTTCTGTCAGTGGACTCCTGTTTATCATACATGGTTTGGTCGTGTTTTCTTGTGACGTTTTCTTCGCGCGTTTCTCGCACGCGAAATATTAAAGGTTGTAGTAATCGTGAGTTTTGGGTTTTTGCTCATTTTTTTGTCCACAAAAATTACAATAAAAAAAAGTTTTCCGGAGTTTGTCTATTTATTCACCTCCCAGGTATATGCTAATCCTTAAATATCTTTTTTTCTTAAAACAATTATTCACCTCAGTGTCGGTGAATAGTGTGGATATTTTATCCTCGCCGCTTCGCGGCCATCGGTAAATATTCCAACACTATTCACCTCCACTTCGTGTTTGAGAATTAATTGCTATATATATATATATATATTTTTATTAATTATATATAACTATCTTAAGTTTATCTATATATTATATATATAGTATATCATTTTATATAATATATAATATTATACTATATCATATAAAATATTCTATATATATATAATATGATTATATATTATATATTTTTTATATATATATATATATATTCAATATATATATATATATATATATATATAATATAACTATATATTACTATATCTATATATTTATATATATATATATTTGAGCGGAGCATGGTAGCACCAAACTCTTATAAGGAAGTTAAAAAAGTCATTTTCGGGTGGGTTTAAACCGTTATGCATCGAATCAATATTTTGGATTTTGGGGCGAAGGGAGGCCATTGGCGGAGTGGTGATCTGACGAAACCACATAAATGGGTTTTTACGACAGGTTTATACACGTTATTCGCGTAATATTATGCTTTAGGCCACGTGCGTCGTTGGCCGAGGGAATAACGTCCAAAATCTTTATCGACAGAGACTACAAAAATACCAAATATGCGGGCGGGTCAGGGGACCATGGATGGGAAAATAAACTCTGCAGGGGCCTGGGGTGGGAGAAGTGGGTAGAAAAGTTTCGAGCGAGGGGAGGGGCATTATTGCGGATACGTATTTCTAGAGTTATGTGAGGATATCGCGTGGATGGAACTAATTTTTAAAAAAGACAAAATGGGGAAAAGTCGTTACAGTACCGTATGAGCACACAATATGAGTATTTGCGAGCACAGGAATATGAGTATGCGTGGCACAGAAGGGGGACAGAGAGCGTTCCTGATCGCACATCCAGAGCCTTGCCAGTTGCTCCATTATTGTAAACACAGATACTGCAATTCATTTCTGAGTGAATATGCCAAATAAAAGCCAAAATATAACCTATTCAAATCTTTTTGTGAAATTGTTGTAAATCTATAAAGCCATTGTATCACAACATTTAGTCCCCTCAAATGCAAGGGACAGCCAGTGGTGTGAGCGTGATTTTAGAAAATGTTGATCGAAATGCAAAGTTGTCAAGTCAAGCGAAAGATTTAATATTTAGAAACGTAAACACTTAAGTAAAAACCGAGAATCAGGGACCCAATTGTGGCCTGGAAAACCTAAATAAAGAATAGAAAAACCATTCTAAGACACACCAGTATGGAAAAGAGAAGGGACGAGGGAAAATGCCAGACAATAATTAAATAAGTGAGCTAGAAGTATTCGATAATATTAAGTCTTCTAGAATCAAGTAAGGGGATAAGATATTACTTCGTTTGTACCGGGACACAGAAAATTTGTTGATGAGTTTAAAATTTTAGTTAGCACTGTATAGAGTATAGAACTAGCTCGTTCTTTTAAAATCCGTTATTATTATCTATAAAATAGGTTTTTTTAATTGATAAATTGGAGAACTCCAGGACAAAAGAATAAACGGGGATTGATTTTTTTAAAGAACGAAGCCGCCCGCTTAGGTCAGTACCAGTAAACGCTTACTATTAAGATGGTCATTTAAACCGTGTCAAATTGTTGAAAAATTTGTACATACTAGAAATTGCTTCGTTCATTTCTATTAAAATGACATATCTAAAATTACGTGGCTAAAAAGTTATTAAATAAATACGATTTCACATTCTTGATTTATGATTTATGTCAGTATAATTTTATAGTTAAAAAAGTTTGACGGAATATTATCTATAATCGCTCCTGGGGTCTCTAAGCTATCAGTTGGCGGCCTGGCCCATGGCATTTGGTCACATGCTTATGCTTAAATTATAATCATCTGCATATTTTGAAAACAATATATTTCTGAATTTTGATATATAATATATTGTAATTCATCTTAGAGTTTACATCTATCATGATCAGTTATTATCACTACAAAATAGTGACTAAGCTCGAGAAAAAGCTTGTTATCGTGTTTGTTGGGGGGTTAGGGTTTGGGGGGGGTATTTATTATATTATACATGTAGGTCTTTGGTTTAATTCTTAAAACACATTGAAAAATTGATATTGACCTTTATCATTACATAATAAATGACCTTTATCTTAACGCCTGAACCTTTATCATTTGGCCCGGAGACCGGAGGAGACACGGACGCGGAACGCCGAGGGTTTTTTTTTTTTTTTTTTATATAGCAATAGCTCTTCTGCACTAACGTGCTACATGAGTATACATATACGACGTAGTTGTAGGCTGAATTGGCCGAAATAATTTCTAAGTACATAAACCGTTTTTTTTTCTTTTACGAAGGGTATAACACGGTTCTCGTAATATAAGAGACACGTACGATTAACGTTTCGTATGTAGATGCCATAATTCCAAAATACTGTTTTTTTTTCAGAATTGAAATTCGAGTAAATATTGGCCGAAGGGTTAGCGTTCAAAATCTACCATACGGACGAAACCGGCTTTTAAGGTTTGTTATCGACGAGACGCGGTTTGGGCACTGGGCCACTGGGGACATGTATGGGGAAAAGAAACTCTAGCGGGTTTGGTGGTGCGGGAGTATAAGTCGTAGAAAGTAGGTAGGAGTTAACTCAGGTAAGTCAAGATTAAGTGTAAAAGTTAGAGTAGTAACAAGTAAAAGTAGTAAGTAGTAGTAATAATTAAAGTTGTAAAGACAAGTACAGTAGTGGTAGGGAAAAGGCGGCCGAGGGTGAGGGGATTTATTGCGAATTCGTATATTTCTTAGTTAAGAAAAAATAATTTTTTACATGGTAATGATGCAATTTAAAAATAAAATGAGCAAAATGGCAGTGTGGTGGAGATTCGAACACACGCCATTCGAAACTACTGGGTAGTGTCTTAAAACCAGCGCCCTTATTCATTATTCCATCCAAATTATCATCGTCCAAAAATATTTCATTCAATGTACTATATATACTAATTTTCTCGATAAATTATTATTTAATAAATATATGAGTGGCAGCGATGGAATTCGAACCCAGCGCATCTTAGACGACTCGGCCCGCGCTACCAATCCCCGCGACTACGCGCTACCAATTGAGTAAAAGCTTATCAACTATAGTTTATCGTGAACATTGCTATGCTATAGTTTAGTCTTTTTGTGACATAGTTCTTATCTACATAATTTACCTAACATTTAAATCCATATTCCCATCATTGTTAACACGGTGATATTCTTCTATACGTTTGTATAAAATTTAAACCCGTTATTCGCCATTCATGTAATAAAACATTTCATTCCATCTCTATGAATTGATAAAGAAAAATAGGCTACTCATGTCGTGTTCAATCTTGTAATAAAATAAAATGAGTAATGGGCTTAGTGCTGGGATTCGAACCCAGCCCATCCGAAATGGCTGCTAGCCACTATTACCTAATCGGTTTTTAAAATAGAAATGCCAGGAATAGGCTCATGTGACAATGCTATTGTGGTTATACTATGACTATGAGGTCCCCATTCTACGTTTAACATAAACATAATATTAATTAAGAGCGCGTATTCGCATTCCATATATGTTCATACATGTACATTCCACATTCTAGGATAATTAAGGAAAGTGAAGAAAAATTTACGGGTAATCGCGCATTATTAAAATAAATATGAGCATGTGAACGCATCACATCCATCCGAAATGTATGTTGTCCTTAAAAACCAGCGCCTTCTTAGACCGGTCGGCCCACGCTAACCAATTATCAATTACAGGTGTACAGCTTCTCGTGACCTAATGCTATGGTTTAGTATTTATATTCTGTGAATTATTTCTGCTTTCGATTACCACTTGATATTTTAAAATATCTTTAAAAATTTACAACACGCCAGCTAGGCGTTGACTCGGGATACTTGGGCTAGTGGGTTGGGTAAATTAAGGTTTTGTCCTTTTTAAATTCAAAAAACTCAAATAGCACCTAAAACAGTCCAAAATCTAAAGCGCGGATAAAAGCATTGAATGGGCCCTTGTGGTGTTGGCAGGATTAGTTTGAATTATTGCGGAGTTGTGGCATGTGGGGGGGGATACAAAATGCCACCAAACATACAGCGACCCGCAATAATTCAAACTAACCTCCACATAACAAGCTCCTATTTTCATGCCTTTTCCCGCTTAGAGTTGAGGTTTTCCGGTTTTGAGTTTTTGTTCCTTAAAGGGATATACCTTTTTGTGAGGAAATGGGATCCCTGCCCTGGCGAGATTAATTCACCTTCGCTTGCCGAGGCAGTTGTAAAATAACCCCTCGCCCGCCTTCTCTCCCGACCCTAGAGTTGTCTTTTCCACAATCCAATCGGTCCCCAGGATCCCACAGATCCGGCGTATTATGACTGGCTCACGTGGGAGTATAATAATAACAATAATTCTAAAAGTAGGCCATTACTCATAAATCCGAAACCACCCTAACCAAACCCTAAGCCCTGCCTTAACCGTTTTAAAAAATCAAGACAAAAAAATGAGAAAGAATGATAAATTAAAAAAAGAAAACTCAACATGAATAGGTATGTCCGCCGTTTGTGGGATTTTGAACTTGCCAGATACTCGGCATCGCAACCCTTAAAATCTAAAAACCACTACGCTTAAGACAGCACGCCTTCGGACAGAAACGCAAAATAATAAAAACTGCGTAATTTACAGTCGTTTGCTGATTAAATAAACCGGCTGCCGAGTCATTATCACTTTGTCTGCCCAATATAACATATATCACACGTTAGATTTTTGAACGTTTATCTCCCGGCCCAATATGTACTCCCGATTTTTCAATCCTGAAATCAGATTTGGTAAAGATTACCGAATCTTAAAACATATTAATACGTTTGTCTATTATTATACCCGGAGAAGGTTGCATTATTTAACCCTTCGTAAAGTTAAAAAAAACGGTTTAAAATCTACTTATATTTAATTTTTACTATATTAATTATTGTCTCTACGTATATTATTTTGAAATGTTATCTCGCATGAATATCTTCACCGTTGTGTTTTCAATTCTAAACAAACAGATTTGGAATCTAGCGAGAGTCTAAATACAATAACACACGTACCTAGTATATATTACGCCAAAGGTGTATACTCAGTCGTAAAAAACATCTTTTTATTGTAGTTCGTTCAAAAATACCACTCTGCGGAATCGGCCCCCGCCGTTCTATTGTCTTCAAAAATTTTGTCCGATTCAAACGGAACACCCAAAAAACGACTATTTTACTACCTTATAAGGAGGTTAACCTACCATAGTGCGGCTTCTTATATTATATATATATAATTATATATATATATATATATTATTATATATATTATATATATATATATTATTATATATAATATATGTATAATATATATACTTAGCCATGTAGCATGTAGCAATCTGTAGCATGTATAGCATGTATCAGCATGTATAGCATGTTAATAGCATTGTATAGCATGTTTTTAGCATGATATAGCATGTATAGCATGTATATAGCATGCATAGCATGCATAGCATGCATAGCATGCTATAGCTATGCATAGCTATGCCATATGCATGCATAGCTATGCATTAGCTATGGCATAGCATGCATATAGCATGCATAGCATGCATAGCATGCATAGCATGCCATTAGCATGCATAGCATGCATAGCCATGGCCATAGCATGCATAGCATGCATAGCATGCATAGCATGGCATTGCATGTCATTAGCATGCATAGCAATGCATAGGGCATGCATAGCATGCATAAGCATGCATAGCATTCATAGCATGTGTATAGCATGTATAGCATGCATGCTATAGCATGTATAGCATGTTTATAGCTATGATATTAGCATGTATAGCATGTTATAGCATGTTATAGGCAATGTATAGCATTGTATAGCATGTATAGCAATGGTATAGCATGTATAGCCATGTTATAGCATGTATAGCATGTTATAGCATGTGTATAGCATGGTATAGCATGTTATAGCATGCTATAGCATGTATAGCATGTTATAGCATGTATAGCATGTTATATCATGTATAGTCATGTGATATCGCATGTTATAGAAATGTTTATAGCATGTATAGCATGGTTATAGCATGTATAGCATGTATATAGCAATGTATAGCATGTATGAGCATGTATAGCATGTTATTTGCATGATATAGCATGTATTCATAGCATGTATAGCATGTTTTATAGCATTGTAGCATGTTAGCATGTAGCATAGCATAGCCATCGGGATATGAGCTTTTGCGTTATTATCTGATTGGCTCCCTATTACCAGGGCTATTCAGCTCATTAGCCGACTAGTACATAAATAAAAAAAACAATAAAAAACAATGGCTTTCGAACAGAAACGATTTGTCCATTTAAACGAAAGACGAAAAAAATACACTTCAAATTACTTTTTTTACTTGAAAAAAAAAAATACACCAAAAAATATACAAACAAAGCTACAAAATATGGCGATGAAAGTATTTGATGGTGGTAAGTAAATATTTCTTTCAAATAAAAAATGAGAAAGAAAGGAAGAAAAAAAGAAAGGAAAAAAAGAAGAGAGAAGAGAAAAAGATAAAACTGACAATTTCTTTAAGATAAACATTGATTGAAAAGTGAAAACGACGCCGTAGTTAAAAAACAATATATTTGTTTACATAAATTTAAATTTATTTTCGGGGGGTTTTTTTAATTTTTAGATTGGTTTCACAAGGCTTCTAAAAAGTTTTGGAAAAAAAATACATTCACATACATGTCAAAACCCGAGTTGAATACTTGTCATTGAAGCATGTTTGATAACGTCTGCCTAGACAAAAAGATGAGCTCATATTATAAAACAACAACAATGAAGTCGATAAGAGCCGCCATTGACCGGTTTTTGAAAAGCCCTCCAAACAATAAAGATTTCTCAATAATTGGAGATCCTACCTTTTCCGAAGCAAATGCTGTCTAAATGCGTTTGTCAAAGATTTAAGAAAATCCGGAAAAATAGCAGGCACAGTTCACAAAAGAGCTATTTCAACCGACCAAATCCAGCTACTTTTTAGTTCTGGTGAGTTGGGGCCAGCCGACAGCAAAAGCCAGCACAACTATTCCGTATAGTCTGGTTCTTTCCAAAGTTTTTACTTTGGCAAAAGAGGCAGAGAAAACCAAAGGCAGTTGAAGCCCGTCCATGCTAATTCAGAGATTAACACCAGACGGTAAAGAGTTTTTTTAACTCAACCGTGAAGTTCCAGGTTCTATCCTAGCGACAAAAAATCATCAAGGAGGCCTCAACGATCCTGAAATAAGATTAAATAAGATTAAATAAGATTAAAATAAGATTAAATAAATCCGATGGCAAAGTCTTTTCTGTTCCCGACTCAAATATCTGCCCAGTCAAAACAATAAAGAACTACTTGAAGCATCTAAATCCTTCCTGTGACTGTCTTTTCCAGCGACCAAAAGATCCAAAATCCCAAAATTTTGATGTCAACGCCGACATGGTTTGGTATTCCAACGCGCCAGTCGGCGAATCGACCCTTGGAAACTTGCTTCGTGTTCTGAGCGAGAGAGCAGGAATTGAGCCTCCTTTAACAAATCACTGCATTAGAGCGACATCAGTCACGGTTCTGTCGGATGCCCACGTTGAAAATCGTCATTTAAGTCTTTGACAGGCCATAAATCCGACGCTTCCATAGAGTCTTGCAGCAGCCGGCCATCCGCACGTCAACAAGAAGCGATGTCTGCCAGCAGTTATATTATTCCAAGCGATGCAGTTCCAGCGATCTTGAGTGAAACAGATCAAAATCAAAAAAATCGTAGCATTACTGATGTCTCCACGGTGTCTATTTCTTCTCCAAATGCTCAGTCGACATTTTATTACATCCGGCATGCGCAGTACAAAGAATAATTATGCGCGTGCGCCGAATATTGATATAAATTCTCAACTCCTGTCACAGGTGGCCCAAGCTCGTGCGCCAATTTGTGTTATATTGTAATTTATTGTCAAAATTAGAGGATATTTTCATCTATTATTTGCAGTTTATTGTTACAATATATAAATGAAATAATGTGTATTTAAATCTACCATAAGGTGTATGTGTCTTTCATTGTGTAGCCTGCGTGGCAGGCGTTACGTTTGGGGGTTCGGGCGGCATTGGGGGCGCGGCGAGTTGCAGTGCGACATTGCGACATTAATTCAATATATTATGGGCACATTGTTTATATCAAACATTATACCTATGAATACTCAACAAAATAAACATTTATAAACCTAGTTGTTGTTTATTGTGTCGTAAAATATTCTTCCTTGTGAAACTTGGCACCATTCTGTTCACTATACTTCAAACCCGTTTGTCCTATACTAATAAATAATAGAAGAAGGTAGGAAACCTTCGCTCTCCGATCGACACAAATTAATAATAATAATAATAATAATAATAATAATAATAATATTTTGACAGGGAGCCCATGTCACCGGAGTGTTTTTCGATGAGGCCCTGTGTAACAAAAATAAATAAGTAAATATATGACAATAAGCTATAGATATGATTGCAGATTAGTATTTAAGAGCATGATTTGCCTAATTTAAGTTTGAACAATGACAGTGCTACAGAGTTCCGTAGTTAAATTGTTATAATTGTTATTTTCCGATTTATCCCGACCCTCCCCTCCAAGGCACGTAACAAAAACCTGATTGCAACAGGTTTTTTTGTTACGTGGCATGGAGGGGAGGGGAGGGATAAATCGGGAAATTTGTCACGCGTGACAGTTGGTGTTGCGACGAACTGGCACAAGCATATGTAGACATGAAAGTGGTTTGAAACTTCTTCGCTTTATTCAAAAGTTGAGTGGAAAGGCGGAAATTTTGTTCCTTGGTTAGTTGTAGGAACTATCTGACATGGTGCTGCCCGAGTTTTAGGCGCCGATGGAAGCATTTGGAATGATTTTATGGTCATTATCGTGGTGAATTTGTGTCGATCGGAGAGCGAAGGTTTCCTACCTTCATTATTATTAGTATACCGCAAACGGGTTCGAAGTATAATGCGGCAGAATGGCGCCAAGTTTCACAAGGAAGAATATTACGACACAATAAACATGTAAGTGGAACAATAAGGTTTATAAATGTTTATTTTGTTGAGTGTTCATAGGTATAATGTTTGATATAAACAATGTGGCCATAATATATTGAGATTAATGTTGCCATGTCGCACTACAACTCGCCGCGCCCCGAATTCCGTCCGCACCCCCAAACGTAACGCCTGCCACGCAGGCTACACTGCAAACTGTCCTAAATCTCACCAAACATTCAATGAAAGACACATCTCCCTTATGGTAGATTTTAAATACACATTATTTCATTTATATATTGTAACAATAAACTGCAAATAATAGATGAAAATATCCTCTAATTTTGACAAATCGGATAAATTACAATATAAACACAAATTGGCGCACGAGCTTGGGCCACTGTGACAGGAGTTGAGAATTTATATCAATATTCGGCGCACGCGCATACTTATTCTTTGTACTGCGCATGCCGGATGTAATAAAATCATTAATTTTGCATTCAATTTTGTTTGGGTAATAAATTTTAATTTAATACGAAGTCTTGCTATATAATAAAACAATTATACCATTCGCTCTCGTCGCATGACAAGATGAGCCCGGACAAAGTGTGTAATTTTGCGCTTTGTGCATTGTGGGACATGTACCTCAATAATTGAGGTGACTGTCCCATGATTCCTTGCGGTCAACCTCGGAAAACTAGCTATCGACCAGGCTGCGACAAGATAATCTTTGAGAAATTTAACTCAGATTGTTATGTTACTCGGTGCTGAAACAGAGGATATATTCAAGTTTTGTATTCAGGCGAACTATTATTGGATTTAAAACAGTGACCCGTTCAAACGCATTCAAACGCCGTTCAAACGCATTCGAACGGCGTTCGAACGGCGTTCGGTAAGCGTTAGAACGCTGCTAAACGCCGTTCGAACGGTTGACTAGAACCGTTCGAACGCCGAATCGCCGTTCGAACGGTTGACTACAACCGTTCGAACGCTGCTAAACGCCGTTCAAACGACTGATTAGAACCGTTCGAACGGCTGAATAGAACGTTCGAACGCTGCTAAAACCAGTACAATGTGTTTTAATATCGTAATCTAGAAAGGGAAACCTCCGCATGCGTCGCTGGCTCTCGCGTTTCTTTTATTTCAATCTTTTATTTCATCAGAAATTACTTTATTAACGAATGATCGGTTCACCCATACATACAGCTGCGTGCACATTCATTGACGGTCAACATCACTATGGCAATGCTACCACGGTCCACACCGGATGTTTGTTTCTTTGGTTTGCGAACATTTCGAAAAGCGTCTTTGCACTGCATGAAATGCTAGATATTCCGCGCACTATATTCCTGAAGACTGTAGGAAAGATCCGGCATATTCGCTAGTATTCCGACGTACGTATTCCTTTGGAATATTGTCTGAATACGTTAATATTCCTATGGTGAATATGTCGGAATAAAACGCGGTATTTCCACATCGGAATACCAAAGATTTTTTATCAGAATATTGCTGTTCTCCTCAAATCGAGGATTGTTGACGAGATATGTTATTTGAATTAGAATATGATTAGAATATCTGTTATTATTGCAGTAATTTTCTTTTTCGACGACGGCAGGCACGTGATCGCAATAGTACATATTAGAATATTGCGTAACTATCATGAGAATAATATTGTGTGTATTATAATTACAACTATAATATAATATTCATTTATTGCCCCCTTCATGCGCCCCCACTCCATAAAATATATCTGTCCATATGGTTATTTCATTGATAGCATCTAGTGGCTGATCCAGTGTTTTAAGGGTAGATTGGTATATAAGCTACCCAACAGGGGTCATACATTTCTGCTACTGCTTCAGAACGTCAAAAGTACGTGAAATCGTAAGGGGGGGGGGGGGGGGGGGGGGGGGGGTGCTTGCTACCGGAAAATATTAGAATTTTCAAGTGTCTGAAATGGCATTTCGTGCAATTAAAGTGCCTATGCAGCCCTTTCGTTTTTTAGTTATGTGTATAGAGGATCAAAAAATAGCTGTTAAAATTATTTTACAGTTTTTTATTTGGACTTTTCGTTTAGAAGATATTTTGCATCCAAATTAAGAAATGTAAGCAAATTCCGATTAAAAACCGCAAACGTATTTCTGCCAATTCTGGAGTCTGGAAACTAGGTTGTGACGTCATTTAAGAGATGAGTCCTGAGGATCTTCCCAGCGTCGTAATCAAACGAGCTCGATTCCCAGATTTATACTATAAAATTTATCGTTTTATATTGAACTATTCAATCATGTCAGACAGATACCGCAGTGTATGGATGTTCTAATGAAGCGAATTTTGAAAGAAAAATATCTGTCCATCGTATCCTTACTTAAACGATACCTTACTTGAACGATACCTTACTTGAACGATACCTTACTTAAACGATACGCGGGAACAGTAAAAGATGATCGAATATCACATAGAGAACTTGCAGTGTGTTTAATACAGTGTTTACAAGTTTCCCCAAGGCAAAAACACACATTCGTCTCTTAAATGACGTCACAATGTGGCTCGTTCCAGGCCTTTCTAATTTGCGGCTTTTTGATATAAATAGCAATGTTTAAATAGCGATATCTTCTAAACGAAAAAGTCCAAATAAAAAACGATAAATTAACTTATCAGCTATTTTTTTCATCCTCTATACAGATAACTAAAAAACGAAAGGGCTGCATAGGCACTTTAAGTATTGAACGAAGCTTCATAGCTCTGAAGGTTATGAAATACCATATAAAATACTCAAAACTAGGAATACGTATCCGCAATAACCCCTCGCCCGTCTGTTCAGTAACTACTCTAAATTTATTGATATCGTAAAGTTTCATATTAACCCCTGCGGGATTTTCCCCATCCCTGGTCCCCAGACCTCGCACGCCTTATATTTATTGATCACAATTTCATCGTAGATTTTGAACGTTATCTCGGTTAATATTGAATCAATTTCAATTCTAAAAAACACATTTAGAATTACCGAGACTAACTACATAGTATACGTCCTTATTATATTAACGCGAACATGCATAGCCTTCGTAAAAACCTGTTGATGTACTTGGAAATTAATGGGCAATCAGAATGGTCCCCAGTACCCATCTGTCGCAGGCCTGTATTTGCACACCTCGTCGTAACATTTTGAACGTTATCTCGGTCAATATTTAATCAATTTTCAATTCTGAAAACAAATTTGGAATTACCGAGTAACCTGTTTAAAAAAAATGGATTTATGGACGCCATTTTGGAAGAATTGGACGACTATGCGATAATTATTATGGATCACCGAAAAGGCTTACTCGGAAGTTACCGGTTGATCGGCTCACCCCCCCCCCCCCCCCCCCCAACCGACCCAGCATGATGTAACTATGGTGCATAATAAAATATTTTTTATCAAACTTTTTTATATTTTTATTCTCAACAGTTAATTTGTATGGGTAATAGCATGAACAAGTGAGTTTTTCAAAGACTATCAAATAGCACGGGTTTCCTTTTTTCTTCACTGTATTTCCTCGAAACTGCTCAGCCATTCAAAATAAACACTTTTTGTCATGTATAGTATTAACCATAAAACAAACTTATTTCTATATAAAGTCGGTAGGGTCTGAGGGAAAAATCAAGCGTAGAAAATCAACAACTAAACGGTTTTCAAGAGCACTTTTGGCAGGAAAAAAGACGTGGTTTCACCTTATCTCATTTTGATTTTGTCTATATCTTATGACTGCATAATCTGTAGGGTCATAAAAAACGATTAAAAATTCCCCATTGACATGAAAATAAATTACTTCAAGACACCGATCGTATGAAATAGTAATTGCTGCCGTAGGCAGCACACTAATCTTGACTTCAGTTGCTGTGTCTCGTGCCCAGACCTCTTCGCGGAACTATGTATAGTCGATCGACTTTAAATTACAATCATGGATGTTTTTTGGATGTTTGTATGTCCACAGATTTATGACGTTTTATGACGTAACTTGTAGATGTTCGTATAATCGCCGGATGCGTAAACTATCCGAATCAAATGTTCGGAACTCGCCAACGGAAACAAAATAAAATGTCTTGAGCTACGAGGGCCATCATACTTTGTGAAGAGAGCTTCATTCGTCAATCGTCATATAACGTATTCTGCTTTAGTGATGAACTTCTGGCAGCTGTGCTTTAGCCTGGTTTTAATAATATTCCGGTGGTTAAACAATTGATTCCTGACAACGGTTAAATATTGACCTAGATAATGTTCAAAATAATATACGATGAAGCGGCCGCCTGATTGCCGATTAATTTCGAAGTACATAAACAGATTTTACGAAAGGGTGTGTACGTTATCGTAATATAATATATTATTCATCATATAATATGTTATTCGGAAGAAACATCAGGACACGAACCAAATCTATTAATTATTAGACCATGATAATTTTTTACCAGTATTTTAATTGTGAAAATTAATATGTTTAGTAAATAATGAAAGATCTGTGTGCATTCAGACGAAACATCAGGACACGAACCAAATCTATACTATTATTAGACCATGATAATTTTTTACCAGTATTTTAATTGTGAAAATTAATATGTTATCTAAATAATGAAAGAACTGTGTGCATTCAGACGAAACATCAGGACAACGAACCAAATCTATTACATTATTAGACCATGATAATTTCTTACCAGTATTTTAATAGTGAAAATTATTATGTTATCTAAATAATGAAAGAAACTGTGTGCATTCACACGAAACATCAGGACACGAACCAAATCTATACATTATTAGACCATGATAATTTCTTACCAGTATTTTAATAGTGAAAATTATTATGTTATCTAAATAATGAAAGATCTGTGTGCATTCAGACGAAACATCAGGACACGAACCAAATCTATACATTATTAGACCCATGATAATTTCTTACCAGTATTTTAATAGTGAAAATTATTATGTTATCTAAATAATGAAAGATCTGTGTGCCATTCAGACGAAAACATCAGAACACGAACCAAATCTATACATTATTAGACCATGATAATTTCTTACCAGTATTTTAATTGTGAAAATTATTATGTTATCTAATGAAAGATCTGTGTGCATTCAGACGAAACATTAGGACACAAACCAAATCTATACATTATTAGACCATGATAATTTCTTACCAGTATTTTAATAGTGAAAATTATTATGTTATCTAAATAATGAAAGATCTGTGTGCATTCAGACGAAACATCAGGACACGAACCAAATCTATACATTATTAGACCATGATAATTTCTTACCAGTATTTTAATAGTGAAAATTATTATGTTATCCCAAAATAATGAAAGATCTGTGTGCATTCAGACGAAACATCAGGACACGAACCAAATCTATACATTATTAGACCATGATAATTTCTTACCAGTATTTTAATAGTGAAAATTATTATGTTATCTAAATAATGAAAGATCTGTGTGCATTCAGACGAAACATCAGGACACGAACCAAATCTATACATTATTAGACCATGATAATTTCTTACCAGTATTTTTAATTGTGAAAATTATTATGTTATTCTGAATAATGAAAGATGTGTGTGCATTCAGACGAAACATCAGGACACGAACCAAATCTATACATTATTAGACCATGATAATTTCTTACCAGTATTTTAATTGTGAAAATTATTATGTTATCTAAATAATGAAAGATCTGTGTGCATTCAGACGAAAACATCAGGACACAAACCAAATCTATACATTATTAGACCATGATAATTTCTTACCAGTATTTTTAATTGTGAAAATTATTATGTTATCTAAATAATGAAAGATCTGTGTAGCATTCAGACGAAAACATCAGGACACGAACCAAATCTATTTAACAATTAGACAACGAGTCCGAGTTGTCTATGAGCGAATAGTCAACGAAGGCGAAGCCTGAGTTGACTATTCGCTCATAGACAACGAGGACGAGTTGTCTAATTGTTTTAGTAGAAACAAATTAGTGGACTATTACAAAATCATACATTCTCCAAAAAATTATCCAAAAACTCATGTGAAAACCTCCCCAAAACGAGAGTTTTCTGCCATTGTTTTGAGCGCGTTTCCCCAAACGTTGTCTATCACGAATAGACAACGGTTGAGTAGCCAATCAGAATGCAGCATTTGTAATAGGACCATGGTCAGTTTTCTACTAAACATTATTAGACCATGATAATTTCTTACCAGTATTTTAATAGTGAAATTTATTATGTTATCAAAATAATGAAAGATCTGTGTGCATTCAGACGAAAACATCAGGACACGAACCAAATCTATACATTATTAGACCATGATAATTTCTTACCAGTATTTTTAATAGTGAAAATTATTATGTTATCCACATAATGAAAGATCTGTGTGCATTCAGACGAAACATCAGGACACGAACCAAATCTATACATTATTAGACCATGATAATTTCTTACCAGTATTTTAATAGTGAAAATTATTATGTTATCCAAATAATGAAAGATCTGTGTGCATTCAGACGAAACATCAGGACACGAACCAAATCTATACATTATTAGACCATGATAATTTCTTACCAGTATTTTAATAGTGAAAATTATTATGTTATCTAAATAATGAAAGATCTGTGTGCATTCAGGACGAAACATCAGGACACGAACCAAATCTATACATTATTAGACCATGATAATTTCTTACCAGTATTTTAATTGTGAAAATTATTATGTTATCTGAATAATGAAAGATGTGTGTGCATTCAGACGAAACATCAGGACACGAACCAAATCTATACATTATTAGACCATGATAATTTCTTACCAGTATTTTAATTGTGAAAATTATTATGTTATCTAAATAATGAAAGATCTGTGTGCATTCAGACGAAACATCAGGACACAAACCAAATCTATACATTATTAGACCATGATAATTTCTTACCAGTATTTTAATAGTGAAAATTATTATGTTATCTAAATAATGAAAGATCTGTGTGCATTCAGACGAAACATCAGGACACGAACCAAATCTATACATTATTAGACCATGATAATTTCTTACCAGTATTTTAATAGTGAAAATTATTATGTTATCCAAATAATGAAAGATCTGTGTGCATTCAGACGAAACATCAGGACACGAACCAAATCTATACATTATTAGACCATGATAATTTCTTACCAGTATTTTAATAGTGAAAATTATTATGTTATCTAAATAATGAAAGATCTGTGTGCATTCAGACGAAACATCAGGACACGAACCAAATCTATACATTATTAGACCATGATAATTTCTTACCAGTATTTTATTGTGAAAATTATTATGTTATCTAAATAATGAAAGATCTGTGTGCATTCAGACGAAACATCAGGACACAAACCAAATCTATACATTATTAGACCATGATAATTTCTTACCAGTATTTTAATTGTGAAAATTATTATGTTATCTAAATAATGAAAGATCTGTGTGCATTCAGACGAAACATCAGGACACGAACCAAATCTATTTAACAATTAGACAACGAGTCCGAGTTGTCTATGAGCGAATAGTCAACGAAGGCGAAGCCTGAGTTGACTATTCGCTCATAGACAGCGAGGACGAGTTGTCTAATTGTTTTAGTAGAAACAAATTAGTGGACTATTACAAATCATACATTCTCCAAAAAATTATCCAAAAAACTCATGTGAAACCTCCCCAAAACGAGAGTTTTCTGCCATTGTTTTGAGCGCGTTTCCCAAACGTTGTCTATCACGAATAGACAACGGTTGAGTAGCCAATCAGAATGCAGCATTTGTAATAGACCATGGTCAGTTTCTACTAAACATTATTAGACCATGATAATTTCTTACCAGTATTTTAATAGTGAAATTTATTATGTTATCTAAATAATGAAAGATCTGTGTGCATTCAGACGAAACATCAGGACACGAACCAAATCTATACATTATTAGACCATGATAATTTCTTACCAGTATTTTAATAGTGAAAATTATTATGTTATCTAAATAATGAAAGATCTGTGTGCATTCAGACGAAACATCAGGACACGAACCAAATCTATACATTATTAGACCATGATAATTTCTTACCAGTATTTTAATTGTGAAAATTATTATGTTATCTGAATAATGAAAGATGTGTGTGCATTCAGACGAAACATCAGGACACGAACCAAATCTATACATTATTAGACCATGATAATTTCTTACCAGTATTTTAATTGTGAAAATTATTATGTTATCTAAATAATGAAAGATCTGTGTGCATTCAGACGAAACATCAGGACACGAACTAAATCTATACATTATTAGACCATGATAATTTCTTACCAGTATTTTAATTGTGAAAATTATTATGTTATCTAAATAATGAAAGATCTGTGTGCATTCAGACGAAACATCAGGACACGAACCAAATCTATACATTATTAGACCATGATAATTTCTTACCAGTATTTTAATAGTGAAATTTATTATGTTATCTAAATAATGAAATATCTGTGTGCATTCAGACGAAACATCAGGACAAGAACCAAATCTATACATTATTATACCATGATAATTTCTTACCAGTATTTTAATAGTGAAAATTATTATGTTATCTAAATAATGAAAGATCTGTGTGCATTCAGACGAAACATCAGGACACGAACCAAATCTATACATTATTAGACCATGATAATTTCTTACCAGTATTTTAATAGTGAAAATTATTATGTTATCTAAATAATGAAAGATCTGAGTGCATTCAGACGAAACATCAGGACACGAACCAAATCTATACATTATTAGACCATGATAATTTCTTACCAGTATTTTAATTGTGAAAATTATTATGTTATCTAAATAATGAAAGATCTGTGTGCATTCAGACGAAACATCAGGACACGAACCAAATTTATACATTATCAGACCATGATAATTTCTTACCAGTATTTTAATAGTGACAATTATTATGTTATCTAAATAATGAAAGATCTGTGTGCATTCAGACGAAACATCAGGCACTAACCAAATCTATACTTATTAGACCATGATAATTTCTTACCAGTATTTTAATAGTGAAAATTATTATGTTATCTAAATAATGAAAGATCTGTGTGCATTCAGACAAAACATCAGGACACGAACCAAATCTATATATTATTAGACCATGATAATTTCTTACCAGTATTTTAATTGTGAAAATTATTATGTTATCTAAATAATGAAAGATCTGTGTGCATTCAGACGAAACATCAGGACACGAACCAAATCGTTATTAGACCATGATAATTTCTTACCAGTATTTTAATAGTGAAAATTATTATGTTATCTAAATAATGAAAGATCTTGACAACAAACAAAATTCAAGAAGCATTTCATTCAAATCAAAATAACACTGGAAATATATAGTATAACGTATATATTGCAATTGTTGTTTAAAAGCCAAAAGAACACAAACCATTTTTTTTGGCATTGTTGCTTCACTTATTCCTGCATTTTCCAAAGTAAGTGGGAACGATGGCATTACTGGTGATGATGGTTTGGAATCAGGAAACAATTGTGTTGCTGCAAGGAGTGGTGATAAAGTTGTATGATTAGACCAGTGTATCGCTACACGTTGTTGATAATGCATGACTGGGTGACCAAGACGAGGATGAAGATGACACTGCTATTTCTGTATCCAGTTTGGCAACATATTTCTTTAGTTTCCTTATGGACATATGTATATATGTTTAAAAATAGATATTATTGCAACAGGTAGTTAACTAAGGTAAATTCATAAGTTGTAATCCATTTTAGCACAAATAACACACAATTATAGCGGAAGCTGCCAGACGCATTATCTTCACTGGTCCAGTAAAATCAAGGATTGTTTTTAAGATACTGATAATTACTTTCAAAGCTTTACATGGCCAGGCATCTATTTACATTACTGATTTACTAACCAATTATAAACCTTCTCATACTTTGAGTATGAGTAGGAACTGCAATATGCTACTTGAGCCAAAATCCAAAACGGTGACTCATGGAGACAGAACATTCTCAGTTGCCGCATCAAGCAGGGTTTTCATTAATTTAGAGTAGGCGGCTGTATGAAAAAAGTAGGCGGTTGGTTGTGTAGCAAAAAAATATATAGGTGCTTCACTAAAGGAACGGAATTATGGCTGGCGATCTTTAGTAAATTGTAGTAAAATTGCCGGCGGTAAATCGCCGGTAACGGCTTCTATTGACAACCCTGATCAAGACTGTGGAATTACCATGGGAAATTAGAAGCATTGATATTTTAAGTAGTTTTAAGTCAGCACTTAAGACTTTTCTTTTTTTAAATTAATAGCTTTTTGTTCATAGTGGTAATATATGTAGCGGTAGGCTTTATCTTATAATGAAACTGTAATTACGGTAGTTTTATAAGTAACTTAAGAATATATTGTTGTAAGAGCATCGAGACTATATTGTACATATAATGCTCCTAATATTATTATTATAGCAGTTAAAATATATAATATAGGAAATAATTTTTGCTACTAAGTTATTTACCCAGGCGATTAGTAATCTGTTCCCTCAACTTGCAATTTTCCTGAGTTAGGCGTTTAAAATGCATGCTCCAGAGTTTTGATCTAACATACATGTATATATTTATTTTAACTGCTCAAGTTTTGCTCAATAATAACTCAGGGAGAAAATAACACTCATTACAATACTTATGCTAGAGTGAGTCAGTGAGGACTGAGGTGCACGCTGAGTCAATGATACAGTAAATGTATTATAATACTGTAGACGTATATTGGTAGGAGAAGTATGGCTTGCATGAGAAAAATGCATTAAATTTAGTAAGATTAACTGAATTGGTAGCAAATCAATTGGCTTGCGAACTTTGATGTTTGAGTATGAATGTATGATATAATATAAATAATTTCGAACTATGTTATGCTGATAGTAAAAGCCTTTGTTAAAATCGAATCTCGAAAATATAACAGCTATCTAAAGTGTGATTGAAACCAAATTATCAGGCCGAACATACAGGCAAACACAATGATTGGAATCCTCGTCTACAGCCCACGACTAGGAAAGGAACGAGTCCTTTTGAAAACCATCACAAAATACAGCCAAGGAATTCAAATTAAATATCAAAATATAACGATCAAACACCGAGAAACTACAAGTTCGCCTTGAAACATTTCGAAATGGCCGCGTGATAAATTTATGATGTATCCCGTGATCCCTTGTCGTCTCACAAGCATCGTGGGGGAGAGCGGAGATAAGATCCTGGGTACGAGGTAATAGACTGCAATGCAGGCTCTTGCATAGAGATCATAAAACTTTTTTTTAAATAAATAAATAAATAAAATCATAAATCAAGAGTTTTATTTATGATCTCTATGGGGACCCAGTGAAATGGGAAGCAGTTTTGTAAAAGTACTTTGGGTACACCTATCAGTGACCTATCATGGTTAAGAATTAAGATCAGTGTTAGGATCATCAGTGTTAGGTGAGTTAGGTTTAGATGATATTTACACTAACTTAACTGTGTTATTTTAGATTAATCAAATCTATAGGCAACCTCGTACCCGGGACTTCACCCGCGGCCGGGTCTATGGGTTATAAAGTATTATAAAATATTAAATGCAGTATATATAGTTATTGGAAACTATAGTTTTAATTGGTAATCTATAGTTCTTACCCAGAACTAAAGTATAGTTCTGGGTAAGACCCAGAACTATAGTGTCTGGCTTAAAATAAAGTTTTTAAATGTAGTTAT
Source organism: Chrysogorgia sp. JL179-B06 (assembly GCA_035772405.1). NCBI lineage: Eukaryota > Metazoa > Cnidaria > Anthozoa > Scleralcyonacea > Chrysogorgiidae > Chrysogorgia > Chrysogorgia sp. JL179-B06. Next base: position 25,320 of record JAYKKM010000490.1, read on the forward strand.
ATTGTTATACAAAACTATAGTTTTAATAGGGTTACTATAGCTTGTTACTTAAGTTGTCATAATCACCATATATAGGAAACTGGTTTTTACTCAAAAACAAAAGTATAGTTTTTTTAAATATAGTAATATAGTTATCGTGGGAAACTATAGTTTTCACTCAAAACATATAGCTTTCACTCAAACTATAGTTTTTACTCAAAGACTATAGTTTTTGGCAAAGAAACTATAGTTTAATAGGTAACTATAGTTTATATGGCAAAGACTATAGTTTTTACTAGAAAACAAAATTTTTTACTTAACGACTATAGTTGTAATTAAAAAAACTATAGTTTTTTGGCAAAGAAACTATAGTTTTTTATGATTAGGAAACTATAGTTTAATAGGTAACTATAGTTTCTATGGCAAAAACTATAGTTTTTACTAGAAAACTATAGTTTTTGCTTAAAAACTATAGTTTTTAGCATAGAAACTATAGTTTATTTTTGTAAGGGGTTAGACAAATTCCACACTATTTCATAGACTTCGGCTGCAAATCTGCCTCTTGATTGTTTCGGGTTTGTTTAAAGACGGGTTTGTTTCGGGCAGCGGAGGAAAACACACGCAAGGCGGAAAACCCGCGAGGCAATGACGTCCACGCATGCGCGTTTCCATGTTCCATAAAAAATTCGAAAATGAAACTCCTGCGAACGTAATCGAAAACGTTACACCACGGGTGGAGAGGGTGAGCACGCCATTTATCCTGGTCAGCGGCAAGCAGTCGTCTTCTGGGACGATCCTTTTTGGGTTAGCATGCAGTTCTATATGTTGTATATTATATTATCGTAATATAGGCATCTCTCGCAGCTACTAAAATAGATCCTCCAGAAGACGATTGCTTGCCGCTGACCGGGATAAATGGCGTGCTCACCCTCCCTCTCCGCCTGGTGATAGGGCTTACAATGAAATTCACAGTCGCTTATCTCACTCTGAACTAATCTTTACCTATTATTATTTTAATAATTTAACATGACTCCACTACGTCTAGCTGGATACGTGTCAATAGTTGATGCCAGCTTTTACAATAATAAACTGTAAAAAACCTCTCATGTATGAAATGCCGGCAAGATCATATACAGAATATTCTAAAAGTGAATACCCCATTAATATCCCATAATAATATTCGATAGATATTACTAGTGCGAATATTGTATGAATATGCAAAATATTCATACCAGTAATCTTTGTCTGAATATCTGGTAATAGGCGTTTTATTCTGAAGCGTATAGATCGCAGAATACGCGAGAATATGTGGCTATTCATGCAGTGTGTAAATCGCTATTTTGATCTCCTTAGAAAGCCTATATTTAAAGAAGGATGTGCGTTTGCCCATAGGTTTGCCGAATTGTGGCAAAAACAATTGTGATCAAGTAAATTAGTTTTAAATAGTCTCAAATTACTGTTGTCAGCGAATATCCGTCTCAGTTACGGGCATGAACCGTCGCGAAGAACGCTTACGATATGTTTGACAGTTTGGTTATGTAAATGCTTGTTGATGAACGTTTAATTGGACGCAAGGTTGAACGCTTGTAGGCACTAGCCAACTTCCAACCGTTCGAGATAGCCGTTCGAACGCCACTCACTAGCCGTTCGAACGCTATAGCTAGCCGTTCGAATTTTTCACCAAACCGTTCGAACGGTTTCGAACGCCGTTCGAACGGCGTTCGAAATATTATTTTTTCCCATGGAGGGTCACCTATTAATTTTCTTCTTCCAAAATAGAATTCCGTTTCAAATAGATCAACATATTTATCGCTTGCTTTGAATAAAAATGTGTTCGCTGAGTTCTTGTCTCGCTGAGTCTTGAGTTCAAGTGATTCTCTGACCGTGTAACCATAGAAACAACCTCATTAATCAACCAATCACAGTAAAGTATCTATGAACACATCCCGTCACACTTTGCGAGCATAAATTACACACTTTGTCCGGGCGCGTCTTCTAATGGTATATGAACTAATAGCCAACTCTTCGCGCTTCGCGCCTCGTTGGCTATGAGCTCATATACGACTCGAGCTCATGGTATAATTGTTAATTATAATATAGCCATCCACCGTATATATATGAGCTGTTCTGCAATCTGATTGGTTCTTATACTAGCAAGCTATCAGCTCATATATCACTAGTATATATATACGCCATCATGGCGATTAGTCGAGGATATTTTAGCTCCCGGATTTTCTCGTTTTTACTACTGTTTTGTGCAACTTTTGATGGGCTGCTTCACCATAAAGGAAGACCTCAATATAATGGTTGAAAACTGTGAGTTGTTGTGCCGCCGAGAATACAAGAACAGTTAAAATACAACAGTTTGGCTATTTTGGTTTGGTCGCGGGTTTGGTACTGATACGCCACCCGTTTTAGCCGTTATTTCAAATTTGGTAATTTCGTCGCCTATTGACAAGCTAAGTTGTTTCATTTTATACCCTTTTGCCAGGATTTGTTTTTTAGTTCTACCATACAAGTTTTTCATGTATTCGTAGGGTAAATTTTTAAATAATTAAACATTTATATTGGCAGTTGTTTTGTGTGTCGTTTGTTTTGTGTATCCTAGCAACAACATTATTGGTATTTTCTCTGTAAATATTGCCTCTTTCATTGTTAATCATATATAATTGGAATCGCCTGGTCTTCCTCTATCCAGTAATATTCATTTGCAAAGCTAGATAGTTCTTGTTTTTTAGTTATTTTGTTTTTTGTATGCGACGTCTCGCGAATATTATTAATTAATTGTTGATCTTCGTGTGACGTTAACTCGCGGCCTCTTTTTGCATTAGATAGCGTTTTGCCGCAAGTTTTCTGATTCCTCAATTATAATTTGAAATCGATCGCTCGATTTTTTATACACATCTTGGCGAACTTTCGATGTGTTAGGCCATTTTATTTTGATTTTATATGATTTTTTAAACTTGATCGAAGCTTGTCCGGGGCTTACCCATCAGACTATTGCATTTAATGGCTTCATCAAATCGGTTTCAGTTAAAGGGTAGGAAGGGCCCTCTAGCCGTGGTGAAGGCAACCTTTCTAGGAGAAAGAAAACTCTGAATATAAACCTCCATTATGATTGTGGGAAAGGGTAGGAAGAGCTCTTAGTCTTGGTTGATAATCTTCCTAGTGATGGTATCACGATAAAACACCTAGGTTCCTGCTCCCCAAAACAGGTTTGTGTTAGGAATGGCATCCAGCAGTAAAACTTTGCTTCAAATTCATGATGATACAACTTAACAATAATAAATACCGCCTTGCTCGTCGCGCGGGTAAACAAGGAGCACGTCCCTCAGTGAGTTACCAGGCTGGGGTCGAAAAATATGCTACTGGTAAACCAGCCACTTGGAAAGCTGGGATTATCCCAGTAAGAGTTACTGCACGCCCTACTGTCAAGGTCACAAAACTTACCAAAAAGTCAAGCAACCTGATAAATATCAACTTTGATAAACAGAAAACGAAATGTCTTCCACGTCTACGTTTCGCTGTATGGAATGCACATTCAAACAACAAGAAATCTGCCTCCATTTGTGACTTTATAATTTCAAAGCGTATTGATGTTCTTGCGGTTACTGAAACCTGGCTTTCTAACAAGAATGCAGCTGATACTACCATAGCTGAAATTATCAATACCTTACAAGATTACAAGTTTCTAAATTTGCCAAGATCCCATACGAAAGGAGGTGGAGTTGGGGTTTTCCTTCGCAAGGGTTTCGTAATGATTTTAATGTTTAGAATTTCAAAACATGTATGTATAATTATTTTGACAATTGGAATTATTAAATCCATGCAGTTTAAAATATATACCATTTGTTCTTTATAATACTGCAGAATAGTAAGTGGTAGTACAAATTTTGGAATTGCATGCACACTAGTATGTTTATTATTTTATTAAAATTATAAATACTATATGCTTGATAATTAGCCTATATATACAGTAGTTTAGTGTGAAAAAAAATTGCTGTGTTTATATGACCTGGGCCTGGCCTACAATTTTGTGGCAATAAACAAGCATTACTGTATAATTGTCAGTGTTAATATATACATTGCTGTAGTTAATAAGGGAGAGCTCATGGGGAAACAGACGACACAGTACATGGATGATTGTCAAGCAAGCTCATATCCTCAGAAAAAGTATTCTGTGTCCCGGACACTGACCATTGAGCTACCAAGACTCAGATGGCGAGTGAAGGTTACATAGATGTACTGATGCGATTGATATATGTCTGCCTAAATGCAGCTCGCATTTGCATACAGAAGTGTATATATTAACACACCCAATCATTACTGATATATATAGTAACTGCTGCATAGGCAGTACATATATCATTAGACCCAGTACATCATTGTAACCTCTCTCCATCTGAATCTTAATGGCTCAATGGTTAGAGGCCGTCACTGGCAATAAGAAGGTTATAATTTTTTCAACCAGGAATATTATGTTTCTGACGATATGATCTTGACGTCCATGTTTTGTATACTGGCATGTATTCCATAATCCATATATAATCTGTGTTTACAGTACTCCATCCATTATGGAACATGTTAGACCTACAGTACTTAGCTGGCCTAGTGGGTCACAACTTATTCTGTCAATGTAAAATACAGCTTATTATTATTATGTTCACATTGGATATGTTTACACTACTATGTGTGCAGATTGTTATGGATTGAACAAGTACTGTACTGTGTTAGCTAGATCATTATCGACAAGCTAGCAGACTAGGCATGGCATCCTGAATATAGGTCAACCTCGTTCCCAGGGCCTTATCTCCGCTCCCCGGGCACAGGCTGGTCACGTCGGTCACCAACTTTTTAGGTGATAACAAAAAATAATTTAGTTGGAGGGGATGGTACGTTTAGGTTGTCCAGGAAGGAGAACTGGCGGCATGTAATAGCTCCGAAGAAGTTTTATCCTGTCGTAGATGGAATCGATCTTTCCTCGAACCGTCGCGGACTCCGCACGCTGTAAGAACTTGTTTAGTTGAAGTTGAAAATGTGTCAAAAGTTCATGGCGACGTGCTTTAGGGAAACAAAGCGCTTCCTGAACTCATCTGTCGTCCTTGAGAAAGAAAAGTAAAGAACGCTTCAAATTTAAAGAAAATTATTGCTGAAACGCCAAAGTTACTTATCCAGAATCCAGCCGATTTAAAAGGTGCATTGAAATATCGCCGTCTGCCCCTTTCCCTGGAGAAATACTTCTAACCCGACGCCGCCTCGTCGTCTTCAATTTTCAAAGGTTAGTTTTAAAATTATCAGTTGTTGTTTTAATCTAAAATATATAATAACATCATGACAGAACGTTCACGCTTAACTGCCTTTTTACATTGAAAGAGTTGAATAGAGATACAAATGATCGTCACTGCGTCAAGTGATTTTCATAATAGTATATTTCCAATCCGAAATTTTTGAAGTTGATAGAAAATGGAAAATAACACTGCGTACGCAGCACTGTGTACTTTGTTATTTCGAATGTCTAGGATAGTATTATGCTTGTGTCACTTCATATTAAATTAAAATAAAATATTTCGCAAATATAAGTAATTCGATCGATCGGATATTAAAATACTATATTTGGGATAAATACTATCAATAGACATTCGAAATAACAAAGTAGACTGTGCTGCGTAGACTGTTTCTTTTCTATTATTAAAATCACTGGACGCAGTGACGATCATTTCTATCTCTGTTCAAAAGGCAGTTAAGCGGTAAACGTTATTATATATTTTGGATTGAGTCAACAACTGATAATTTTTAAAACTAACCTATGAAATTAAACTAGATGACGAGGCGGCGTCGGTTTTGAAGTTCAAAAACGTTCAAGACGAGTTCAGGAAGCGCTTTGTTTTGATGAAGCGCGTTGTCATGAACTTTTTTCAAACTAATATAACCGCGTTCTTGCAGTATGTGGAGTCCTCAAGGGATTCGCAGAGTCGATAGAACGAAACATAGATTCCATCACAGGATAAAACTTCTTCGCATCAGTGGCCATTACATGCCAGTTGCTGCACCTGGACAACCTCCCCTCCCACAAATGTTTTGTTATCACCTAAAAAGGTGGTGACACGTGACCAGCCTGTGCCCGGGGAGCGGAGATAAGGCCCTGGGAACGAGGTTGAATATAGGTTATAAAATATATGTACATACCATATATATGCTTTGTATGGTATCTGCAATCTGCATTAGGCATTATTATTATAATAATAATAATAATAATACAATAATAATACAATAATATTTATACAGGATAGGCCCTTCAATGCCAACACTGGTATCAATATATGGGGGTATTGTTTTCTAACAAATTAATGCCATGGAATTTAATTCCTAACTAGCATTACACAATGTAACTTGCTTCTAATACAAGAGGTACAAAACTTGGGATTGCCATTAACCAATCAGTTTCAAGTCCCGACTTAGGAAAGATCAGTTTCCCTGACATGCATAGAGACCTCGGATTATGACCATCAATATTTAGTTATCCATATTCCTGCCAGCTCCACATCACAGTAGTCCAACGAGGGTAGAATTATCAACTTACTGTATATAATCTATCCACACCAACAATTGGAGTAGAATCCCTAATACGTCTTAGTAAATCTAATTTGAATGGACCCCTATACATTTGCGCTATATGCATCCGTAGACATTTGAACGAATTTGATTTTTTTAAAGGGCACTCATTGTATGATAGAGATAAACTTTCTTCCTTCAACAGCCTTTGGTGTCTATATACTAAATACTGCATTGATTATTTCGTGAATCATCAATATTGTGATAAAAGTAATTTCTTTCTAATTGGGCGAGGGGTTGTTGCGTATACGTATTTCTAGTAAGATTAATACTAATCCTAATATCAACAAAAGCAATGTATAAATACGGACAAACCGGTTAAAAAACTCGGCTGCGTCTCGCATTTTCAACCGGCTTGTCCGTATTTAGAAATCAGAAGAAGAACGCTTACCCGTGTTAGAATTATTACATATAACACTGACGACTTACTAACATTTTTCATGCTAGGTCACCATTTTGATATTGAATCCATCAAACAAACTACAGCTCTTGATTCCGTGCACACTATGCAGTCTTTTTGGGGAGAAGGCGATCACTTCAAGTCCCTGGTGAACTTCGGCCAACCATCGTCTAAAGGAAATTGGAAGGGCCAGCTTTATACTAAAACGTCTACAAGCAATTGTTCACTTGCTCAGAACAATTCATTCAATTACTTCAAGAGAAACAAGGTAAGCTCATGCAAGGGATTTAAAACTGTTGTACTGCGTAGGTAATTTAGAAATATACAATTACTCTAATATTTGTATGTTTCTACTGAAATAATAGGGAGCTTTTGATTTGACTACGAATACGTAAACAACCAGTTGAAATAGCCAAATTTTATTTGTTGAAACAACCAAAATACGGCCATTTTAATAAATAACATTTGATTATTTTTACTATTCAGATTGGTATGAATCTGAGACAACCTATCAAATATCAGTTGTTTCAACCAATCTGTTTTTACAGTGTAATTAGTCAGTATCTACAGTATATGAACTCTCTAGTGAGTGGAAAAAACTCCTTAGTGGTCCCCGTGTTCAAAAAGGGTAAGAAGGAAGATGTCACCAACTATCGTCCCATATCTCTACTCTGTGTTATCTCAAAGGTCCTGGAGCTTTGCATCTTTAACCACATGATATTCCACCTAAATACCTTCTTTGACAACGCTCAACATGGTTTCCTCAAAGGACGCTCCACCGTCACACAGCTTTTGTCATTCTATCACACTGTGCTGCAAACCGATGTTGTTTATTTAGACCTGGCAAAAGCGTTTGATAGTGTGTCCCACCAACGGCTTCTCTTCAAGTTATCTCATTATGTTATTGGTGACCTCCTTCTGCGATGGCTTAAGAATTACTTAAACAATCGTAGTCAACGCTGCATCATACAGGGAAGTGTATCCAGCAGTTTACCTGTAACTTCCGGAGTGCCTCAGGGCAGCATTCTGGGCCCTTTGCTGTTCCTCGTCTACATCAAGGATCTCCCAACCTCAATCAACAACTCGATTGCACTGTTCGCTGACGACTCGAAGTGTTGTAATGTAATTAGGAACACCCGTGACTGCCACTCACTACAAAATGACCTTGACAGTCTTCAGCATTGGAGCCAGGATTGGCGGCCACTCTTCAATAACTCCAAGTGTGAAGTCCTTACCATTTCACGTAAAAAAATCCAATTCAATTTGACTATAAGATCGGTCAAACTTCGCTGGTTCATGCTGTAACCCAAAAAGACCTGGGAGTTACAGTTTCAAAGAACTTTAAATGGCACGCGCATATTGACAGCGGTTCTAGCCAAAGGCTACAAAATGTTGGGTTTTCTGCGGAGACACGGATGCAAAGGCTTTGGTTGCCACACTAAGAAACTACTCTATCTTGCGCTAGTGAGTCATTACCTTGATTATGCAAGTGAGGTCTGGGCACCCCAGACAATAGGAACATTTAGTAAGGTAGAAAGACTACAACGGAGGGCCACCAAATATGTTCTAAGGTTAAAGTGGCAGGACAATATATCGTATAATGAGCGTCTGAGAAAACTATACTTATTGCCCTTATCATACCGGCACGAACTAAATGATCTTGTTTTTTTTATTTTAAATGTCGTACTGGTCACTACAATATTTCTATTAACATGCAGATTTGTAGAACCTAAAATTCCAGTAAGAATCACCAGAAATAGTTCCGAATTAGATGTGTTAGTTCCCAAGTGTCGTACAAAACTCTTTCAAATTAGTTACTTTAACCGTTTACCTAAACTATGGAATAATCTACCAAGATTAATACGAAATTCTAATTCAGTTAAATATTTTAAAAGTCAACTTTATAATCACTATACTAATGATCTAAATAATAATTACGACGTAGATAACTATTGAAATTGGAAGACTACTTGTTTAAAATGTCACTCTTCACGTAACGTGCTCTCTTCTAACCCATGCTGTTACTAATACTATTGCCTATCTTACTATATTGCTTTTATATAATTATGTACATTAGATATTTAAACTTCCTTCTATACCTAATATATATTTATGTATACACTCTATGTACTGCAGTTACTGTATCTATTGTAATTTATATTCATGTTAATAATTTGGAGCCACCTTCTTGTATTAATTAGGTGAAAGTGTAATAAATAAATAAATAAAAATATATATATAAAGTATGATATATATAAAAAGATTAATACGTATATTTATATAATACTGACATCTCAATGCTAGACAAAAACAATAACTTCAGAGGGATTGAATAAAGAAAAAACGTTCGTATAGCCCATGACGATGAATGGTTCCAATTTTAAAAATATGACGTCTTTCTTTTTTGTTGCGGCTGTCGACGCTCAAAATAACGAATCATGGCTTTCCTTCTTTTCATCTCTTTAATTATTTGTGATTGTTTTTCGTAACTGATTGCCTATTTTTTGTCACATGATTATTTTACGAATAAATGCTCGATACCTCGTTTTCTATTTCAATTTACGTTTCACTTTCTTGCGAAAGTCATTCGCTCAAATCATTAGATCTCGTGGCATAGTATTTCTGTGGTCCACTTAACTTTTACAGCTATTTGATTTGTATTTCTACATTGTTTACGCAGTATACAATACTTTTTATTAACTAGAAGGTTACGATTGCAACTATGATGATGTAAATACCAAGCTAAACACTTTCAACCAAATCATTAAATCGACACTGGATACACATGCTCCAATAAAAACAGTTAAGGTACGTAGCCGCCGCTGTCCTTTTGTTACCCAGGACATAAAGGATCTCATGAAGACCAGAGACCAGCTACACCGCCGATACTTACAGAGCCGGGACGATCTTGATTGAAGTAATTTTAAAAACTCTCGGAATGCAGTTAAGAAAATACTAAGAGATTCAGAAAGAAACTATTTTTTGGAAGAAGTTCAGCGACATAAAAACAACCCAGGCCCTCTTTGGAAAATAATCAATCAAGCTATCCCATCAAAAATGCAAGAGAAATATACGTATAGCAAGGCACCAAAGATTGTAGCAGACGAGTTTAATCAATTTTTCTCGTCTGTGGGCAAGAACACAGCAAATGCGTCAATCCACTTGGCAGAAGAGAATAACATTACCATTCAGGAAATACCTTTAGAGCCTATTTATATACCCTCTGAAGACCTTTTCTCGTTTCGAACGGTAAGCAGCGATGAAGTACGCCAATTTGTCTCATCTCTGCCACTAAACAAGTCTCCTGGGCCAGATAAGATAAATGCTCGAGTCATCAAAGACTGCCTCCCTGTTATTCTAGGACCGCTAACAGAAATTATTAACTGCTCCCTACGCACTTCCACATTTCCAGCTGCGTGGAAGGAAGCGGAAGTGACTCCCTTAGCTAAAGAAGGAAACCATGAAATAGCGTCGAACAACCGCCCGATATCTCTTCTCACCGTTGCTTCCAAGGTATGCGAAATAATTTTACTCGAACAATTTAGCTCTTATCTCGCAATCTGCTCTCTCCTCACCAAAGCGGGAATAAAAAGCGCCACCCCACCGAGACCTTGAACGTTTTTATCACAGACTCCATACTAGAGGCTATGGATAAAAAGAAACTCACTGCTTTGGTATTATTAGATCTCTCAAAAGCTTTCGATAGCATCAACCATCACAGATTATCACAAAAACTAGCGAACATTGGTGCCTCCCCAGCAACAGTGAAGTGGTTCAAAAGCTATTTGTCCGGTCGCTCTCAATCGACCCGAATCAACTCCACACTATCCGACCCAATATCAATTACCCACGGAGTACCTCAAGGTGCGATACTCTCGCCGCTACTGTTCTGCATATATCTAAATGACCTGCCCAGTGTATCACAGAACTCTAGCCTTGAATCATACGTGGATGACTCAAAAGTTCTCCTGTCATTTCCTTTATGTGAGATAGACACAGCCATTAAAAATCTAGAGCAAGATCTACATAGAGTAGCAATTTGGTGCTGTGAAAACTACCTCCTAATCAACCCAGAAAAAACTAAATACCTTATAATTGGAACTAGACAGCTGATGAGTAAACAACCTGCAAATATATCGGTCAATTTTTTGGGCAAATTCCTAAAGCCAGCAGTTTCTGCAAAAGATTTGGGTATCACATTGGACAGCCACCTAACATATGACAAACACATCTCACAACTCGTTTCTTCGTGTATGAACAAATTATGCCAGATCAATCGTGCTAAAAACAGTTTCGACACAAAAACTTTGTCTGAAATTATTACATCGTTAGTTGTCAGCAAAATGCTCTATTGTTCCACGGTGTGGTCGAATACGTCTGCTTCTAACGTAAAGAAAGTTCAGTCGATCCAGAACTTTGCATGCAAGATCGTTACAAAGTCCAGAAAATATGACCACGTCAGTCCGCTAGCTGCTACGTCAATTAAACTGGCTACCAGTTGATAAACTACTGTACTTCAGAGACGCTGTTATGACCTACAAGTGCATAAATAACCTCGCACCCGACTATCTGTGTAGTAAATTGAAGAAAAGGTCATCAATCCACAACCGCAGTACTCGTAAATGTGACTCTCTACAGATACCATTCAATAAAACTGCAACTGGCCAGCGATCGTTTGCCTATTAACTTAGATAAAGACCTAAAAGAGAGCTCTTCCCTTCAAACATTTAAAACAGCGCTTAAGAAACTCTTGGTTGCCAAAGAAAACTTTTAACACGTCATCATTACGCGGTACAAACTTAATGTTTGTACTGTACATTGTCTAAAATAGCTTTGCAACTTACTTGTTTCTCTTTGTTATCTTAATTTGTAAACACTACATAGTTTTAAATTTTAAAATTTGTAAATAATTTCTGAAAAGCCCCTTTTAGGGGAGAAATTAATTAAATATCTCTATATATCGATTGCTCAGTTACTGATTCTGATCCATTTGATCAGAATTTGGGACCGGTCATTATTTATGGTCTGGGTGGAGGCCAAAGAGAAATAGATTTGGTGCTGCAAAGTATAATCGTCCCAACCATTTATGTGTAAAGAAAATCTTTTAGAGAAAACAGTTAGGTAAAGCCCAATTCCAAGCATATTGTCGATACAATAAATAGATATACAGACAGATCCACTTCAACTTTCAAATTATTATATCCCTATATAGAGCAGGAATCCAAGGAAAACAAGGAGAGGAATACAATAGTAAAAGCTAATGTACAATGATGACTAAGGAGAACTGATGATGAGATTCCAATTTTAAATGATGAACTCTTAATTTTTTATGTAAATAGTCATGAAAATTTTACTACCCAACCCTTCAGAGAATTAGTGAATTTTTACCCAACCATTTAGGTAAATTAGAGTTTTCAGTTACCCAACCATTTTCTCTTCGGCCATAAATAATGACTGGTCACTAAGAAGTATTTTCAATTACTCATTTATAGTCTTTTTTAGATTTCTTTCCATTTTAATTAAATATCCATATTTTTGGTTTAATACAGGTTCATCAGAACAACAATGATGACGTTTCAGTTATCGACATCATTCGTTACGTTGGCTGTGTGTCGACTTTTGTTGCAATACTGTCTATCAACTACATATCACTGTAGGTTTTTCCTATATATTTGTTGTTATAATATAGACATCCTGCACCATATATGAGCTATTCTGCACAGTTTAATTGATTCTTATGCTATAGGAAGAGTAATGAATAAAAATGCAGGAATGTTTTGCTAAAGTTGATGAGCATGGAATCAGCTATTTGCTTATAATATTTTATAATAAAACAATTATGCGAAAAAAATACCTAAAATATCACGAATATCGATATTATAGTCGTATAGAGATATTACTGACGTCATGGCTGCCACACTGGTGTACCTCAAACGATGAAAATTCACCCCCCCCCCCCCCCCCCCCCCCCCCCCCCCCCCCCCCTTAAGCTAGCAGCTCTGCTTTATCGTAAAATATGTAGAGGTAAAAATGTGATCGTTGTACCACTTCAAGTACCTAGAAAATAACAAGTATGAAGGTGTTCTAAACATTATAAAAATGAAAAACTGAAGGAAAAATTCATATGCACTATAATTGTTCACTTTTCACCTTTGGTTGGTAAACTTGTTTGGATAGTTTTGTTGTTAGATTGATTTGGTTTGAAACGTTTCATTGGTTGGTCGGTTTGGTCAGTTTCTTTAGCTTTTTTGGTTTGGTTTGATTGGTTAATTATTTATTTATTTATTTCGTTTCGCCACAAATATTGGAATGTGTAGTGATTAAGATTAATATAAGAATAAGTTATTTGCTAAGGTTATATTATAGTATAGTACATGTGGCAGGGTGGCCGCAACAGCAATCGCCAATTAGTGCGGTCCCGAAGTGAGTTGGGAGAAAAAGGAATTAATAAATTAGGTCCGCGCGAGGAGCGGGACCCCTGTCCTATGAGCTCTAATGCGGAATTAATTTTATTAAGAGCTCAAAAGACATAGGAATCCAGCTCCGCGCGCAAAATTCTAAAAATTGTTAGCTAGAGCAACAGGTCGCACTCGTGAGACTACGCGCTGTGTTGCATCTGGTGCAGTTGGATTTCCATGTCCTTGGTTCTTCTGGGTCGTATAGCTGGTCCACTGTTGACTGGTGGTAAAGTTGGAGCTAGCTGTTGAACTTTTCAAGCGTGAGATCCTTCCTACGCATTTCGCACTGTAGAGTGTTCCATGTTCTACACGTTCTTGTAAAGAAAGAGCGTTCGAAGGTGACTGTTCTATATTTGTGAGCACGGAAGTGTTGCAAATCTGGGTTCGAGTTCTTTCTTGTTGTTCTGGGTGACATATATTGAGTTGGTAGGATGTTAGGATTAATTTCGATCAGATTATTCACAGCTTTGAAGAAGAAGGTTATAGTCGAGATATTCGTGCCAGTTCAATATTGGAAGCAATTTTCGAGAAAGTAGTCGTTGTTTGTAGGTTATCGTGGTGCGAAGTGGTAGGTTAATGATAACTTTAGTGGCGCGACGCTGCACTCTTTCAATACGTCTGATCAGGTCGATAGATTGCGGTGCCTACACCTGGGTAGCATAACCAAGTTAGTTCGTTAATTTGAATTATTACCAACGACAACAAATCGTATTTTTTCAAGAATACGGAATCAAAATACGTTGTACCGCTCAAGATCAACGAAGACCTTACTTTTGGCCCTTGGTTTTCTCGTATCTCCTGCACCAGCTGGCAGTGACGTCACAGCACGTAACACGCTGCAGGGAACCTACTTTGTGAATGAAGCTCAGGGACGTAAGTAGAATCCTTTCTTTTCTTATTTATTAAATGCATCATGAGAATAGTGCATTTTGATTTATGTACAATTAGAAGAGTGCAATTATATTATTAATTATTATACATTGTAGTCACTTCCAATCTTCTCATTGGCAAAGCGCCTAAGTTAATTATGGGAACCAGCGCAACCTACAGTACAGATTAGTGAATAATCTTGTAGCAGATTATTCACTAATCTGTAGGTTGCGCCCACGATGCAAGATTTCCTAACGAGCGGTAGCTTTTCACACAAGCAAAAACAACATGACTGCACCAAAGCAAGAAAGCACGGAAATTAACATAACTTCGCCATCTTGGATTACCGCAACACGCCAATTTCCGATGTTGGTGAACAACGACACTCTTACCTACCAGTGCAAAGGTATTACAACCCAGTTACAGCACCAACAACATTAAATCATCGCTAGAAGAGAAGCAGGCTAAGGAAAATCATTACTATATGATCGCAATACAAGATCCTTAGGACCGCTTTGCAGACTCAGGGATCTGGAGTTGTTCTGTGAAGGTTTATTTTCGTGTGATAGACTGGTTGAAGATTTGTGTGAAAAAGTTGATAAAATCTCTAGTATAACGTTTTAGTATATTATCAACGTTTCAATTAGGTCAAATTTCTGATTCAGAAGAATATTGTATCCGAAATGATAAATCATTTGGCGTCACATTTATTACCATTTCGGACAAACAATCTTTATAGAAAATCAACGTATTAAAACATTTTGGTCTAGAACTATTCCCTTCAGGTAGAATCTATATCAATAATACAATATTTGGGGTTAAAGGACATTGGAAACAAAAATTAAGTTTGTCTAATATGAAATAACTCGTAAAATGATAGAGTAACACCTTTTACAACTTTTCCGTATTTTACTTCGTTTTTGGTGCAAAGTTTCAACTTTGCAGTATTGTGATGAGGGGCGAAAATTCATACGATATATTATATATATATATATATATATATATATATATATATATATATATATATATATATATATATATATATATATATATATATATATATATAATGATTAAGACGTATTGTTTCGAAACTGAGAAAGATTGGGACGACGGAGTCCATTTACTTTTATTTGCAGCTCGTGAGTCGGTTCAAGAATCATTAGGGTTTAGTCCTTTTGAGTTAGTTTTCGGCCACACCGTAAGGGGTCCACTTAAGCTTTTGAAGGAAAAGTTGCTTTCCGAAGATGGCGGTTCGTTTAACCTTTTGCAGTACGTGTCCGACTTTCGCAACAAATTAACGAAGGCCTGTGATTTAGCACGAAAAAATCTTCAGTCGGCTCAAAAACGCATGAAGCGTCATTACGACAAGAACTCCGTTACTCGTAATTTTCAGCCTGGTGATAGAGTTCTTGCGTTTCTTCCGGTTCCTGGAAAGTCCCTACAAGCTAGATACTTTGGCCCTTATGTTGTGGAAAAGAAAGAGAATGATTTAAATTATGTAATAGTAACCCCAAATAGGCGTAGAAATAAACAACTTTGTCATATAAATATGCTTAAGCCATATCACGAAAGAAAGAATGCAGTAGAGGCTGTAAATGTAGTCAGTTCAGATAGAGATAGTCATAACAACAATGAAGACAAATCTGAACTCTTTAATCTGTCTGAGACAACGAAACTAAGCAACTCCGATGTTTTACGAGATTTGGATTCGAAGTTATCTCATCTTCAACCATCTCAACGCCAAGATGTTCTACACCTTGTTCAAGAGTATTCCAAATTATTTCCTGACGTTCCTTCCCGGACCGAAATGATTGCCCACGACGTGGATATTGGCGACGCCGTTCCTATAAAACAACACCCTTACCGGTTAAACCCAACCAAGCAAAAATACCTTCAACAAGAGATCCAATACCTCCTCGAGAACGATTTCATTGAACCTAGCCAGAGTAGTTGGAGTTCACCTTGTATTTTAGTTCCAAAACCAGATGGAAGTTATCGCATGTGTACGGACTACCGTAAAGTGAACAATTTAACGAAGTCGGATACTTTTCCTATTCCTCGTATGGATGATTGTGTTGATAAAATTGGAAATGCGAAATTTGTTTCGAAATTCGATTTACTGAAAGGATTCTGGCAAATTCCACTGAGCGAACGTGCCAAAGAAGTTTCAGCGTTTGTTACATCACACGGATTATATCAGTACAAAGTCATGCCTTTTGGAATGAGGAATGCACCTGCCACCTTCCAACGCCTCATCAACCAGATAATTTCTGACATAGATGGTTGCGAAGGTTACATTGACGACGTGATCATCTATAGCGACACCTGGGAAAAACATCTTCAGATCTTACGAAAGTTTTTCGAACGGCTCCGCGAAGCCAAGCTAACCATCAATTTAATAAAGAGTGAATTTGGATGTGGTCATGTAACATACTTAGGCCATATCGTTGGTCAGGGCCAAGTTAAACCAGTCAACGCCAAAGTCGACGCGATTGCAGATTTTCCACCACCCACAAGTAAAAAGCATGTAATGCGATTGCTCGGCATGGCGGGTTATTACCGAAAGTTTTGCCCAAACTTCTCATCAATTACGGAACCCTTGACGCAGTTGCTACGAAAGGATGTTAAATTTGTTTGGACAGAACATTGTCAGTTGGCTTTTGAGAAAGTCAAAGCTATGCTACAAAATTCTCCAGTTTTATCTGCACCAGATTTCAGCCGTCCATTCAAGCTAGCGGTAGACGCGAGCGATGTTGCTGCCGGTGCAGTTCTGTTACAAGAAGATCAAGATGGAGTCGATCATCCAGTATGTTATTTTTCTAGAAAGTTCAACAAACATCAGCGTAATTACTCCACGATCGAAAAAGAATGTCTTGCCCTTGTTCTCGCGCTTCAACACTTCGAAGTTTATGTGTCTTCACCGAATGTACCACTAGAGGTGTTCAGTGACCACAACCCTCTCGTTTTTCTCCATAACGGCTGAAGAACAAGAATCAACGTTTGCTGCGGTGGAGTCTAATATTGTCCGAGTACAATATGAAGATACAGCA
Source organism: Chrysogorgia sp. JL179-B06 (assembly GCA_035772405.1). Taxonomy (NCBI): domain Eukaryota; kingdom Metazoa; phylum Cnidaria; class Anthozoa; order Scleralcyonacea; family Chrysogorgiidae; genus Chrysogorgia; species Chrysogorgia sp. JL179-B06. Next base: position 42,689 of record JAYKKM010000490.1, read on the forward strand.
CATCAAAGGACGGGACAATCTACTTGCTGATTGTCTTTCGAGACCATAAACTTTTCCAAACGAACACGATATATTGTACTTTAACGAAAGTTTTAGTAAACTTTCTTTCTTTCAAGGGGGAGGGTGTAACATGGTAGCACATACCATGTAATATATTATATAATTATAAGACCTTAGTTAACCTTCCTCGCATCAATAAGCAAATACTTATTTTCCCACAAACGTGTAAACGGAAATGAATCAGCATAGAGATTAAACAACCACAGGAAAACGCCTAGTCCCACAAACGCGTAAACGGACATGAATCGGCACAGCGTTGGTGGTTTCGTGGTTGCTAGAACTTGTTTTCACATACTGTATTGCGTAGAGGAAATTCATCATAGTTTAGGAATTCTTCCTCTACCATGTATTATAAAAGCTGAGCACAACAGAGTAGAGGAGAGAGAAGATTCAGAGGAATCACGAAAGCCAGTTAGGCTGGAGTGAATCACGAAAGCCAGTTAGGCTGGAGTATCGCAGAGATTGAAGAAACTGAACATTTGTTAATCAAAGAACCACAAAGTCAAAGAACGAAGAAGATACCAAGATCAAAGTTGTGCTCAGTCAGAAATAAAGAGATAAGTTGAACAATAGGAAAGTTGTTATTAACATTATAGAAATACATATAATTGAAGTATTAATAAATATTGTAAAAGGTAATTGGTTTCACGCTAGTAGTATAGTAAGTAGGGCTGCGAGCTCAATCGACCTCAACCGTGAATATAAATACCAAAACATCGCCAAATTTTGCCAAGTCGCGACTCGACAAATTTGGCGATGTTTTGGTATTTATATTTACGATTAACATCGAATAAGCTCGCAGCCCTACTTACTATACTACTACAACGATCGTTAGTCAATCTAGACACCCCTCACACGTTTTCTACTAAATTGATGTCAAACACATGCGAGATTAGCGAAACAATACCAAATTTATACTAAATAGCGACTCTCGCTAAATTTGACACCATTTCAGCCATATTTAAAAAAATAGAGAGCGTCGTTTCAAAATTCTCACAAATTTATGTCAAATTACATTTAGGAAAAAATAGAAAGTGTCATTTCAACATTTTCGCGTGTTAAAAAATAAAATGTGGTACGAGCTCACTCTCACATATTAAAAAATAGAGAGTGTCATTTCAACCGACGCGTTCTGCTGTTGTCTCAACTCACGCGCGAAAAAAAACCACTAGATTTTGATTCTAGTGGTGATGTTTTATCCAAGTGGATAGCGAAATGGCGCTCTTTTGATTGGCTAACAACATTGACTAACAAATAGCCAGTCGTTTTGCGAATTAGTCCGTTTGCTCACTGTTTTCAACGTTTGTCTCACTTTTAAAATGGTGATCGTACACATATTTCGACGTTGTGATTCCTCCCGACAACAAGCCCAAGAAAGGCACGTACGGCGTCACAATCGCGACAATGCTCTCGACGTCTTTCTTTAGTAACGGGTCTTTTTGTAACTCGTCGTTTAGTTCGTCAGGGTTCTCAATGGCGTTCAACCCATCTAGTAAGCTGGCGAATTTGCTGATTAGCAAGTCGGTGAGAAAAACGTTTGCAATTTCCATTCTCTTTAACTCATATTGGCGCCATATCTTGTCGATAACCTTTGCGGACGCTTTTTTAATGTACGCCTCAGATTGGCTTACCACACCATCACCAGACAGTCTAATAAGTTCAGCTCTCCTAACGTCAATGTCGTCTTCCACAGTCGAAGTGTCAGCAGTGTCCTCGACTAACTCCTCAATCGTGGGGTTTTCTTCACTTTTGCGTTTCACCATCACACTATTACTTATACCCATATTTTATCGCGGAATAACGACTTCATAACTGTATGGATAACGCAGCGAGATTTCGAGTCTAGCGTACTTATTATTTTTTAGTGCGGTCACAATCGCCGACACTTCTTCTTTGCTAATGTGCCCAAGGTAATCGTCAATAACGACCTTCATATCACTTCTGCTCGGACAGTAAAAGCAAATGAGCTTACTAATGTTTTCTCTATACGGTTTCGCGATTGACGTCAGTTGTTGTGTGATGACAATAACGCTCAACATAAAATGTCGCGCACTAAAAGCCAAGTTGACCAATTGACTAGTCCTATTCTTGACGTCCTGCCCACTTGCACAGTCGTCCAACACAATCAGAGTGTTAGTGCCTTTAAAGACATTTGTTACACACTTGAGAACAGCGTCGACACTGTCTTGCGCGCAGTCTATCGCTAACACGTCGGGGTCGCGCACATATTTCCAATCTTGGTACGCTTTGTTCCACTCGAAAGTAGGACAAATCAACACAATGTAGTCAAACTTACTAAAGTACTCAGATTCCAATGTTTCCAACAAATAATGCGTCTTACCACAAGCTGTCATACCAACAATTAACATATTAAACGGAGTCTCCATTAACTCACGTTTGATTTAATACTGGATTGACTGCAACCCATTGTTCATAAAGTTGACCAACCCATCACTTATCACAAACACCCTACACATGACATTTGCGGTCGTCGCTTTCTTTGTGATTTCAAGAAGCACACCAGATTGTGTGTTCACAATTTTTTTACCAGTGGCGACGTTGTAATTATCTTGGACGCTCCTCAAGTCAATGACCAACGCAAAACCATCTTTATAGAACTTCTGTATGGTCATGAACTGAGCGTGTTCTTCACCCAACCCAAACAATCGTTTCGCTTCTGCGTAGAACTTCGACTTCGGAATGCCTTGTGAGTACACACTATTTGGCACACCTTCAATTGTGACTCTAACACTATCAATATTTGGATAAAGAAACTCCTCACTGTCTGTTCGCGCCTTGTTCGTGAATAGCAACACAATCGCCTTCATGCTTTTTCTTGGAAGGTTAATGTTTTCATTCACGATGGTCGTGCCTTTGTCCCATTCGGTGATTTTCATCAACGTGATGTGCTCATATGACAAACTACGACCACTTGCGTAGCCCGACGCTATTTCGTCAGCGAGCTCCTGGTTATCAATCGTTTCGTACTCAAGCTCGAGGTTCTCCAGAGTGTATCCGCCCACAGCGCTACCGGATTGCGCCACCATGATGTCTGTGGCCTTCGGGAGTGTGATCACATACTGCAAGTTGTTGTTCATGCTAAAAGGAGCGTACAACCCGTGGTCATTCATAATCTTGCCAAGCTTAATCCGCTGCTTCGTCCCAATCACACCAAACATTAACGCGTCACTAACTTTAGTAACATTCCCACTCGTCGCACCACTGTCATCCTTAGAAATTAACTTTCTCAAGTTCTCACCACCAACACCATAGTCAATCATTTGGTCTCGCGCAGTAGCACTCTCCCAAAGGTCGCGATAGACACCAGTGTAATTTTCCCCATTGTTGTCGTACACAGTCTCCCCGGCTAGTCTCACAACAAGTTTCTCAACCAACAACTTGCTCACATTGTTCAAGAACCAGCTTTTAGCGTTTGCGTTCTTAAAGTCGAACACTAGACCCAACGATCCAGGCACCAAACAGCTACTAACCTTGAGCTTCGGTATATCAATGTAAAGTTCCTCGCCAGGACTGACTTTATTAGGGTTCAACGTGATTACGTGTTGCGTTCTCACCCCTTTTATGACACCCATAGTTGCTCGTCTAAAACCAGGGCTCAACTCTGCCGACGTGACGTTCATATACCTTTACACATGTTTTATCGCTACCGTTTTAGCTTGTAATAATCGTAAGCAAACCACGCAAGTACCACCGCGAGTACCCACAGATTTTGAGCCAACCATGCGAGACCCTTTGCACCCAACGTCAACGCATTGTAAACTAAATTAGCCAACCCAACAGCCCATGGACCCATCTTCGTTATCGCGTTCTTAACAGCCTGTGCGAATGACCTCGTGGCCATAGCGCCTTTCATAACAGCAGACCTCCCAGCGATAATGATAGTTGTTATAATTCCAGCCACTGAAATTGCCACAGCGCTCAACCCAACCACATTCTCTTTAGCCCATTCCTTAAATCTCTGAAACTTGTCAATGTCGATTTCCTGTTGCTCTCTAACTTCCTCTATTTGTCGCTGCTCAATAGTTCTGTCTCTGGCTTGCTTGAGTCCTGACTCTCTTTCAACCAAACCAACGTGCTCTCGCTCTTCGTCGGGCGTGAGACCAGTTTGGTTAGTTTTTTTATCAAGCTTTGCCAATCTCCCACTCGTCTCATCTATCGTCTCTTGAAAGTGGTCTACCTGCGCTTGCAACGCACCATCGTCACCTGTTCTTGACTCAGGCACCACACTATCGCTTGGATTAACCACACCACTCAGATCACGGTTCTCGTCTGGTGATAACCCAGGTATGTCGTCGTGACCCACTCTTGTTTCAATCACTGGGAAGTCATCTGGGATTGCTTCTGTTGTGGCAACTGTTGTCTCTGCGCTCTTGGGGATTTGTTTAACTAACTCTCTGAACTGATCAATAGCTCTTTTACTATTGCTATCTTTACTGTAGATCAAATCATCTCCTTTAGATTTTAGAATTAGCCTGGGCCCTCCATACTTACCATGTGTACCTATTGGTTTGAAAAGAATGGCCCCTGTGCCCGTGACCTGTGACCTGTTAACTATTTCCCTTGACGCGACGTCGTGGCCAAGCGCTTTTTTGTACAACTCATTTATTTTCTTATTCATTAGCTTGATTCTTTCCACTTCATTTTTTATTAGCTCTTTGTTGAATGCTTTTAGTTCACCCAGTCTTCTCTCAATTTCTCCCGACTCTTCAAAAGCTATACTGAAGCTTGTGTCATCGACGTCACCATATGACTCCTGATCAACAAACTCTACTGCGGGGACTTCTGTGTTGGCTCCCCTTATTGTCACCGTCTTACCATCATCAGTGTCGATAAACGACGTCTCTGTTTCTCGAGACCTTCTATCCAGTTCGCCCTGCAATCTATTCGCTCTCTCATTCAATTTCTCATACTCGACACGTTTGATGTGTGGTATATCGTCGTCGGTGTGCGTTTTCTCAATTGAATTTATACGTTTAGTGAGTTCTTCAAGTTTGACGTTTATTTGATCATCAGTGTAAGCTCTACCAAGGTTCTCCATCTCGATCTCGTCAAAAACTTCCCCACCTTCAGCCATATTACATTAGCTCACATTTTGAATATCGCTCTCTGACTCCTACGAATCATATTTTCTCTCTAGTTTAGATAATTGTACGCAAGCCACGCGAATGTCACCGCAAACACCCACAGATTTTGAGCTAGCCAGGCAAGACCCCTTGCGCCTACCACCAGCGCGTCGTAAACTAAGTTAGCTAATCCAACAGCCCATGGACCCATCTTCGTTATCGCATTCTTAACAGCCTGTGCGAATGACCTCGTGGCCATAGCGCCTTTCATAACGTTAGACCTCCCAGCGATAATAACAGTCGTCACAATCGCTGCCACTGAAATCGCTAAAGCACTCATCCCAACCATATTTTCTCTAGCCCATTTCTTGAGCTTCTGAAACTTGTCAATGTCGATCTCTTGTCGCTCTCTAACCTCTTCTATTTCCCGCTGTTCAATAAGCACGTCTTTAGCCTGTATGAGTCCAATCACTCTTTCGGCTAGATTAACGTGCTCTTCGCTCCCCACAGTTGTGAGATCTTCTTTACCAAGCTCTGCCATTCTCTCGCCCGCTTTACCTATCAAGTCTCGAAAATGGTTTGCTTTTATTTGCAATGTACCAGCGTCGCCTATTCTAGACTCACGCAGCATATTCTCGCTTGGATTGAGTGTGCTATTCAACTCGCGATTCTCGATTGGTGTTAGTCCAGGTATGTCGACGTACTCCGCGCGCGTGGTGTCTAACAATGACGCACTCCTCACGACACCTTCGTGGTCTTTTGCGTTGTCGTTAATCCGCGTCTCAATATCTCTAAAGGCCTCCTCCACGCGTTGACGCTCCCTTCTACCATGTTCGCGAGCCAGCCCACTCCTCACTTTAGTTAGTCTAACTCTCTCACTGACTGCAACGTTTGGGTCGTCCCAAGCTAGCTCGCTATCTTTAGTGGCTTTTTCAAGACTACGCTCTAGTTCGTCGTCGGCGACATCTTTGTATTCGTTAGAGCTACCCATCTCAAGGTCGTCGAAGCCACCTTCGGCCATATTACACTAACCTACATTTTGAATATCACTTTCTGGTATCCACGAATTATGTTTGCTCTCGTAACCCAACCATTTGACCAGCGCCATCTTCTTCCCTCTGACTTTCTTTCTTTTCAACACCCTTTCAACTCTGTACACATCGTCGCCATGTTTCTTATTGACTAGCGATAATTCCTGTTCATAAAATTTACCAATAATCTGTTCACCGGTGTGATCCTCAATTTCGTACACATTTGGGTCACCACGAATAACCTTTACCACTTTAAACAGCTCTTCAGTGAAGTTGGCTTCATAACCTTTTGTGAACACACTCTTGTACTTGCTAATTCTCACTGACTCGCCAACTCTAAACTTTGGCAATGGGTTGTCTGCAAATTGGTGGCCAAACAAAGTGGTCCACACTTCGCCTTCGTTTGACTTATCGACATCCTTCGGTTTCATCATAATGCTTCGATTCACATTGCTATTGTAATTGCTTACAAACTGATCCAAAACGTCAATCCATTTGTACGTTCCACGGGTATAAAAGTATTTCCACATAATACTCTTGAGACTTCTATTAAAACGCTCAACAACAGCAGCCTTTTTGTCGCTCTTAGTGCTGAAATATTCAACACCATGTTTTTTCAGCAAACTTTTCACACCAACGTTGTAGAACTCGAGTCCATCATCAAATTGCGCTAACTTAGGTGTGGCTCCAAACCGATCTTCAAAGTCATCCAACAATTTTCCAACAGCCTTAGTCATATTCTTAGTGTCTTTTCTGTAAACTGCGATACCAAAAGCGTATCTACTCAATATTTCAATGCCTGTCAATATCCAATAATAACCTCCGTTCTGTTTTGAGTACTTACTCATGTCCACTAGATCCATTTGGAGCTCTTCACCAAGAAACCCAACAAAAGTCGCGCGGAACTTATGTCTTCTCACAATGGGTTTGTACCTAGTGTAAGTGTCCTGCGCTGTCAACCATTCTTTCACTGTTTTTCTAGCTACTTTCAACCCGTCTCCCAATGCACTTTGATACAACCTCTCTACACCACTGTACCCTGTCTTAGGATTATAATAAATGTCTCGCAACCCTTGCTCTGTTTCCACACCGAGTTCCATATAATTCACACAATATACAGTTCCAATAGCACCGCACCAATTTTAATAGCGCCGTTATTTGGTTTGATGCGAAACGTCATACTTGAGTAAACACCTTTTTTAATTCTCACCTTAGATTCAATGTCCACATGACGTTGCACCGACCCATTCAAAGACTGTTCAGTGGGTATTGGCAACGTTGTGATCACACTGCTTCGCTTCCCATCAATACCCACATTGCTCTCCGTCTCAACAATATCACATAAGATTTCTATGTACTTCAGACCTCTGAGCATGTCGACCTCGTTTGGACTAGTGTGCACCCGTGAGTCACCCTCAATCACCCTACCCCTCGCGAAACCAAGTAGAGGCCCAAGGCTGCCAAGCTTAAATGGGACGCTAACCCTAATCTTACATCTACTTGTGAACGGTATTTTCTCTATCTCAAGGTCCACACCCTTCCTTTCTTTAAAGTCTTTTTTTAATAGTCTGACTAGTGTGTCGAAGCTAGTATACCCTCCACTCGTTATTGTACTTTTAAGATCACTCGAAGGGTGACTAAACTCGGAGAGATGAGGGGCGTCGCCATCTAATATGTTATTGTAGTCCCAAAACACAGTGGCTGTCTTGACCATAATGCATGGGTTATCGTGCGTAACCATCACGCTGTTGTCAAAGGACACAACTCTCTCTAAGCCTTCAATGAATACCGTCAACTTTCGCGTCATGTATAACATATGGTATATTATATGCAGAAAGCCCTTCATGATTACTATGGAAAGTATTACAAACGTGCGATGGCGAACACATCAAAGGCTGCACACGACGCGAAGGCAGACCTCATCAAAAAATACCCTCACGCCACTTTAAGCAAATTCGAGTTCAATCCAAATATTTCACAAGATGGTGAGACCCTAAGTGTCGACATATATTTCAGAAACAACGACATCCTCAGCACGGACATAACCAGCACAACCTTCAAAAATGACAAAAGCATGTGGAAGTGGTTACACAATAGTAAGTTCCCAATAATATGGCAAGGCGGTGGGACTATCCAACCACTACCAAAAGGTCATAAAAACCATTGGGGACTTTGGGATGGTTACCCAACGGAAAATGTGTTGAATTATCCAGTGAATAACTTTAAAGTTTTTGTTAACCAAAATAGCTACTTCATGTCAAAGCTACCAACCTTGCGAGTCACCACGTCAAAGACAAAATCAGAGTGGGACGACAACGAATCTTACTACCGCATTGTGTTTGCAACGTATTGTGCGAGTTTCTGTTGTGGGGTGTCACTGCAACATTTATCAGTGTCACAAGAAGTTCACCCTGTGGTCACAAGTGTGATGAGATTTCATTTGTACTTCACCATTAGAAGACTTCTCAGAAGAATGGAGGGTGGTGAGACTATGAAATCAATAAGTAGAGAATTCAACGCTTATGAATTGTATGGTAAGATTTCCAAGATTCCCAGAAAACATTACTACCAGAATAAAGTCCTGAGCGATGGCACAACAGGTGAATCCAGAGTCTTCACACTCAACGACGTTCAGAATGATTACAAACGATACGTCGCGCGATTGTCGGACGGCTTTACCAACATTGGGTTGCAATATCTAAACCAGTCCGTAGAGTCCTTTGTGTACTCCACACTTGGTGCACAAGCGAGAACGCGTGTGTCAGTCGTTGGTGGTTCTGCAGGGAGTTTAGAAACCCAACAAGAATTCCGCAAGTTGTTTTCTGACGGTGTTATTCAGTATGACGTGTCGACATGGATTCTCAACATGAACAAATCGATTAGAGACACCAACGTTGTCCAAAATCTTGCAGTGTCGCCAAGTACATGGTTAATGCCAAGTAACCTAGTGATTCTCAAGAATAAAATCGCTGGGTACAACAACTTATTAAAGGTTGCCACAGAGTCCATGAAATTTGGAGTGAACACTAACCTGAATGCAACAACACCAACAACTACGGCTAAAAAAGTCCACCAAGAAAATGTGGTGACTCACTCATTAGTGATGCCAACAACCGTGAAGAAAAAAGCTCACCAAGAAAGTGTGGTGGTACCAACGACTGTGGCTAAAAAAGTTTACCAAGAAAACGTGACACCACTTCCTGTGAGGAAAACAGTGGCCACCACCACAAGCGAGTCAGACACGACAACGCTGGCGATAATCTTAGGGTTCTCAGCAGTCTCTGGCTATCTGCTAACCAAATACACCTTGAAGTAGTAATGAGTCTAAACTATGGGTATGAGTCTGACGACCCTCACGATAAAATACTAAAAAGAACGAAAAGACATCTGGACGAAGATCCTAAATTAAGTGCGACCGGTGGAAGGATGTCTGGAATAATAGACATGCAAGGCTCAGCGATAAAAAACGTAGCAGACCCAGTCGATGACTCAGACGCTACCAATAAAAGAACTCTAGAGCAATTGCTGTCAGGCTACCTCAAGAGTCAGTCATATAATCTTGTGCTCAACTTCAACGTTAGCACACACGCCTTGAAAAATGTGGAGTTTCACACCAATGGTTCAAACAAAGTGAAAGCCATTGGTGAAACAAGCAAATTAGTGCAAAACAACCCGGCTTATGGTCCTATTATTGGCATCAGCGGTGTGAGTCAAAGTTTTCTATCACCTGTGTTAACACCAATCCCACTTGAGTCAGGTCTCCATTTTAACTGTCCGAGTATGCAGTGGTGTGACCTCTCCATTTTTGTCGTGGTGAGGTTACCTACTCGCACCGCTGGGTCAAATTGGGAGACAATTATATCAAACGACGACGGTCAGTGGGATAAGTTCATAGGGTACAAGACTGGTATGGCTAATGGACTCGCGTATGGTGGTAGCATCCCAGCAATGGAGAGCATATGCACTATTCCGAGTATTATTGACATAAGTAAAATGCACATGATATCAATACACTGGCAAATGGACAATTCACACGTCAGAGTCAATAACGTCAAGTCAGCCGACTCAGACTTCGTAGCGAATATGAAAAAGATAGGCACACCCTATGGAACAATTTTTGGAATACATCGACCAAGAATACCACTCGCACCTTATGCATACCCATCATTGATAGAATTCTACGGTGTGAAAATTGTGAGTGGTTACATGACGAACCGAGACATCATAATCATGGGTGGAGAAATGATGAAGGAATATGGTGTAAAGTAAATGGGAGCATGTATTTCGAGACCTCGTGAGATATATAAGATAAATGAGACGACTGATCACATGTTCAAAGCTGGTGGATCATTTGGTCGCGGTGACGTTACTCTCGAGCTCCACGCTGAGATTGGTATGAGGTCTAAAAAGACTTACGGCGAACCTATTATGTTACCAGAATCAGACAAAGTAGGAGTGGTAGGAGACGTGACCTAAGTTATGTAATGGGTTGGCTTAGAAAACTGGTTCGTAACATTAGAAACTTTTTCAGACGACGTAGAAAACTGAGGACTAATAAAACACACCTGATGCATTGGTACACAACAAACCAGATCTATAAAAAACCTGACACCTATGTCGAGTAGTTTTTTCGTGGAGGACTATAATATAGTGATGGCTTCCGCGATACCTCGATTATTCGATTTCGACGGTCACCAAATCACGACGGTTAATCACAACGGTGATATATGGTTCAAAGCAAGAGAAGTCGCGAGCGCTCTAGGTTATGCTCGACCAAAAGATGCAGTCAACGACCACGTCGAACCTGATTGTAAAATGAAGATGGAACAGACCTCGTTTATCAACGAACTTGGGGTCTACTCACTAACGTTCTCAAGTAAAATGGAGCGTGCGAAACACTTTGGAAGGTGGGTGCACTCAGAAGTCTTACCAAGCGTTAGAAAAAGTTTAGCTGACGTTGGTCTCAAACACAATCAATTCGTAATGATCACTGAGTTCGACCTTCACACGAAAGTTGTTGGTTTTCTTAGGAAATATTATCCAGAGGCTATTTTGATAGCCGCTTGTGGTGAGAATCAAGACACCTCGAGTAAAAGAATAAATTCGTGGAAAAAAGGTTACCAACGTGGAACGCCTGACTTGATTATTGCCAATGCAAACCGACAGCATAGCGGGCTTGTGATTGAGTTCAAGAACCCAGGTGGTACAGGCAAGACGTCCAAAGAGCAGGAGTCTCTGTTGCTCAGATATAAATCCGCTGGTTATCTAACACTCTTGTGCGACTCATACGACGACGCTATTACCACGGTAATAAAATATCTCTTTGACGTTGGGTTTCAGTGCTCCCAGTGTTTTCGTAAATTTAAAAATAAGTCGGCGTTAAGTAACCACGAGAGACGCTATTGTAAAGAGACTTTTTAGACAGCGAGTAATAAGTCGAATTAGCACTCGTTCTCGTTGTTGAGACGACGTCTGAAGTGACAACTGCTCTAGCATTTTTAAAGACGTTTTTAACTTGATAAAGGTGTCTGCGAAACTTTCTCTCTTTATTTCACAAACCTTCTGACCACTGTGTGAAAAAATGTTTCTATGAGACATTGGACGCTCCATGTGACCAATGTCTAAATTTAAAAAAGTGGGATGTATTGAGAACACCCCTAATTTTGTGTGGAAGGATGATGACGTCTGCACACTGCGCGATATTGCTCAGCACCACCGACGAACGATGGTCCTGGATTATATCTCCAATTGAATGGTGCGTCAACAGTTGTTCCGTAAGTGTCACGGCAAACGACGCAATGCGCTTTTAGAAATGTGATGTCGTCCGCTATTGAGAGCAACGTGTCGAGCTCACCAAGTCTTTTTAAATGCTCTGTTGTTATGAGACCACAAATAATGACGTGAATGCCAGCTTTAATGTATTCACGGGTAACTGACAGATCGGAGTACCAATGGCCCTCATCAATACCGATGACGTCGTAATCAGCTATCTCGGAAGAACTTGGAAGGTTGGTGATTAACTTCGCAGGTAAACTGTCTGATCCGACAACAATGGTCTGACGATGCGTGGAGAACGCGTGGTCAGTTCGCCTGGTGTCGCCTGCGTTGTTCATGTAGAGGACTTTGAGCCCTGATTTACTTAACGTGACTAACCTGCGAAGAGTCTCGGTCGTTTTTCCTGCGAACATGGGACCAATCACGATTTCTAGTTTACCGATTTTCTTCATGATTACTATACCTCCAGAGAAATGCTCTCTCCTGTTGCGGCAACTGTTGTTCGTTGTTAAATATCCGCTGAAGCTCTAAGTTTTTAAGATGGGACCTCGAGCTCTCATGTCTCAAGCGATGCAGTGGGTCGTTGGTGACCACACCGCATGGGTGACAGGCGTACACGCTTTCATCTCTCGCAAAGTGTCTGTGGGCAGGCGAGAGTACGTGGTCCCTGATATCACCCACACCTAGTATCTCGTTACACCCAACCTTGCAAACGTGAACGTCGCGGTTTGCGGCGAGCTCTAACCACGCTTTGGCTTTGGTTGGGCATGGTTTCCATAGAAGGGTCGCTAAGAACACTTGGAGGGAATTACCGAGTAATGTGGCGTTGGACTCACTAGGGTCGCTCAAGTAGACACCACTCGCTAACATAAGGTATTTGAATGGTGGGTAACACCACACAGGGATTATGCCAGCTAACACACCAGCGAGCTCGTTGGCTCTGTCTTCTCGAAGATCGATCCAAGCGTCGAGAAGATACCTCGTATGGCGGACCTGAGAGCCAAGCCGTTTTGGTGGCCCTTCAGGGTCGGGGTCGAACATTGTGTATGTTGAGAAGTACTCGTTCAAGACGATAGGTCCAGAGGCGCCTTGTAGGGTGGGCACACTGATAAAGGCTGTTCTCAACATGTTGGCAATATCTTCTTCGCTGATTTCTCGGGCTTGAGTCATTATGTTATACTCCCAGAAAAAATCCTAATTTTTTAGTGCGTTTGGTCTGGAACTGTGAGATACCTGTGAGGTCAACTGTGAGACACCTGTGAGGTCAACTGTGAGTAAGATAACACGTGATAGTGTATTAGATGGTTGAAGACTCACAGACGGCTGTTGAAGCTAAGATCACAGCTGATGCGAAGAGTGTTAAGGTGAAGGACCCAAAGCGCGTCGCCGCTGGTAAAAAGTTGGCTGAGATATCGAAAGCTGCGAAAGAAAAGAAAATGCGTGAAATGATAGTTAACGAAGAACAGGGTGGTGAGTGGAGCTATGGTTACATTGTTGGGACACTTGGTGTTGTCATCGCCGCTGCTTCGCTATGGTACACAATTAGCAGTGAGAAAGAGACACAATTAGAGCCTGTGAGCACTGTGGTTAGCACGTCAGAAAATCGTAGAACTTGTCGTTCAGCGTTAGACACATTTGATTCTTAAACAAAACACACGACAATGTATATATGTCCGCGATCGATCGAAAAGAACTCATGAACGAATTGTACGATGCGCTACTTGTCACGACTGGTGCTGTGGTAGTGAGTATGATTTCTAAAAAGGCTTTGGGGGAACCATTGGGAACACCAGAGACAGTGAAAGGCACAGTGAAACTTGCTGCAGCTGTTGGTGCAGGAACGCTGTTAGTAAAATGGATGCAATCGAAAAAGTGGGTACCGACAGATCCATTCAAATCAACGTAAGTTAATGGTGAGTGTTGTGGCTGGAGGGATATTTAATGCAGTGGCTTTTGCAGGCGCTGGCTTTATGTTTTCGAAGTTTAATCATTCAGGTTATGAAGCTGAGATGAAAAGGCATAACCATGCGTTGGAACAGCTAGCCAGTGCGAAAGAAGTGTGGTATGAGAATGAAGTCGCTAAGAAAGATAAGATCCAGCGTTTACGACAACGGCTCTCTGACGCTAACGCTGACATCAATGACACAAACCACGCGTTGGAAGAACTTAGAAGCGTAATGACTATTCAGTACAGCGGACGAGTGTTCACTGACCTCCCGAAGATTGCGGATTACTATCAACCGAGTGCGGAAATGAAGGAATACCAATTATTGTTTGTTAGCGCGCTAGGCTTGGGTAGTGGAATAGTAGTGTGGGTGCTAGTTCGTTGAAAAAAATATGTTGGAGTAGTATAAGCGATGGACAAACTTATGAGGCAGATGAGTTACGGCTTGACAATTGACGAAATCGCGAGTGAGACGCAAACTGAGTGTGGAGACACCTTCAGAATTTACTACTGTTTGGATTGTGAGGTTTTGAAAAGTGTGACTGACTGCGGTGGGTACGCGTGCCCAAAGTGTGGCGACACCGAATGGGGTTACACTCAGAGTTACAGCGACATGAGACTCACACGGTTAAAAAGCGTTCACAAACGGTCTTGGTGGATGGGGAGGAGACTATACGGAACGTTGTGAAGGGTGAGCACCTTGAGTTGATAAAAGAGGACTTCCTGAAAGTTGTCAATGCGTTGTACTCATGCAATTTGGTAAAGGGTAGAAATGTCAGCAGATATGGATACTACATCATTAGGTTGTGCCATAGAAGACGAGTCGAGACACTCAAGAAGGTGTCAGACCTCAAAGACGGGAAGGTGAAAGACTTGTTCGACAACAATCTGTTTGGGGTGGTGTACCCAAAGCTGGGATGGTGTGAAAGTGGTGACAATTATTACGACGAGTGGTTTAGGAAAAAAATAAACAAGTGTAGTGTATATAGAAGCCAATGAGTCGGACTGCGAAAAACCCACTGACAAAAAGACGGGCGCACAAGACGAGTGCAGCCGTTGTCAATTCACTAACAGATGAAGCGACCAACGTTCACGGCTTCTTTAGAGATCAAGAAACACAACCTGTAGAAGACCTCGCATCGCCAACGCATCTGTTAGATCGAGCACTGAGAGGGTTCACAAGGTCTTATGGAGTCGAGGTAATTGACGACAGAGACATCAATCAGGTAAATGGTAGTAGAAGTGCTGTCACTAACCTTTTGAGACGTGAACTAGGTGAGACCAACGGAATGAAAGTGGTAGAGACAGTCAAGGTCACTTTTGAGAAAGTTTTAGAACTCAATAAGACCACGTACAAAACTGCCTACTTTAACAGCGAAACGTTCGTCGTCATTAACGAGCATGACATCGAGGGTGTTGCCAATCGTGGGTCGGAACAGATTTTGACGCGGATAGCTGGGTGGTTATCTGAGGGGTCTGGATGGACTATCGACAAAATAGACGCACACTACGTTAATGTCGCTATTTACAGACCTTTGCATGGGAGTAGTTACATTGCGTTGCCAAAGGAGCTGTGCAACAGTATGAAGGGTCTGATAAATGTAAATAACGATGATGACAACGAGTGCTTTAGATGGTGTCACCTTGCACATAAGTTTCCTGTTGGAAAAAACTCTGACAGAACGTCAAAATACGTCAAACATGTCGGTGAGCTGAACTATGACGGAATTGACTTCCCAGTATCAGTCAAAGATTACAACAAGATCGAAAAGGCTAACGAAATTAGCATCAATGTTTTTGGGTACGAAAATAAGCAGCCATTCCCTGTGTACGTTTCTAAGGAGGCGTATCCTGACCATATGGACCTATTGTTGATAACTAATGACGTGGGCAACAAGCATTATGTGTACATTCGCGATTTCGATAAATTCATGTACCGTCAGACAAAGTATAAGGCGAGAAAGCATTTTTGCAGGTATTGTTTGCAGTGTTTCACCCGCGCGGACGTGCTTGAAAGTCATATTGAAGTGTGTTTGGTCATCAATGGGAAGCAAGCTATTAAAATGCCGCAAAAAGGTGCGAAAGTGAAATACGAGAATTTTAGTAGACAGCTAAATGTACCATTTGTGGTGTACGCAGATTTCGAGGCTATCACACAGAAGGTGCACACAGCGACACCATCAAGCGAGACTAGCTACACAAATGCTTACCAGAGGCATGTTGACTGTGGTTATGGGTATAAATTAGTTTGTTGCTACGACGACGAGTATAGTAAGCCAGTAAAAGTGTATCGCGGTGAAAACGCAGTCAACAAGTTCATTGGGGAGATGTTAGAAATTGTTGAATATTGTAAAAAGACATCTGAGAGCCACTTTAACAAAGAAATGATACTGACTGACGACGATAAGAAGAATTTCGACGAGGCCAAGAGTTGCCATATTTGCAGTGTTGAGTACACTGGCGCTGACGTTAGAGTGAGAGACCACTGTCACGTGTCAGGTAAGTACAGAGGGTCCGCACATCGTCAGTGTAACGTGAACTTTAGATTGACTGACAAAATCCCTGTGATCTTTCATAACTTACGTGGCTACGATAGCCATTTCATTATGCAGGAGATTGGCAAGTTTGGTCAAGACATAAATGTGATACCAAACAACATGGAGAAGTACATGGCGTTCATGCTTGGAAAAAACTTGGTGTTCTTGGACAGCTTTCAGTTCATGAGTAGTGGTCTAGACAACTTGGTGAAGAACCTACCAAGGGACGCTTTCAAATACACGTCAGAAGTGTTTCGTGACGACGGGTTGGCGCTTATGACAAGAAAGGGAGTCTACCCCTATGATTATATGGACTCCTTTGAAAAATTCGATGAATGCGAGTTACCCTCCAAAAAGGACTTTTACAGCGTTCTGAATGACGAGCACATCACGGAAGAAATGCACGAGCGCGCCATCGATGTGTGGGACTACTTTGACGTTAAAAATATGGGTGGGTACCACGACCTGTATTTGAAAAGTGACGTGCTCTTGCTTGCCGACGTTTTTGAGAACTTTAGAAAGACATGCCATCGCGAGTATAAATTAGACCCGTGTCACTATTTCACGTCGCCTGGATTGGCTTGGGATGCCATGTTAAAGATGACCGGAGTGGAACTTGAATTATTGTCCGACATTGACATGTTCCAGTTCGTAGAATTAGGTATGCGTGGTGGTGTGAGCTACATTTGCAACAGACATGGTGTGGCGAATAATAAGTACATGGAAGGGTATGACAAAAAGCAAGAGTCGAAGTATTTGATGTACCTTGATGCCAACAATTTGTACGGATGGGCGATGAGTCGAAGTCTACCTACGGGTGGCTTCAAGTGGTTGACTGAGATAGAAATAAAAAAGGTTAATCTGCGTGAGTATCACAACAATAGTAAAAAAGGTTTACTGCTCGAGGTTGACTTGGAGTACCCAGCCCATTTGCATGACCTACACAACGATTACCCGTTGGCTCCCGAGAAGATGGAGATAACTGTTGACATGTTGTCGGAGTACTGCACGAAAATCAAAAATAAGTTTAACGTGAGTGTTGGTGGTGTGAAGAAGCTGGTGACTAATTTGATGGACAAAAAAAAGTATGTGTGTCACTACGGAAATCTGCAGTTGTACATGGATCTTGGATTAAAAATCAATAAGATTCACAGGGTCCTGCAGTTTGACCAGTCCAAGTGGCTAGGCAAGTACATCGACTTTAACACAGTCAAAAGAACTGCGGCTAAGAACGCTTTTGAGAAGGACTTCTTCAAGTTGATGAACAACAGTGTGTTCGGAAAAACGATGGAAAACTTGAGGAAGCGTGTGGACGTAAGATTAGTGACCACTGCGGAGAAATTTAAAAAGCTTGTCTCAAAGCCAACGTTTGTGTCTTGCAAGATATTTAGCGAGAACTTAGTTGCTGTCCACAAAGTTAAAGAAACGTTGACACTAAATAGACCTGCATATGTGGGTATGTGCATACTAGACTTGAGTAAAACGCTGATGTACAATTTTCACTACAATTATATTATGAAAAAGTACTCTAGCGACACCTGTAGATTGCACTTCACTGACACTGACAGTCTGTTGTACTCAATCAAAACTGACGACGTTTATTCCGACTTTATGATGGAGTGCGAAAAGTTCGACAATAGCGACTATCCTGCAGACAGCCCATTCTTTTTTAGAGAGAATAAGAAAGTTATTGGGAAGATGAAGGACGAGTGCGCTGGAACGCCAATTGTCGAGTTCGTCGGGTTGCGCAGTAAAATGTACAGCTATTTGAAAGAGGGTGGAGGCGGTGGGAAAACCGCTAAAGGTATTAGAAAGAACATAATTAAAAAAGTGATCAGACATGAAGATTACAAAAGTGTGTTACTTGAGCAGAAACAATTGCGACACACAATGAAGACCATTAGAAGTGTCAAACATCAGCTCGGTAGTTACGAAATTAATAAAGTGTCGCTATCCTGTTTTGATGATAAACGACACCTTTTAGAAAATGGTATTGACTCCTACGCATATGGTCACAAAAACATTGAGGTGAGAGACACCACTGAAAACAGTGAGCAAACGGACTAATTCGCAAAACGACTGGCTATTTGTTAGCCAATGTTGTTAGCCAATCAAAAGAGCACCATTTCGCTATCCACTTGGATAAAACATCACCACTAGAGTCAAAATCTAGTGGTTTTTTTTCGCGCGTGAATTGAGACAACAGCAGAACGCGTCGGTTGAAACGGCACTCTCTATTTTTTAATATGTGGGAGTGAGCTCGTACCACATTTTATTTTTTAACACGCGAAAATGTTGAAATGACACTTTCTATTTTTTCCTAAATGTAATTTGACATAAATTTGTGAGAATTTTGAAACGACGCTCTCTATTTTTTAAATATGGCTGAAATGGTGTCAAATTTAGCGAGAGTCGCTATTTAGTATAAATTTGGTATTGTTTCGCTAATCTCGCATGTGTTTGACATCAATTTAGTAGAAAACGTGTGAGGGGTGTCTAGATTGACTAACGATCGTTGTAGTAGTATAGTAAGTAGGGCTGCGAGCTTATTCGATGTTAATCGTAAATATAAATACCAAAACATCGCCAAATTTGTCGAGTCGCGACTTGGCAAAATTTGGCGATGTTTTGGTATTTATATTCACGGTTGAGGTCGATTGAGCTCGCAGCCCTACTTACTATACTACTCACGCTATATAGTGTTACGAGGAGACAAAACTAGAGTCTAAAAATAATTATAAACAAACAGTCGACGCATATCTCCTCCCGTAACAAACTCAATAATGTCAAAATTGAATAGAAAATCTTCGCTGTTCATAAACTTTGTGTATTCAAGCAAAATCTAAATGGTAGCGTCCAGAAGCATAAATTACAAGAAAGAAAACGTTATTTTTCAATACAAGATTATAACCGTAAAACTATCTACATTTTTAAACATTATTCTTGAAGGTCTTTTAATCATCTCAATATATGAATGGCTCAACCGCGTATATTTAACAAACATAACATTTTTGTTATTTTAGACTATCTTCAGGGTTATGTCAGTGAAACGTTTGTCCAGTCATCTCTGATGGAATGTCAAATGAGATGTGACATGCTCTCTTCAACATGCAAGTCGTTAAACTACATTCAAAGAAAGGATGGATCGAATATTTGTGAAATAAATAACGAGATACAAAATTGTGCGCTGCCTGGGGAATTTATTATCAAAGAAAACTCGATTTATGTCGAAACGATAAAACCGGGTGCAGTGAGTATCTTGCCTATATTTCATTTTCTATATATTTTGTTTGTTAGTTGACTTATTATAAAACGAATAACTCTTTCTATTTTACACATGCATGTTTTCAAGGATTAGTGAAAAATGTCGTTTGTGTAATTGGGCGATGGCTAATTTGGAATCCGTGACGGTCGGTAGCACTTTGTATTATGTATATGGTTCACTATACAATGGGATTACATAAATATTGATTATCAACCGAATATTTCACGTTCGTTTGCATAGCTGAGTGGTCTGTGTCATGATTTTTCTGTTTTCTTAATTTTTACTTTACTTTTTTCTTTTTAATAGGGTTAGGGTTAACATTAAGGTCAGGGTTAGTTTTAGGGTTGGTTTAGAATATTATCAAAAAAATAGTCGCGCGTAAAAAAGTCCCAAGATGCTAAACCTATACCATTAAAGATGCTACCGACGGATTCCAAATGCTCTTAGGCGAAGGCTTTATTTGTCTGGTGCTACCTGAACCTGTTGAAACACAACTCGTATTCCTGCCTATACGATTACCAATAATCCGTAAGTGTTCCAGTGTCTTGCGTTACCAATAGAGCGTTTTCACTCAATTTCGATCCAGTGATTCAAATTGGAAAGGGCATGGGGACAAAGTTGGTATAAACACGATAGAATTACAGTTAAAACTGATGTGGGTGTACGTGTATCTTAATCACTCTAAAACTCCTCCCCTTGGTTTAAAACCCAACTAATTACATTACGAAATTATATCTACACAAAAAAATATAGACTTAAAATTGTAACTTCACTGTCTTCTTAAAGCTGAGTCAGTTCTCCAGTGCTCTAGTATCGTTATCAAGTGAGTTCGATAAAGCTGCTGCCTGATAATAAATTGATTTTTTAAAATAATCTAATTTAGGTTTCGGTAATACAAACGGCATTTCCTGCTGAAATTATATTTATGGTTGCTCCTGGTAAACAGAGCTTATAATTAAGACTCGAGAGCTTGACTATGGCTGCAACTATGCGCTAAATTAAGCAGACGTTTATTGTACATGATGTTTAAAGAGTTCCATTTAACCTTGACACGGACTTATTCGCTAGATGGGGGTAAGATGTGTACCAATTCAAGTTGTGTATATGCGTGTATTCGCTCAAGTTGATCGAATAGTGTCTTTCCACCTGAAGAAACAAGGTGGCTATAACGTCGCACAAAACGTTTGCCTATAAGAAAGAATACAATACGACATTAGCTCTTCTAAAGTGTCAACATCATTGGCTGAACTGGTTGGAGAAAGATGCAGACTTTGTCCCCTCGCCCGGCGGCGCGAAGCGCCGTCCAGGGCCGAAGGCCCTGGGGCGAGGGTGCTAATCTTGACGGAATTTTTTCCCGCGCTTTTTTATGCAAGGGGAAGTGAAAGTAGCCTTTATGTCGGAATATATATATATTTGTATGTATGGTAAACGATCCTTTATTGTTGCCGTGGTAACAAAGGAAAATTGGGGTTAGAGAGGGATAATTTGGCAGTGCAAGGGGTTAAGTTAGGATTATTAGGGTTAGGAATTGTGATTGGGACGTACGTACTATAAACGGCTTTTTGGTAGTTTGGCGTTTACATTTGGCGTTTAAATTTAAATT
The DNA here is from genome assembly GCA_035772405.1 of Chrysogorgia sp. JL179-B06. Lineage (NCBI taxonomy): Eukaryota > Metazoa > Cnidaria > Anthozoa > Scleralcyonacea > Chrysogorgiidae > Chrysogorgia > Chrysogorgia sp. JL179-B06. Next base: position 63,989 of record JAYKKM010000490.1, read on the forward strand.
GACGTCAGCGCGACAAACGTACCTTTACGCCACCGCCCCCCCCCGGAAAACCGAAAGCGTTTTTTGGGGGGGGGGCGGTTTTGGGTTTTCGGAGCGGGCGGGCGGCGTACTAGAAGTTGCAGAACCTCTGGACTAAAGCATCAAATTATACAGACTTTATCAGCTGATTTCAAGCCGTAATTGTAGACTGCAGTGTTAACGGGCAAGGAAAGACACAAATAAAGGTAAATCAATTAATAATTTCTCAAATAATGGCTAATAATAGTACACTGCGAGTCTGTGTTGAGCAATTAATTTGCCTTTTCTGCATAGTTTTTTTGGTTAGGGTTAGTAATTTGGCTAGATTTAGGGTTAGGGTTTTGATGATATTAGGTTAGCATTTCGTCGTACGGCATGCAAATTTTGAAACTATTTACATATTCAGATCTTTAGAAATATATTGTAATTAGCATGCATGACCAGTTGCTACGACCAGCTTCGCCACTGTGTTTTACTAACTTATCGAGTGCCATTATAACTCGATAATCACACAAGACAAAGCTTTTTATTCCTTTTATAAAATAACACCATTAAATTAACACTAAAAGCCCATGAAAAATGCAGAGCGGCGTTGCTATGTGCGTTGCTAGGAAACATGTTAGCGATTTTAGCGATGAAAATGTATTCAACGTTGCAGTTAAAACATTCTCTTGTGTTAGTACCTTGATTAGTCTTGTATCCAGGTATTCTTTGACTTCCTTTTGTGATTTACACTACGTCAAAAACGACAAAATCTACGCGAGGAACACGTCAGCTTTGGTTTTCATATCTCAATCAGACAGCGTGTTGTCGCTCATTTACTTCCGATTATTTTATAATACGAGATATATTGCATGGATGTGTCAGCTCAACCAACAAGCAGGTGAAGTGCACCCTTGATCAATGTGGTGATAATGTGATATCATTTACTGTAATGCATTGCATCAATAACAATGTTGTGCTTTTAATTTTTGTATGGGCATAAAGGCATTTGTACATTTGAGTAGTGTAAACAAGCATTGTAGAAGGTTTATAGACCTACACATGTTATGCCTGGCCTGGCCTCCAGTGTTTCTGGGGAAACACTTTTGTCCTTGGAATAGAACTGCATATGCAATGCCGGTTTTATATATATATTTAAGCTACTCTTGTTGAAGTGCTTTCTGAAGTATATTTAAAGTAGTTTTTATTAACATAGATTTTATTACATTTCTTACAAACAAACAAACAATCAAATGTAAAATTAATATAATATGTGTGATCATTCGAATTAAAAGTATTACCTTCATCAACAAATCTGGCAACACACTAATTGGGCATGCACCACAAGAGCATTTATATGTGCATTTTTTTTAATTGGGGGAATAAAATATGATTCTGGACATATAAATTAAACAGCTTTATTCCCATGGAACTGAACCTGAGAGACTTTTTTGAATATCATCATCTTGTAATCTGTTATAAATAGGGCTTCACTTTTGTAACTATAATGTGTCATTTTGATAAAGGAGCAGGGTCCCGATACATTAAAAACTAAGCAAATGTGTTCAGAGTATTTTTTGAAGGTGCGGTTATAATGTTTATAAACCTGAACAGAAGAAGATATTGCCATAGAATCTGTTTATATGCCCTGGGATTATACAACTTACTTCCAAAGGGGTTTTGAGTGGGAGAGATTATAAACGGTATAGAAAAATCTTTCAAAATGCATAACAGGCAATCTGTTGGCACTTTTTTGCTCACGTTTTTGCTTAATAATAATAGTAACAAATAATGTTGTAACTTAATAATAGTAACAAATATTAACTAGAATTTATAATGATGTGAAAAATGATGCCCTGTATTATATATAGCAAAACCTGCTAGACACTTTATGTAGCAGCCTCAAAATGATTAATTGTCAGTAGTGAGATACTTTTTGTACGCTTTGAGTGCTTTGATTGAATAATCCCAAAGATATATATATACATGCATTTTCAGTAAGTTATTATACAGTGTGACATCACAGTGAGGATCCGGCCTTTACATACCTGTATGAAACAAATCTTAAAGGTGCCGTCCAGTCCGTTCTGCGCATGTCCACGTTTCTGTTGACATCGTTTGTTTACATTGCATTATATAAACATTGAACATGAAGTATTGCGGATTTTTTTCACACGCTTGAGCTTTTCCGCCGAAAAAGCGTGTCATAATAAGCTGTTTGGTTCCTAAATGTTGTTAATATATCAAACTACCACTCGTGCCTTCGCCACATTTAACGAATACTCGCTTTCGAACTGTCGCAAATCTATTCCGTTAAAGTTTGCGTGTCCTCAACGTTTGAAATATCACACATGCGCAGAACAGACTGGACTGCACCTTTAATCATTGCAGGTTGATATAATAATGCACCCAAAAAAGTAAACACTTTGAGTTATTTAGTTTGATGTCTAATTATGAAACAATGAAATTCAGAACAACACAAGCTTGATAGTTTAAAGGCTCTCAGAGATACATGTAGTGTTTTCTATAAAGTCCATTCGATTGGCAAATCAATGGGTTATTGATTTTTATCGCCTATTACGGTGGGCGAGGGATTGTTGCGTACACGTATTTCTAGTTAAAGTATATTCTTTTGACTTCAGTAAGGCCTTTGATTCGGTTTCACACCAAATATTGTGTGATAAATTGAAGTCTCTTGATGTTAACCCGTTTATTGTCAACTGGATAATAAGTTTCTTAAGTAACAGGATGCAAAGAGTGGTAGTAGATGGAGTGCTGACAGAGTTTGTTAGTATTAATAAAGGTGTACCACAAGGAACTGTTTTTGGTCCTGTGTTGTTCTCTATAATGGTGAACGATATAATGGCTGAGAACCCGAGCAGAAATTTGCTAATAAATATGCTGATGATATCACGCTAAGTCAGTGTCCCAGTAAAATCAAATGTTCCAGACCTCGCCATACGGGAAGTTGAGAGCATTGAAAGATGGTGCAGAGAAATCCGGATGACACTCAACTTCAGTAAAACCTGGGAGATGGTTGTTAGGGGGAAAACGAGCAAGCCCCTTCCTGATATACTTCCTGCTATACAGAGGAAAAGTGAACTTAAACTGTTGGGCGTTACATTCAACGAAGACCCCTGTAACTGGGACACTCATTTTGACTCAATACTTCATAAAGCCAGCTCACGATTATACATACTTAGAGTGTGTAAATATTATGGCTATACATTGCAACAACTTACTATTTTGTTTTATGATAGCTTAATAATGGCATTATTTATGTATGGTATTGAAATATGGGCCTGTGCGTATGAAGGAAAATACCTGAGTCGAATTGATACGTTTTGCCGGCGTGCAGTTGTGTTTGGCTACACTAGTAAACATATATATATTAAAGACTTGATTAGCTAGTCATGCTAGAGACAAGAACCTATGGGAAAGGATTACATCCCAAACAATGTCTGTATAACCTACTTCCTGCCCAGCGAAAAAGGAACCTACGAGACTGTGGGCACAACTACATCCTTCCGCGGGTCCGCACTGAACGTTTTAAACGTTGCTATGTAAATAGATGCCTTTTAAACTTTGTCTAACTGTTAGTTATATTAGTAGACTACATTTTATTTTCATCTTCATCTTAGTTTTAGATAATATTTCTACCTTGAATTGATGTAAACTTTCACGTCTGTATGCTAAGTATTAATTCATCTAATAAAGATTCTGGATCACTTACTCATTATTGGTTAATTGCGGGTAGAAGAATGAGCATTTGAAAAACATGGGTTTTGAGGCCACGGGGTATACAAAAGTTGACCCATATAGTCATATATCAACCTACATTATGCGAAAATAAAGAAATCTAAAATGCTTTTCTATGTTTATAAACGATGTGATATATAAACACGCGGGATGTTCTGCTAGATATGAGAAAAACATAATAAAATACGAGCTTCGTAGAATAGTAACGTTTAGATTTTTTAGGTCTTGTTGCGCGGTTTTTAAATTTTTTGGTTTTGGTGAGTGATTTTTAGATTTTCGAGAATCGTAATACAACACTACCATTTCATTTATAAAATGAAGATAAGACTTATAAAGAATGGCAAAACATTGCTTGTGTAAACAAGAAATATATTTTATATAAACAAGAAATAAAATATATAAATATATATACTGTACAAGAGCTTGTGTAAGAAGAAACATATTTTAAAATTCATAATATATCATATTAGTATAAATACATTAGGTGATTATAGAAATTGCGTGCGCTGATTGGTCGAGCTGCCTCGGATTATTTCTCGATAATCACCTCCAGCGTTTTTTCAAGATGGTCGCCAGCCGATTTGTCGAAGTGACAGGAGAAAAAAGTCAAGAAACTAGTATTTTTGAAGGAAATGTTGTTTCTAAGAGTGGGAAAATGTGTATTTATACTAAAACAATTATTCACCTCAGGCTCAGTGAATATCGGTGAATAATGAAATAATTTAGATAATGATGATCCTATGAAGGCGTAAGCCATCAGTTTGGAAACTCTCCGGATTTCAAAATAGATTTTTACACATTTTATGCGTGTGATACAAATTTCGCATTTTATATACTCGCTATTTTATGCGTAAGATAGCGTTATAAGATATTATATACTATCAGCACATCGCATTAGCCAGCTACGTTAACGACATATTTCTCATATACCTTGTGGAAAAGCAAAGTTGATTGACTTGAACTGTTGCTGTCCTTCTGTCATAGGAATGGATTTACACATGTGCAGAACAGAACAGGAAGGGAATATCAGGTATATCACATGTTTATTACCAAGTGGAATATTATCTACCAGTTACTCAGTAGCTCATATTTCTCCATATTGTATTACTTCTACTAACACACACTTATATAGCATTCCTATATATTTTCAACTCTTACCCAGGCCCTGTTTATTGATTGACTCAACTTTATTTCAAGAGGATAAAAAAACACATGACATTTTGGAGAAACTGATGAATCATGAGCTGCCCTCTTATTCTAATATACAACTAATACAACTAGAAATACGAATTCGCAATAATCCCCTCGCCCGCCTTTTCTATCCCCCCCCCCCCCCCCCCCCCCCCCTCTACGGGAATTTCCCATCCATGGTGGACCTCGCACGCCGTGGCCGTGTATATGTGTTTTGCAAAAATTCACAATTTGCAAAAGCCCGGTAAGTCGAATAAATGTTTGAACGTTATCTCGGCCAATATTTAACCGATTTAAACTCTGAAAACAGATTTGGAATTAGCGAGTCAACATACATAACATACGTGTTTAATATATTACGAGAACGTGAGTACCCTTCGTAAAAACGGTTTATGTACTTAGAAATTAGTCGGCTTTACTCGCTATAAGCCGGTCAATACTATTTTGAACGTTATCTCGATCAATATTTAACCGTTTTCAATTCTGAAAACAGATTTGGAATTAGCGCAGGGTCAAAATACATGACATACGTGTCTACTACATTACGAGAACGTGAGTACCCTTCGTAAAAATGGTTTATGTACTTGTCTTAGAAATTAGTCGGCTATATAAAGCCGGTCACTTCGTCGTATATTATTTTGAATATTTCGATCAATATATAACCGTTTTTAATTCTGAAAACAGATTTGGAATTAGCGAGTCAAAGTACATAACATATGTGTCTACTATATTAGGAGAACGTGAATACCCTTCGTAAAAATGGTTTATGTACTTGTACTTCGTCGTATATTATTTTGAATATCTCGATCAATATATAACCGTTTTCAATTCTGAAAACAGATTTGGAATTAGCGAGTCAAAATACATACTCGGACTCGGATTTCTATTTCCTCAAAAAACTATGTCTCTTTTGGAAAAAAAACCCTTTGAATCCGTTTATATTTTTGCATTGGCAATCAGTGACGGTTGCAATTTCAATATTAATTCAAATGTTGAGTATCTAGTTACCAGGACCAAATTTTCCGATGTCGCGCGAACGCCGTTGACCATGTAAATAAATAAATAAACTCGATTCTACTTTGCTCACCCTGGCAAGCCCCGCGATAAGGGACTAAACGCCGGTCGATGTTAGCACCCTCGCCCTCAGGCCTTCGGCCTTCGGCCGGCGCTTCGCGCCGGGCGAGGGGATAATTAAAAAGATAACTAAATCTAACATTCTAAATTAAATATTTGGTCTATCAGTCCTCTCGTTAAAAATTGAAAGAAAAAATAATTAACAAATTATAGAGAAATACTTAGTTAAAAACTAATATCAATAAAATGAATAATATTTTCCTAATTCACAAGTAGTGATTTCTTATACCATTTCTTAAAATAATTTAAAGTGAGTAAATCGCGGATAAAAGACTGTTCCATAAACAAGTTATTATTTAAAATCAATTAGTATAGGAAATAACACGGTTCGAGAAGAATTAATGAAAAATCGCACGCGTGTTTGGCGAAATATTCATAATACCACGAGTGCGAAGCACGAGTGGTATTATGAATATTTCGCCAAACACAAGTGCGATTTTTCATTAATTCTTCGAGAACAAATGTTATTTCCTTTTAACACTTTTTCAATCAATTTTACGCGTTGCTGAATGTGGCGGATGGATAAACATTTATATTAATATTTGCATAATTTAATTTCAGCACTTAAATGGCTTTGCGCATGCGTATTACAAAGTATCTGCAAGGCTTTGCAGTGAAAAACGGTAAACAAGCTTAAAAAAGCCAGTTCGAATTCAGTTTTAAAGCTGGGCACATTTTAAAACAAAGAAGAAAGTTAAGCAAAGTTCAAATATTAGGTTTTACTCCAAGTCGCTGTCGTCAGTGTCATAAAAAGGAAGAACTCGACGTCTTTTCGGGACGCTCACTCTGGTTTCGTTGTTTTGCTCTACGTTTTTTGGAATATGAACGTTGGTGTTTAAGGTGATGTTGATCGTCGAATTTTCTATATTTTGGGCCAAGTTAGTCAAATTAAGCACATGATATTGTACTTGGTTGGGAACCAATGAAGCTGTAGATGTTGAAGAAACCAAATTATCGAGCTGTTTGAGAGGACGGACTTCACTCGAAGCACTGGCGGTTTCAACTCCTGTGCTGCTAATTAATTTGGAAAGATGCCGCGAGCATTTGGTGGTGAAAGAATCAACATAGTCGTCCAAATACTTCTCGTTTCGACGACCAGTGACCGCCACAATTTGTGCTCTAGGAACATCAGCATCGCCTAGCTTCTTTACTGGCACTGTGGTTTGTAAAACGTTTTCCTCCGACTTCAACGGTGGTGCCACCGACGATTCGCTTCATTATTTCGCCGATTCGGTTGGGCCCCATCTCCTGCTTCTTATACCACACATCTGTGCGTGGTTTTTATTAATTGCAAGGTACAGCGGTCCACTGCTCTGTAGTTCTGGTGGACGATGAGACAAGTATCGTTTGAAGACAGCAACAGGACATTTGGAATCGTTGGTCGCAAAGATTTTCTGAAGTTGACCTCTTCGTTTCACTCTCAAACCACCTTGACGTGTTTTTGTTGGCTTCACGTCGTCAAACTGCAGATATTCTACGCCGTTTTCGTCTTCACCAAAAAGAAAGTCGTCTACATCTGCAAGCTCATGCTCTTGACGTCCACGTAGTCCCATATGTTGAGTCAATGTGAACCATAATGTGTGAAGCAGAGTTTCGGGGTCATTTGTGCCAAGCTTTCCTGCTTTCCACAGCTCTTCTTCGTCAGACCAGGTAAGTGCCTTTGCAGCATTTGGTCGACTGCCTTTTCCTTCCTGCCTTAGTTTAGTTGCTTTCCCCTTTAGTATTTTGTTCGAAGTAAAAAACTGTGGGTCACGAACAATTGAAACTGGGAATCCTTTTTCTTTTAAGTACCTGTCCAAAGATGCTTGCATTACGGCCAAACTTTCGGGCTCGTAATCCTCACCATTTTTCTTCTTCATTTCTGCATAAAATTGCCCAAGAACGTTGTTTAGATCTTCGGAAGTAAAATTCTCGATATCCTCTCTTCGGTTCCGGAGAAGTAGTATAGAGAGTGGGGGTACGAGCTCAATCGATGTTAACCGTGAATATAATTACCAAAACGTCACCAAATTTGTGTCAAACCAGGGCTCGACAAAATTCGCTGTCATTTTGGTAATTCTATATTCACGGAGAACATCGAATAAGCTCGTACCCCCACTCTCTATACTACTATTGCGGTCGTTAATCAAGCTTGACACCCCTCACGTTTTCTACTCAATTGATGTCAAACACGCGCGAGACTAGCGAAACAACACCAAATTTATACCAAATCACAATTTTCACTAAATTTGGCGTTATTTCAGTCATATTTAAAAAAATAGAAAGTGTCGCTTCGTCATTTTCGCATATTTAAAAAAAAGAATGTGTCGTTTCAACATTTTCACATGTCTAAAAAATAGAAAGTGTCGTTTCAACATTTACACATGTTAAAAAAAAATAGAAAGTGTCGTTTCAACATTTTCGCATTTTTGTTCAACAAACTACGACTGCTGTTGTCTCAATTCACGCGCGGAAAAAAACCCACTAGATTTTGGTTCTAGTGGTGATGTTTTATCCAAATGGATAGCGAAATGACGCTCTTTTGATTGGTTAACAACATTGACTAACAGGTGACCAATTGTTTCGCGAATTAGTCCGTTTGTTCACTATTTTCAATGGTGTCTCTCACTACAATGTTTTTGTGACCATACGCGTAGGAGTCAATACCATTCTCTAAAAGGTATCGTTTATCATCGAAGCAGGATAGCGATACTTTATTAATTTCATAACTACCGAGTTGATGTTTGACACTTCTAATGGTCTTCATTGTGTGTCGCAATTGTTTCTGCTCGAGTAACACACTTTTGTAATCTTCGTGTCTGATTACCTTTTTAATTATATTCTTTCTGATACCTTTAGCAGTTTTCCCACCACCTCCATCCTCTTTCAAATAACTGTACATCTTACTGCGCAACCCAACGAACTCGATAATTGGCGTTCCAGCGCACTCGTCTTTCATCTTCCCAATAACTTTCTTGTTCTCTTTGAAAGCGAATGGGTTGTCTGCAGGATAGTCGCTATTGTCAAACTTTTCGCGCTCCATCATGAAGTCGGAATAAACGTCATTAGTTTTGATTGTGTACAGCAGACTGTCAGTGTCAGTGAAGTGCAATCTGCAGGTGTCGCTAGAGTACTTTTTCATAATGTAATTATAGTGAAAATCGTACATCAGCGTTTTGCTCAAGTCTAGTATGCACATACCCACATATGCAGGCCTGTTCAATGTCAGCGTTTCTTTAACTTTGTGGACAGCGACTAAGTTCTCGCTAAATATCTTGCAAGACACAAACGTCGGCTTCGAGACAAGCTTTTTAAATTTCTTCCCAGTGGTCACTAATCTTACGTCCACACGCTTCCTCAAATTTTCCATTGTTTTTCCAAACACGCTGTTGTTCATCAACTTGAAGAAATCCTTCTCGAAAGCGTTCTTAGCCGCGGTTCTTTTGACTGTGTTAAAGCCGATGTACTTACCCAACCACTTAGACTGGTCAAACTGTAGGACCCTATGAACTTTTTTGATTTTCAATCCAAGATCTATGTACAACTGCAGATTTCTATAGTGACACACATACTTTTTTTTGTCCACCAAATTAGTCACCAGCTTCTTCACACCACCAACACTCACATTAAACTTATTTTTGATTTTCGTGCAGTACTCCGACAACAATGTCAACAGTTATCTCCATCTTCTCAGGAGCCAACGGGTAATCGTTGTGTAAGTCATGCAAATGGTCTGGGTACTCCAAGTCGACTTCAAACAGTAAGCCCTTTTTACTATTGTTGTGATAGTCGTGTAGATTAACCTTTTTTATTTCTTTCTCAGTCAACCACTTGAAACCGCCCGTAGGTAAACTTTGACTCATCGCCCATCCATACAAATTGTTGGCATCAAGGTACATCAAATACTTCGACTCTTGCGATTTATCGTACCCCTTCATGTACTTATTGTTCGCCACGCCATGTCTGTTGCATATGTAGCTCACGCCACCGCGCATACCTAATTCTACGAACTGGAACATGTCAATGTCAGACAATAATTCGAGTTCCACTCCAGTCATCTTTAACATGGCATCCCAAGCCAATCCAGGCGACGTGAAATAGTGACACGGGTCTAATTTATACTCGCGATGACATGTCTTTCTAAAGTTCTCAAAAACATCAGCGAGCAAGAGCACATCGCTTTTCAAATACAGGTCGTGATACCCACCCATACTTTCAACGTCGAAGTAGTCCCACACATCGCAAGCGCGCTCATGCATTTCTTCCGTAATATCTGCGTCATTCAGAACGCTGTAGAAGTCCTTTTTGGATGGTAGCTCGCACTCATCAAATTTTTCAAAGGAGTCCATATAATCATAGGGATAGACCCCCTTTCTTGTCATAAGTGCCAACCCCTCGTCATGAAACACTTCTGACGTGTATTTGAAAGCGTCCATTGGTAGGTTCCTCACCAAGTTGTCTAGACCACTACTCATGAACTGAAAGCTGTCCAAGAATACCAAGTTTTTTCCAAGCATGAACGCCATGTACTTCTCCATGTTGTTTGGTATCACATTTATGTCTTGACCAAACTTGCCAATCTCCTGCATAATGAAATGGCTATCGTAACCGCGTAAGTTATGAAAGATCACAGGAATTTTATCAGTCAATCTAAAGTTCACGTTACACTGACGATGTGCAGACCCTCTGTACTTACCTGACACGTGACAGTGGTCTCTCACTCTAACGTCAGCGCTAATGTACTCAACACTGCAAATATGGCAACTTTTAGCCTCGTCAAAGTTCTTCTTATCGCCATCAGTCAGTGTCATTTCTTTGTTAAAGTGGCTCTCAGATGTTTCTTTACAATATTCGACAATTTCTAACATCTCCCCAATGAACTTATTGACTGCATTTTCACCGCGGTACACTTTTACTGGCTTACTATACTCGTCGTCGTAGCAACAAACCAGTTTATACCCATAACCACAGTCAACGTGCCTCTGGTATAGGCATTTGTGTAGCTACACTCGCTTGATGGTGTTGCTGTGTGCACCTTCTGTGTGATAGCCTCGAAGTCTGCGTATACCACAAATGGTACGTTTAGCTGTCTACTAAAATTCTCGTATTTCACTTTAGCGTCTTTTTGCGGCATTTTAATAGCTTGCTTCCCATTGATGACCAAACACACTTCAATATGATTTTCAAGCACGTCCGCTCGGGCGAAACACTGAAATTCGTGTTTGGTCGTGTTTGGTCGTGTACTGCATCTTTTGGTCGAGCATAACCTAGAGCGCTCGCGACTTCTCTCGCTTTGAACCATATATCACCGTTATTCATAACCGTCGTGATTTGGTGACCATCGAAATCAAATAGTTGAGGCGCCATGGAAGTCATCGCTATATAGTCCTCCCACAAAAAAACTACTCGATGTGGGCGTTAGGTTTTTTATAGATCTGGTTTGTTGTGTACCAACGCATCAGGTGTGTTTTATTAGTCTTCGGTTTGCTACGTCGTCTGAAAAAGTTTCTAATGTTACGAACCAGCTTTCTAAATCTTCGAAGCTGAGACCAACCCATTATAGTTTAGGTCGCGTCTTCTACCACTCCCACAGTGTCTGATTCTGGTAGCACAATAGGTTTGCCGTAAGTCTTTTTAGACCTCATACCAATCTCAGCGTGGAGCTCGAGAGTCACGTCACCGCGGCCAAATGACCCACCAGCTTTGAACATGTGATCAGTCGTCTTATTTATTTTATATGTTTCATGGGGTCTCGAAATACATGCTCCCATTTACTTTATACCATATTCATTCATCATTTCTCCACCCATGATTATGATGTCTCGGTTTGTCATGTAACCACTCACAATTTTCACACCGTAGAATTCTATCAACGATGGGTACGCGTAAGGTGCGAGTGGTATTCTTGGTCGATGTATTCCAAAAATTGTTCCATAAGGTGTGCCTATCTTTTTCATATTTGCTACGAAGTCTGAGTCGGTTGACTTGGTGTTATTGACCCTGACGTGTGAATTGCTCATTTGCCAGTGTATTGATATCATATGCATTTTGGTGAGGTCAACACCGCTTGGAATAGTGCATATGCTCTCCATTGCTGGGATGCTACCACCATACGCGAGTCCGTTGGTCATACCAGTCTTGTACCCTATGAACTTATCCCACTGACCGTCGTCGTTTGATATAATTGTCTCCCAATTTGACCCAGCGGTTCTCATAGGTAACCTCACCACAACAAAAATAGAGAGGTCACACCATTGCATACTGGGGCAGTTAAAATGAAGACCTGACTCAAGTGGGAGTGGTGTTAACACAGGGGATAGAAAACTATGACCTGCACCGTTGATGCCAATAATAGGACCATAAGTTGGGCTGTTTTGCACTAATTTACTTGTTTCACCAATGGCTTTCACTTTGTTTGAACCATTGGTGTGAAATTCCACGTTTTTCAAGGCGTGTGTGCTAACGTTGAAGTCGAGCACAATGTTGTAGGACTGACTCTTGAGGAAACCCGATAGCAATTGCTCTAGAGTTCTTTTATTGATGGCGTCTGAGTCATCGACTGGGTCTGCTACGTTTTTTTATCGCTGAGCCTTGCATGTCTATTAGTCCAGACATCCTTCCGCCAGTCGCGCTTAATTTAGGATCTTCGTCCAGATGCCTTTTCGTTCTCTTTAGTATTTTATCGTGAGGGTCGTCAGACTCATACCCATAGTTTAGACTCATTACTACTTCAAGGTGTATTTGGTTAGTAGGTAGCCAGAGACTGCTGAGAACCCTAACACTATCGCCAGCGTTGTCGTGTCTGACTTACTCGTGGTGGTGGTGGTAGCGTGCACCTTCTGATTGGTCACTGCTTTCTTCACGGGTGGTACTACTAAGTTAGTCACCACATTTTCTTGGTGGACTTTTTTAGCCACAGTCGTTGGTGTTGTCGCATTCAAGCGAGTGTTCACTCCAAATTTCATGGACTCTGTGGCAATCTTTAATAAGTTGTTGTACCCAGCGATTTTATTCTTGAGAATCACCACATTACTTGGCATTAACCATGTACTTGGCGACACTGCGAGATTTTGGACAACGTTGGTGTCTCTAATCGATTTATTCATGTTGAGAATCCATGTCGATACGTCGTAGTTGATAACGCTGTCAGAAAACAACTTTCGGAATTCTTGTTGGGTTTCTAGACTTCCTGCAGAACCACCAACGACAGATACACGTGTTCTCGCTTGTGCACCAAGTGTGGAGTACACAAAGGCTTCTATGCTTTGGTTTAGATATTGCAACCCAATGTTGGTAAAGCCGTCTGACAATCGCGCGATGTATCGTTTATAATCGTTATGGGTGTCGTTGAGTGTGTAGACTCTGGATTCGCCTAAAGTGCCATCGCTCAGGACTTTACTCTGGTAATAATGTTTTCTGGGGATCTTGGAAATCTTACCGTACAATTCGGAAGCGTTGAATTCTCTACTTATTGATTTCATGGTCTCACCACCTTCCATTCTTCTGAGAAGTCTTCTGATGGTGAAGTACACATGAAATCTCATCACACTTGTGACCACGGGGTGAACTTCTTGTGACACTGATAAATGTTGCAGCGAGACTCCACAACAGAAACTCGCACAATACGTTGCAAACACAACACGGTAGTAAGATTCGCTGTCGTCCCACTTCGATATGGTCTTTGACGTGGTGATTTGTAAGGTTGGTAGCTTTGACATGAAGTAGCTATTTTGGTTAACAAAAACTTTGAAGTTATTCACTGGATAATTCAACACGTTTTCCGTTGGGTAGCCATCCCAAAGTCCCCAGTGGTTCTTATGACCTTTTGGTAGTGGTTGGATAGCTCCACCGCCTTGCCATATTATTGGGAACTTACTATTGTGCAGCCACTTCCACATGTTCTTATCATTTTTGAAGGTTGTGCTGGTTATGTCTGTGCTAAGGATGTCGTTGTTTTTGAAATATATGTCAACACCTAGGATTTTACCATCTTGCGAAATATTTGGATAGAACTCGAATTTGCTTAAAGTAGCGTGAGGGTACTTTTTGATGAGGTCTGCCTTCGCGTCGTGTGTAGCCTTCGATGTGTTAGCCATAGCACGCTTGTAGTACTTTCCATAGTAGTCATGAAGGGCTTTCTGCATATAATATACTGTATGTTATACACAATGCGAAAGTTGACGGTATTCATTGAAGGCGCAGAAAAAGTTGTGTCCTTTGACAACGCAATAATGATCACGCACGATAACCCATGCATTATGGTTAAGACAGCCACTGTGTTTTGGGACTACGACAACGTACTGGCAAACACAATCGACTTTTCCCTCGGTAGTCTCTTGCGGTTCTCAGTGCCTCAGGGACACTATAACTTCAACGCGTTGGTTGAGTACATGAAGCTCCAGGTCTCCGACATAAGACCAAGCGTGCCAAGTCTTGAGATAGAGAAAATCCCATCTGGTGGATGTAGAGTAAAGACTGTAGCCCCGTTTAGATTGCTGGGGGTTGGACATCTTCTTGACTTTGCAGAAAACACGCTAATCCAAGGGAAGGAGTGGCACGTCAGCCCAAACAAGGTTGATATGTATAGAGGTCTGAAGTACATAGAAGTTTCGTGTGACATTGTTGAGACGGAGAGCAATGTAGGTTTTGATGGGAAGCGTAGCAATGTGATCACAACGTTGCCAATACCCACCGAACAGTCTTTGAAAGGGTCAGTACAACGTCACGTGGACATTGAATCCAAGGCGAGTATTAAAAAAGGTGTTTACTCGAGTATGACATTTCGTATCAAACCAAATAACGACGATCTTAAAATTGGCGCGGTGCTATTGGAACTGTATGTAGTGTGAATTATATGGAACTTGGTGTGGAAACAGAGCAAGGGTTGCGAGACATCTATTATAACCCTAAGACAGGGTTCAGTGGTGCAGAGAGGTTGTATCAAAGTGCGTTGGGAGACGGATTGAAAGTAACTAGAAAAAACAGTGAAAGAGTGGTTGACAGCGCAGGACACTTACACTAGGTACAAACCCATTGTGAGGAGACATAAGTTCCGCGCTACCTTCGTCGGGTTTCTTGGTGAAGAGCTCCAAATGGACTTAGTGGACATGAGTAAGTACTCAAAACAGAACAAAGGGTATTATTGGATACTAACAGGTATTGAAATATTGAGTAGATACGCTTTTGGCATTGCAGTTTATAGAAAAGACACTAAGAACATGACTGAGGCTGTTGGAAAGTTGTTGAATGACTTTAAAGATCGGTTTGGGACCACACCTAAGTTAGCTCAATTTGATGATGGACTTGAATTCTACAACGTTGGGGTGAAAAGTTTGTTGAAAGAACATGGCGTTGAATATTTCAGCACTAAGAGCGATAAAAAGGCTGCTGTTGTCGAGCGTTTTAATAGAAGTCTCAAGAGCACTATGTGGAAGTACTTTTACACCCGTGGAACGTATAGATGGATTGACGTTCTTGACCAGTTTGTGAGCAATTATAATAGCAATGTGAATCGAGGTATTATGATGAAGCCAAAGGACGTCAATAAGTCGAATGAGAGTGAAGTTTGGACCACTTTGTTTGGTCATCAATTCGCAGACAACCCATTGCCGAAGTTCAAGGTTGGTGAATCGGTGAGAATTAGTAAGTACAAGAGTATATTCACAAAGGGCTATGAAGCTAACTTCACTGAAGAGCTGTTTAAAGTGGTGAAAGTTATTCGTGGTGACCCGAACGTGTATGAAATTGAGGACATAAGTGGTGAACAGATTATTGGGAAGTTTTATGAGCAGGAATTATCGCTGGTCAATAAGAAACATGGTGATGATGTGTACAGAGTTGAGAAGGTGCTGAAAAGAAAGAAAGTCAGAGGGAAGAAGATGGCGCTGGTTAAATGGTTAGGTTATGAGAGCAAACATAATTCGATGAGAAAATTAGACTAGTTAAAGTGATGAGTGGACTGGATCGCGAACGTAGTAGAAGATTGCGTCAACATCTAGGGGTTTTTTTTAGTGATCTTAAAACGTGGGCTATTGACAACGCGAGAGATCGTGAAGACGTCGCAAGGAGTGCACCATTGTTAGACACCACACACGCAGAGTACGTCGACATACCTGGACTAACACCAATCGAGAACCGTGAGTTGAGTAGCGCACTCAATCCAAGCGAGAGTGTGATGTCTGAGTCAAGAGTAGGCGACACTGGTACATTGCAAATACAAGCAGACCATTTTCAACACTTGATAAATGAAGCGAACAAAAAGAATAGCAGAGCTCGATAGAGAGGACCTCACGATCGCAGAGAACGAAGAGTATATTGATTTAGCTGAAAGAATGATTGGACTCATACAGGCTAGAGACATGATTATTGAACAGCGACAAATAGAAGAGGTTAGAGAGCAACAGGAAGTCGATATTGACAGATTGCAGAAGTTTAAGAAATGGGCTAGAGAAAATATAGTTGGGTTGAGCGCTGTAGCAATTTCAGTGGCTGCAATTATAACAACTATTATTATCGCTGGTAGGTCTGCTGTTATGAAAGGCGCTATGGTCACGAGGTCGTTCGCGCAAGCTGTTAAAAACGCGATAGCTGAGATGGGTCCATGGGCTGTTGGATTGGCTAACTTAGTCTATGACGCGCTGGTGGTAGGCGCAAAGGGTCTCGCTTGGTTAGCTCAAAATCTGTGGGTGTTTGCGGTGGCATTCGCGTGGCTTGCGTACAATTATTTAAACTAAAAGCAAACGTGATTCATGGATACTAGAAAGTGATATTCAAAATGTGAGCTAATGTAGTATGGCTGAAGGTGGGGGAGATTTCGACGAGATCGAGATGGAGAACTTTGGTAGAGCTTACACTGATGATCAATTAGATGTCGAATTTGAGAGTATCACTAAAGCTTACAATTTACTTAACGATAAGTACGCCAGCAGTGACATGCCAGGTGTTGTGCGCGTTGAGTATGAAAAATTGTTTGGGAGAATGAATAGATTGCAGGACGAGCAAGAGAGGAGGTCTCTAGAAAAATAGACGTCATTTATCGACACTGATGATGGTAAGACGGTGACAATAAGGGGAACCAACACAGAAGCCCCAGCGGTAGAGTTTGTTGATCAGGAATCATATGATGACGTCGAAGACACAAGTTTCAATCTATCTTTTGTAAAGTCGGATGATCTTGAGAGAAGATTTGGTGAACTAAAAGCGTACAACAAAGAGTTAATAAAAAATCAAGTAAAAAGAATCAAGCTATTAGATAGGAAAATACGTAGGTTGTATAACAAAAGACTCAGCCATGATGACGCGTCAAGGAAAATAGCCGACAGGTCGTACGTGACAGACTCGGGGTCTATTCTTTTCAAACCGATAAACGAAGATGGTAAATATGGGAAACTTAAACGAATTCTAATACCTGGGAAAAATGATTTGATCTTCAGCAAAGATGGCAATAGTAAAAAGGCTATTGAGCAGTTCAAACAGTTAGTTAATCAAATATCTGAGAACGTAGAAACAACAGCTGTCACAACAGAAGTAATCCCATATGACTTCCCAGTAATTGAAACAAAAGTGGACTATGACGACATACCTGGGCTAACACCAAACGAGAACCGCGATCTGAGTGGTGTGGTTAATCCAAGCGATAGTGTGGTGCCTGAGTCAAGAGTAGGTGACGATGGTGCGCTGCAAGTGCAAGCGGACCACTTTCAAGAGGCAATAAATACAACATCAGACAAACTAGACGATGAGGATGACGAAAGCATTATCTTTGGGTTGAGAGAACGTATTGTAGGGCTTGAAGAAGCGCGAGATAGAACTTTAGGACAGCGCGAGCTTGAAGAAGTTAGAGAGCAGCAAGAGATCGACATTGACAGGTTTCAGAAATTTAAGGAATGGGCTAAAGAAAATGTGGTTGGGTTGAGCGCTGTGGCAATTTCAGTGGCTGGGATTATAACAACTATTATTATCGCTGGTAGGTCTGCTGTTGTGAAAGGCGCTATGGCTACGAGGTCATTTGCACAGGCTGTTAAGAACGCGATAACGAAGATGGGTCCATGGGCTGTTGGATTGGCTAACTTAGTTTACAATGCGTTGACGTTGGGTGCAAAGGGTCTCGCTTGGTTGGCTCAAAATCTGTGGGTACTCGCGGTGATATTTGCGTGGTTCGCTTATGACTATTATAAACTAAAACGGTAGTCTCATCTTCGAGGGTCTCAGCTTCGAGGATAACAACATATGTGTAAAGTATATGAACGTCACGTCAGCAGAGCTGAGCCCCGGTTTTAGACGAGCGACCATGGGTGTTATAAAAGGGGTGAGAACGCAGCATGTGATCACGTTGAACCCTAATAAAGTCAGTCCTGGTGAGGAACTTTACATTGATATACCGAAGCTCAAGGTTAGTAGCTGTTTGGTGCCTGGATCGTTGGGTTTAGTGTTCGACTTTAAGAATGCGAATGACAAAAGTTGGTTCTTGAATAATGTGAGCAAGTTGCTTTGTGAGAAACTTGTTGTGAGACTAGCTGGGGAAACTGTGTATGACAACAGTGGGGAAAATTACACTGGTGTTTATCGTGACCTTTGGGAGAGTGTCACTGCACGAGACCAAATGGTTGACTATGCATGTGTTGGCTCTGAGAACTTGAGAAAGCTAATTTCTAAGGATGACAGTGGCGCGACAAGTGGGAACGTTGCTAAAGTTAGTGATGCACTGATGTTTGGTGTGATTGGAACGAAACAGCGGATTAAGCTTGGCAAGATCATGAATGACCACGGGTTGTACGCTCCTTTTAGCATGAACAACAACTTGCAGTATGTGATCACACTTCCGAAGGCCACAGACATCATGGTGGCGCAATCAAATCAAAGTGTAGGTGGATACACTCTGGAGAACCTCGAACTTGAGTATGAAACGATCGACAACCAGGAGCTCTCTGACGAAATAGCGTCAGGCTATGCAAGTGGTCGTAGTTTGTCATATGAACACGTTACGCTGATGAAAACCACTGAATGGGACAAAGGTACGACCATTGTGAATGAGAATGTTAATCTACCAAGAAAAAGCATGAAGGCAATTGTGTTGCTATTCACGAATAAGGTGCGAGCAGACAGTGAGGAGTTTCTTTACCCAAATATCGAGAGTGTTAGAGTCACAATTGAAGGTGTGCCAAATAGTGTGTACTCACAAGGCATCCCAAAGTCGAAGTTCTATGCAGAGGCGAAACGATTGTTTGGGTTGGGTGAGGAACACGCTCAGTTCATGACCATACAGAAGTTCTATAAAGATGGCTTTGCGCTAGTCATTGACTTGAGGAGCGTTCAAGATAATTACAACGTCGCCACTGGTAAAAAAATTGTGAACACACAATCTGGCGTGCTTCTTGAGATCACTAAAAAAGCGACGACTACAAATGTCATGTGCAGGGTGTTTGTGATGAGTGATGGGCTGGTCAACTTCATGAACAATGGGTTGTAATCAATCCAGTATTAAATCAAACGCAATTTAATGGAAACTCCGTTTAATATGTTAATCGTTGGTATGACAGCTTGTGGTAAGACACATTATTTGCTTGACACACTGGAATCTGAGTATTGTGGCAAATTTGACTACATTGTGTTGATTTGCCCTACTTTCGAGTGGAACAAAGCGTATCAAGATTGGAAATATGTACGCGACCCTGACGTGTTAGCGATAGACTGTGCGCAGGATAATGTTGACGCTGTTCTCAAGTGTGTGACTAGCATTTTTAAAGGCACTAACACTCTGATTGTGTTGGACGACTGTGCGAGTGGGCAAGACGTCAAGAATAGGACTAGTCAATTGGTCAACTTAGCTTTTAGTGCGCGACATTTTATGTTGAGCGTTATTGTCATCACGCAACAACTGACGTTGATCGCAAAAACCGTATAGAGAAAACATTAGTAAGCTCATTTGCTTTTACTGTCCGAGCAGAAGTGATATGAAGGTTGTTATTGACGATTACCTTGGAAACATTAGCAAAGAAGAAGTGTCGGCGATTGTGGCCACATTAAAAAATAACAAGTACGCTAGACTTGAAATCTCACTACGCTACCCATACAGCTACGAAGTTGTCGTTCCGCAATAAAATATGGGTATAAGTAATAGCGTGATGGTAAAACGCAAAAGTGAAGAAAATCCTACGATTGAGGAATTAGTTGAGGAGACTCAAGCCGCTAGTACCTCAACTGTGGACACTGACGACATTGACGTTAGGAGAGCCGAGCTTATTAGACTGTCTGGCGATGGTGTGGTAAGTCAATCTGAAGCGTACATTAAAAAAGCGTCCGCAAAGGTTGTCGACAAGATATGGCGCCAATATGAGTTGAAGAGAATGGAGATTGCAAACGCTTTTCTCACCGACTTGTTAATCAGTAAATTCGCTAGCTTACTAGATGGGTTGAACGCTATTGAGAACCCTGACGAACTAAATGACGAGTTGCAAAAAGACCCGTTACTAAAGAAAGACGTCGAGAGCATTGTTGCGATTGTGACGCCGTACGTGCCTTTCTTGGGCTTGTTGTCGGGAGGAATCACAACGTCGAAATATGTGTACGATCACCATTTTAGGAGCGAGGTGATAAACACTGAAAATAGTGAACAAACGGACTAATTCGCAAAACAACTGGCTATTTGTTAGTCAATGTTGTTAACCAATCAAAAGAGTGCCATTTTGCTATCCATTTGGATAAACATCACCACGAGAATCAAAATCTAGTGGTTTTTTTTCGCGCGTGAATTGAGACAACAGCAGTCGTAGTTTGTTGAACAAAAATGCGAAAATGTTGAAACGACACTTTCTATTTTTTTAATATGTGAAAATGTTGAAATGATACTCTCTACTTTTTTAAATATGCGAAAACGATGAAGCGACACATTCTATTTTTTAAATATGCGAAAATGACGAAGCGACACTTTCTATTTTTTAAAATATGACTGAAATAACGCCAAATTTAGTGAAAATTGTGATTTGGTATAAATTTGGTGTTGTTTCGCTAGTCTCGCGCGTGTTTGACATCAATTGAGTAGAAAACGTGAGGGGTGTCAAGCTTGATTAACGACCGCAATAGTAGTATAGAGAGTGGGGGTACGAGCTTATTCGATGTTCTCCGTGAATATAGAATTACCAAAATGACAGCGAATTTTGTCGAGCCCTGGTTTGACACAAATTTGGTGACGTTTTGGTAATTATATTCACGGTTAACATCGATTGAGCTCGTACCCCCACTCTCTATACTACTCGGAGATTGGCCCAAGATTTGTAGGCATTTAACCAGCTTTTTGTTGTTTTGTACGTGTTTTTATTTTGTACGAGTCTATTTCTTCTTCTGTAACTTCTGGAAACCTTTGGTTTGACGGCTCATGACCCGGTCGACTTTCACCAACAACTCGTTCAATTTCATCAAAATTCAAGAAATCACTTTCTTCTATTAAAGCCAACAAGTTTGCATCAATATCGAAACTCGAACATTTAGAATTCATATCGGTAGTTTACGAAATGTTACTACGAATCGCGAAAACTGATGTTTGTAAATATTGAAATCGAAACATCCCGGATTATTTTTTACTAGGGGTATTTGTTTTACTATAGGGGTATTTTTTTTAAATATCCCTAGTAAAAAATGTAAGTTTAATACTGATGTCATTAGCCAATCAGGAATGAGTAAAATTGATTGAAATGGTATTACATACCTTAATATATATTAAAGTTCTCAACGTTTGTACTATATATTCTCGTTCCTATATTCTTCATAATTTGCTTTCAGTTACTACTCTCATCCCTATCCTAGTGCAACACCTCATTCCACTCACACTCTTATTTCATCCCCTGTACACATTTTTCACTCCTTCTTCTACTCAATCGCACTCGCAATCATTCACCCAATAACTTCCTTTCTTAATAACTTTATTGGAAAATTAAATAAACTACATACAAGTATATATAACCCAAACGGGAAAGGTTCGAACGGGCCTTAATAGCCCATGCGAGGCACTCACCTTTATATACAAATATATATAAAAAAACAACGACCGATAAGAAAAAGCAATTAATATCTGTGACAAGGGCAGTTACGAACAAGAGACCAAGTACATGACATGTCTACATCAAAAACTAAATTAAGTAAGGACGAATAAGTGCGACGAACAAAGTTCTTAAAGTTAGATAATATCAGGAGGCTAGTAGGTGAAGCTGTTTTGCACACTGAGTTCCATAAACGAACAGTCTGGTTGAAGTATGATCCCTTGAATGTACTTGCTTTACATAACGGAACTTTAAGTATAAGACTTGGATTTAAAGTAAGTCGTGTGCGGTCGTGATTAATAAAACTAACATAGTTGCATATGATCAAGTCTATATGTGACCATAGAGTGCCTTGTAAAAAAAGACCAAGTCTCAAATTTCTCTGTCATAGGAGAGCGGTAACATATATAAAGTTTGCAGTCTTACACTTCCATTCTTACACTGGCCTGATCCTACTCTCTTTCTACTGTAACTATTTTGCTTTCGAAAGACAGTATAGAAAGAAAGTAACATGGACTTCATGGTGAATGTTTTTCTTTGAAAGATTATTTCATCAGAATAAGTATGTTGTAACTTACCATTAAGTGTGCAATTCCCCGATGCAAGAGCTCAGATCCCCTACAGGCGGCTAAACTAGAGGATACGGCCACGGCGCCACGTCCCCTGGAAAATTGCATGTCGCTTTTAGCGGGAGACAGATCCTTGGAGAAAAACAGATTATCTTTCTTGGAAAAATCAAAAACAATTAACAAATACACATTGTTTATATAAATTATCAATGGTAACAAAAACCGTTTAACAAAGTGGTTAATTATATTATTCAAAGTTCCATTGTTAAATAAATACTGTACAGGAGATTTGGTATGAATAACTGATGTCTCTCTATCAAGCGGTCAACGGAAAGGTCGTATTTGATAATTAACATGCAAAATCAAATTTATGTTGTACATAAATTTGATTTTGTTAATTATCAAATACAACCTTTCCGTTGAGCGCTTGATGAGCACTTAATCAATCGGGTCTTTTCACATTTAATTGTAGACAGTGTTGCTGTTGAGCGTGTAAAATCTGCTCGTATTCTAGGACTTATTGTCCAGGATATGATTTGGAACGAGCATGTCAACCAAATCGTAAAACAAAAGGTCCGCTATGCGTACATGTATCTGCGCCAAAGCCAGCACTGTGGGATTCTTGTCAAGATCTTGTTAATTACATCTTATAGCATTGTGGGAATCTCGTTAATTAAATCTTATAATTTTTTTCTTAGAGAATGCTTCTGTTCACATTGCATAATTTTGTTACAACTACGAGCGAATTTGCATCCATAAAACTCGTAGTACTACGGCACAAAGATGTGATTCCTCTCATCATTTACAATGTTCTTGTCGTTAAATCTCTTTTGCAGCTCTATAGCAACTCTGTCTACGATCTCCTATACGGCCTTCCAAAATTTTTTATAAAAAAAACTCCAACCTGTAGAAAATACTGCTGCCTGTCTTATCAGTTTTTCCTGCAAACGTGATCACATCACTCCTATCCTTATGGATCTTCATTGGTTACCAGTCGCAGAACGTATCAAGTTCAAAATCCTCATTCTTACATTCAAATCTCTTAATGGCCAAGCTCCTGTCTACATCTCCGACCTGATTATATACACGCTACATTCCACGAGAAACTCTCCGCTCTTCATCCGAAATTATTCTCAATCTTAATCTGCTCTCGTATTGGCCACATATCGATCCTTCTCCGTTGACGCTCCTGAACTCTGGAACACTTTACCAAGTTAGAAGCATCAGATCTTCCCCAATTCGTATTATTTTCAATATCAAAACACGTTAAATCCAATATCAAAACACATCTATTTAAGTCTGTCATTAATTACAGTTTTTGTAAAGCGCCTAGAGCAGACCTGGATAGGCGCTATATAAATAAATATTATTATTATTATTATTATTGCAACTTCTAATTACTCAACGTGGGCTTCTACGATAGAATCTTGCAAGGCCTTCTGGTAGCTGTTTTCGTGTGATAGGACATGCTCGGCAGATTGAAACCTCCGGCCACTTCCTCTGCATCATCCCTAGCACTTGACCCATATCCTAGCACACATCTCTCAAGCGAAAGGCTTCAATTTCTTCTGTTGACATACCAATTAGAATTTGATTGCCTCTGTCTTTTTTATTTATTTTTTATTTAAGACATTTGTGACAAAAAAGCCAACAAGAAACGAAGCAATAGGACACAGGGTCCCTTACAAAGGCTTGTCTCTAAATGAAAATACAAAATATGGATACAAAAAACTTACAAATTAGAAACTACAGGCGGAAGCCACATTATAGGGCTCTATGCAGATAGGACAGATAATGCGGATATTTTCCGAGTCAAAGATAGATTGAAGGCGAACTGAAAGTAAAGTTTTCAGACGAGTCTTTAAGACTGATGTACGCTTAGCAAGAGGTATACTGTTAATTTTAGGGTGTCAATTTAACACCAAAAAGTGGTGCTAAAAAATTAGGTAAAAAATGACACTATTTTTTGGTGCTATTTTAACACCACTGTTAATGGTGTTGATTTAACACTAGATATGGTGCTAAAACAACACCTATTTTTGGTGTTACATTAGCACTGGTTTGTGGGGTTAATTTAACACCTGTTATGTGGTGCTAAAATAGCACTTGTTTTTAGGGTTAAAGTAACACCACTTTTAGGTGCTAATGTGACACCAGTTTTAAGAGTTGATTTAACACTTATAGTGTAGCGCTAAAATAACACTTGATTGACAGTGCTAAAGCAACACCTTTCCTGGTGCTAAACTAACACCAGTTTAAGGAGTTGATTTAACACTTTCAACCATGCACATTAATACACACAAAAGAGAAGGGAAATAGGTTCTGCATGATTGATTATTATTAAATTACTCTTCCATAAGAAATATCCTTTAACAATATATTATGCATGCATTAATGTATATAAACGAAGTTTTTATGTAAATATATACTTAGTATATTATTTAGATTGGAGTCCAAGCTCACTGAGTAGTTTCTGAACAGAGATTTTTTTCTTGACATCAGCAGGCCTGTCCAAGGTGACAGCTTCCAGGAATGCATATATATTTGAGACTCCTGGAGTGTACTCCATGCATATTGAGGACATAAAATGTGGCAATAAGCATGGCCACCACCATAGCCACCGGAATATTTTTTCCAGCAAAACTCAAATAGATTTGCCCCTCAGCAGCAATGTAAAGTGGGTTCAAGGATGTAACTGTCTCCAGACGCCACGATTCGTGGATATGTTGACTTTCTCACTTCTTCATCAATGGCGTCGTCATCCTAAAAGTATTCATTTTGATATTAATCTATATAGGTTTGAAAATCGAACCTTAGCTCCTTACGAGCCCCTTATTGGACGCTGATGACATCACTAGGAAAAGCACGTGAAAATTACAATATAAAAAATGGCTTGTAGTAGATTACTACCAGACTGTCACTTTGTATATTTTTAGTAGCTAAGTCTATTTTGAACAATTATTGGATTCGGCTTACGTATGACATCAAGAATTATCCAGACCTTGGTCAATGTTATCTGCCTCAGCCTTCGGCAGATAACATTGACCTCAGTCTGGACTCTGGATAATTATTTATCATGCTCAGCTTCATCCAATAATTGTATAGTATTCGATGGACATTGAGAATTCACTGGAGTATGTTGACCAATAAGAAATGAGAATGAACTTTGAACGTATTATTATAAACAATTATTGGACAAGGTTGCGCATGATATCAATAATTCACCAGACCAAGGTCAATGTTATCTGCCAAATCCGAAGGCTGAGTGAGCCAAATAACTTTGAAAGAGGTGTGGATAATTCTTGTTATCATGTATAAACCAAATCCAATAAATGTTTTATTATACAATAATAAATGTAAAGCCTTTAGCAAGTTTGGAAGCCATGCAAAGAGATTTACATCAGGCAACAGTGTCTGTTGGTTTTTCAGCCAATCACAATTGAGATTTTAGGAGTATTGTATAATAATTCTGATTGTTAGTGAGATGCTCTAACCATGCATTGAGCTACTGAGAATAGGATGGAGAGGGTTTCATCATTGATTTTAGACTGCCACTTCAAAAACAGCTTTTGGGTGGATGTTTATTATGTGGATGGCTTTTAGACAGCTCGTTAATTTTAGGACAGCTAAAGCGTACCTTTCATATTCTAATATTTATAGTACAGTAGTTGGTGGCCTCAATTCAGTCAATTGGTGAAACAACATGAATACTAGTAGTATTATAAATACTCGATCAATAATGCTTGTGAGTGTACACACTTTGACAAACTTAAACATTAACAGGTACCCGGGTGTACCATGTACATCCACTGAACAGTGAACACTCAGTTTTTGTTGGTCAGGAGAAACATTTTTTTAATTATTTAAAAATCAACACAGTACAGATTATTGACGGTATGCATATGCTCTTTAACAAGCATAATAAAAAATATTAGTAGATAAGATAAACTTAAACTTTGAGTCAAACTTACCAAAATCTCTTGCAACTTCATCTATAATATTTTGCAAAGCAAGAAACAACCTAATTAAAATACAGATAACAGTTAAAAATAAATTAAAGACTATAACCAAAGTAAGTAATTTATTAGCCTGCTCACAGCCCGACATTTCTAAACCCGGCCTTAAATTTCGGGCTGCGAGCAGGCTAGTAATTTATTAAACTATCTTGTTATTCAAAATATATACCGTATAGTCATTATTATTACAATACATGATGATCATCAAGCTCAAATCCTCAGAAAATGAATCCCACACAGTTTCCTAAGCATTACAGGTATATGGTGAATGTTGTATATACAGTGAATATGGTAATCAAACCAGTACATCATTGTGACCTTCACCCTTCATAAGAGTCTTGATATTAGAGCAGGTTACAGGTTTGTGCCCTGTGAGGATTTGAGCTTGACAATGTCTTGTCCATGTATTGTCTGAGCTCATTCACTTGGCAATTTGTTTGTTAACATGCATTTTAATTCCATGAAAAATGAAAAATCTATAACTAATTGACAACCGGTATGCAATATCACATGAAGAAATCTTTTGAATAATGCCAAATGTTTGGAAGTTAAATTTATACATAAAAATGATGATAACAACACTTCTAAAACGAAACCAATATCACATATGCCATTACTATCTAAATTTGTGCTTTTCAGCAAGGATTTAAATCCTTAGAAGTTCCCTTTTGTTGATTGTTAATTATTCATACTTAATCATATCATAAACAAATGAAAGGTTATGTAAACGGCTATTCCTGATAAATGTTTCTATAACATACCACTTTGTTTCCTGAGATCAAATAAAGGATGGGCTTTCTCCATCACTCAAATTATTTCGATTAGACACATGATATTATATCCGCATTTCAATTGAAAAATAACTACAATGAAATGGAATCCTCTAATACAAAGATTTTGATAGAGAAGCGAAGTTCAAGCAACTATTTGATTTGCTTCAAACTTTCAGATGCGTTTAGGATCAGGATTAATATATTAGTAGATCAGAGTCAGACTTACCTTCGTTCTTCGAACTTTGCTGAAATCGAATCACTGCCGTATTTACTCCTGCAGCCAGTATTTTATAAGACCAACGAATAATTGACGATCAGCCACTTCTTTAGAATTGGTAACACAAACTCTCAAAGCAATTTGCCAAACAAAGAATCCAAGACACAACGCAGCATGCCATAAATGTTTCAACTTTCAGCGACAACAAGAGAATTCAAATATGGCGCAGCATTAACGTTAACTCGCTAGGACCTCTGGGAATGCCCATATACGGAATAATTTTCCTTTTACGGACACGGATATGATTTTTCTACCTCGTACCCAGGCTCTTCTCTCACTACCCTTGCGGGAGAAGAGCCTGGATACGAGATTGATGATTTTGCAGGCATCTGCCTGATAATTCCTAAGCCTGTTACTGTTAATAATAGCCTGATTCCCTGAATACCTGACAAGGTTCGTCCACAGCATAATGTCAAGTTGAGCGAGTTACGGCAGCTTTATAAACCAGCAAGATACACTACCGCGCTTGATCCCGCAACGTTTTATTCAATAATTCCATGAAGTTATGCATGCAGAAAGCTACTATTCACTCAAAACGTTATAGCAATTAGTAAGACTTTGTTAACTCTACAGCAAATAAATCCTCGTTCGGGTATAACCTACAGATATATATTGGTATGACTTATAGAGATGAATAAAAATATCGAATAGAATATTCTATTGAAATAATGCTATAGAATATTCTATAGATATTCTATAGAATACTCTATAGCATATTCTATTGGCTGTTGCAATAAAAACCTAAATATGACAAATGCTAAACTTGGAAAATCATTTGAAGCCCAATGGTATAACCCAATATGCTACAGAATATTCCAACAGAATATTCCATTGGTTTCGTAAGGGAGGAACCTGAAAAATGTACCATTATTTAAGAACTTTAATTTCAAATTGACCAGGTGTCTTATTCAGAAGGTGACCTTTGTGTTTGTGATAATTGTTTTGTATTGCAATTGACAACAAATCCATAACAACTATTTGTAATCTAAAATTATATGAAGAAAAAATAGTCTGGGCTCTAACATATCTGCCAAGTAACTGTAAACAGTATACAGACAGGGTACAGATATGTTGACAGACAATCCACGTATCTGTAAAATGTCTGCATATTTCCTACAGATATTTTGCAGATTATATACCAAAACATCAGACAGATATCATGCAGTACTGTGACAGATATGTGACAGATACTTACAGATATTTGACATATATGTTAGTTTTGTGAGGGTAATGCTCTGTACAACGAGAATGGAAGGGTGTTACCAATGAATTTGTCTCAATTGATTTACAAACAATGATCATTCAAGTACAGAACATGCTATAAGACAACATTGTTGTGACTGCAGGATAAAAGAACAGGTCTTTCGTCCCAACCGACACCTATTTTTAACACCCATGTTTTTAAACCAAACTGAAAGTGTTAATTTAACACTACCAAAACAGGTGCTATTTTAACACCCATATTTTAACTCCACAAACAGTGCTAATTTAACACTACCAAAAAGGTGTTATTTTAACACCGTGTTCTCACCCCAGAAACAGTGTTAATTTAGCACTATTGAATACAAATTCTTAACACCACTTATGGTGTTATTTTAACACCAAGAATTTAGCACGAGAAACCGGTGTTATTTTAACACCTGCTCTCCTTAAGTAGGTGCTATTTTAACACCTCCAAAGTGGTGTTAAACAATTCGAGTGTTAAAATGACACTTTGGAAAATATTTTTATTTATGTCGTGTTAAATTAGCACCCGAAATGGGTGTTAAAATAACACTTTTGTTTAACACCACCACTAGGTGTCAATCTAACACCAGTCGAGGTGCTATTTTAACACCCTAAAATATAGCGCGTTCCACAGAGGACAGATACGGACAAATAATGTGCGAGCAAAATTAAGGCGAAGATCCATCCCGGAGGATCTACAACGTGTCAGAGGGTGAAAACTGCGCAAATTCTCATATGCATTCAAGACGTATTTCACCATTTATCAAGGTATTCAAGAATATGGGATAGAGCTAGAAGATTAAGTTGAATGAGCCGTCACTTATAATCGAGTTCAAAACCACGAAGGTCGAAGGATGAAACGTGTGGCCCTCCTTTGTACTCTCTCCAATCTTCGCATCAAATAAATAGATCCACGTGGACAATATGACCATACCTGGCTGGCATAGATGAGATGTGATCTAACCAGCGAGATGTAAAGGGTTTTATGAATATCACAAGAGACGCCATTAGAGCAATGTCTTCGAAGAAAACCAAGCATTCTGTTCGCCTTAGAAACAATGTTGGCGATGTGGTCCGCCCATGGCAAGTCATGAGAAACTTGTACGCCACGTTCTCGTGCGATGGTGACTGTCTTTAGAGTCACTTCGTTCGTTAGCTTATGTAGCGTGTCTGATGCAAATTTGGCTTTATTTAAGATATGCCTGATTACAAGAAGTTATCTGGCAAAACGGCTGCCTACCTGCAACATATAACTAAGGTGCTTCAGTGGTGAGGCTTGAATTGCTGTCACTGACGATCACATATACTATTACCTGTACTTCGTCGATGCGTTTCCACACCGCGTGGAACTGTTTGGCCTGACATGACCATCGTGTATCGAAAACTTTCTCAATCTCCATTTTCTTTACTTCTCGCATCTCAGTTACTTCTTTACCCACTAGCTGACATGAAAAAACAACGCCGCCAGAATTATCTTTGACCTTCCTAATTACTTCACTGCTGCCGAATCGCTATGAAACTTAATTGGAAACCACTTTGTATTCGTCGTCGCTACCACCGTTGTGTCTATTTTTAAGTGTGTTGATCAAATTTCAGATTTGGATCTTGAACTCAAGAGAAACTCTAACATTCACCACGACAAAACACGTTGGTGCAATGAATACCGTTCTACCTCGACCACGTACAAATTGGGGAAAACAACAAACTCATTGTCACCTGCCTTGAGACAATCGACTAACATTAATGATTTCAAAACAACTTTAAAGAAACTATTTTAATTACTTAAACATTTCTAATTACACTTTCTTTATTACTTACTTTTCAAGTTTTCGCTTAAATCATGTATTTTAACATTATTGTACTTCATATTTGTGACAGGACCTCCCTGAATATCACCATTTGTGAGCGGAGCATCCTGCATAAATATTATTAAATAAAGTGAACCTATTTGAAAAAAGCTATCATATTGGCCACGCACTTGACAGAATAACCATAACCTTTATTACCAAAAATAATAATAAATTTTTTTTAAAAATTTTATTTATTTTATGGAAAATATTAATAGAAATATTAATCACTCACTTACTGTTAGTGTTAATAAGGTTATTAGTACTATTGGTGATACTAATAGTAATTATTATTGGTAAAAGCACTTTAGTACATATAGTACTATTAGTACTATTTGTAGTACTAGTATTAATACAAATTATTAGTAGTAGAGTCACTTTAATGCTCTACTAGTAGTAAAACTAGTACTGTTCTACTGTTAGTATTTAGGTAGAAAACGTTCCAGTGAAAGGGGTTAAGAAAAAGCGTGGACAAGTGCTAATTCCAAATTACAAGTCCTAATTCCACTCTACTACGTGCAATTCCGACTGTCGTCCCTGCTCCATTCCTATCATGTCATTTCAATTTCCGCTGTAACTACCATATACTGTTTATTTCTAATTACTATACTTATATCATACTCCAATACTACTCCTATTTATAGCCATACATCTTCTCTTTCTAATTTTAAAACAATTAACTGAGTGCTCACACTCCTTTCTCAACCCTATTTCCATTCCTATGTTCCCACTCCTACTACAGCACATCTTCCCACTCCAACTCGTTTCCCATCCGCTACTTCCATTTCTATGTTCCCACTCATACAACAGCACTTCATCCAGGCCGTAGCTAACATGTCATAATGGGGGGGGGGGGGATGCCAGTCCAAAATTTCCAAATGAAATATCCCTGTTCAATTCTTGCAATAATAATAACAATACTTTGCTAACTGCCAAAACCGAATTAACGACAAGGACAAAAACATTTTTTATCACAGTTATTGTAGTAACAGTACTGCATTTTACCCATATATATATATACTAAAGCTATTACATAAAATGTGACCAATTACTTCCAGTAGACTTTGGCCAAAGAGACCAACGACGTTGCAGGCGATGCAAAGTGCGCAACTCGCGATGAATTTGGAAGACTCTATTATATCGATAGAAATTGGTAAATTTCAACCGTATCTACCACAAAATAGTTCCAAAAGCATTTGAATATCATGCTTTTTTAACGCTTGGTGGGTGAAATTTAAGACGACGGTCATCGGTTTCAGATACGAGACAAAACGACTATTAAAAGACTTATACTTGCTGAACTCTCGCTAAGTTGCCACGTTTCTTGTAACACAATAGATTAACTAGTTCCCAGACTATTTCATTTCAATAACAGAGCAAACATTATCATTAATATCTGCGTACACCATACTTACAGTTGGAAGGTTAGGTGCTAGCTGTAGACCGAGGTGGCCTGGTAACGAGTAGTGGTACTTGGATTCAGGAAAGATCCATAGAGGTGGTATCTTGAACTGCCAACCACTCGGGTAGCTTGCACCTATCACACCAATTGCTTGGTGGAAAAACAAAACTTACCCTTTCTCTTATTGAATAAGGGGTGGGATGGTGGGGATGATATTTGTTCTTCTTCAGCTTTCTAATACACGTCCGAATACACTTTCTAATACACGTCCGTGCAAGTGCGCTAATGATTTATCAAGCGATTTACCAGTCTTTTTTCGAAAACGCACTTTTCCTTGAGCGCATGCGTGGTTACCTAGCTATTAACCTTGGTTATTACATAACCTCACATATATTGAAAATTTTCAGCATATTAGGAAATGTTGAGACTTGGCGGATTTGGTGT
The DNA here is from genome assembly GCA_035772405.1 of Chrysogorgia sp. JL179-B06. Taxonomy (NCBI): domain Eukaryota; kingdom Metazoa; phylum Cnidaria; class Anthozoa; order Scleralcyonacea; family Chrysogorgiidae; genus Chrysogorgia; species Chrysogorgia sp. JL179-B06. The sequence goes on from JAYKKM010000490.1 coordinate 96,641, forward strand.
CATATGAAGATATTATTTAGCGATTAACCAATAGCCGCTGCCCGCGGAACGCAGGCGGAAATGTCCCAAATTGCTGGCAATTATTGAGTAGTATACGGACATTGCTCATTAATTGAAATAATTTTGAAAATGATGTGTGATCAATACTAATTCTACATAAATTTAACATTATTTTCAGCTTCAAAGAAAGCGTTGGAATTTAATGCAGAAACTATCTACGATTACGTCATGACAAGTGGTGAAACGGAAGTTATGTTGGCTTTAACAGTGTGCTTTTGGACCAAACTAAATCAAACTACAGGACAGGCACATTTTATAAGTTATGCAACTACAGAAAATACAAACGAATTTGTACTATATAGCCAATTGGATCTTCTACTAGTGATGGGCGAATGGGACGATGGAAGGTAAGAAATATGTGAGAAAAAACTTTGAATTAATAAACCTCTTTATAGTCCAGAAATTGGAGAAATTATGACCGCCATGATCACCTGTTGCATAAAACCGAATGCGTGTGCACGAATGTTTGATTTTTGGATATTCCGTCTAGAAATCAACATACACAATCTCATTCCATCCTCTTCTTTTTAGTTTCATTTGATGCTAAAACCTATTAAAAATAGTAAAACAGTATTTGATGTAATATATGAAACCCGAGGAAGAGTGTTTCAACAGGATATCCAAACACCGAGACGTTTGTTGAACATCGAGGCGAAGCTGAGGTTTTTAACAAACTTCGAGGTGTTTGAATATCCTGACAAAACACTCTTCCGAGTATTTCATATTACATCTCAAACAAAATATTATTTTAAGAGAAAATCGAGGTGAAATTTGGCTTCATTTATGTAATTTCATCCTCTGATATTCAAAACCACCGTCTCGGTGCTGATTTTCTTTGTTTTTGGCTCATAAATTATTAATGAGTTTGTGATCCGTTTGAGTCGGGACCATATTTGAGCAGAAATGCTGTGGCATGCATTATCGATTTGTTGATCTGACGAACTACATAAAGAGATTTTTCGAAGTGTATACAAGTTTGCGTAATATAAAAGGTACGTGTGTTATGTATTTAGACTAGCTAATTCCAAATATGTTTTCAGAATTGAAAACGGTTTAAATATTGATCGAGATAATGTTCAAAACACAGGATAACTGGCAAAGCTCGCATATAAGCTTGCTTATAAAGCTTGCTTATAATCATGGGTTGTTTTATAGCGCAACCAATGGTCTCGTTTCCTATATGCTACCACCAATCTGTTATTACTTTATATACGACAATTTTATTGTACTGTAGTATACAAAATGTTTTTAACAGGTTGCTTAAGCGATTAGGGTTTACGGTTTGATTACTCAGCTTTGCAGCTGTGGCGAAGGTTAGTTACTGGTCAATTTGAACCCTGTGTGGAATAGTTATTATATTACTTTAATTATAGCTTTCAGACTGCCATAACTCACGAACCACGCTGTTTATACACAGGTCCCCCAAGTCTCGGGACTGAGTTATACACTACATACTCCCTCTTTTATAACAATATAAACATGAACCAATAAACTACAGTATCTAGTGTTAAATATATATATATATAAATGTCTAACTGTACAGTTCAAAGTCCTGTAACTTTGAGTTGGGCATTCTTAGTCTCTGCGATCTTCTAGTTGTGCAGTTATCTGTCTGAGAGTTTTCTGTATTGTTGGACGCTATAGCTGCTGTCGTTGCTGCTGCACTGTACTTGGTCGCTTTGGATCCACGGCTGACGTGAGTGCTCTTTGTTGTTTGTACTGGCTGCTGAATGGACTCTTTAGGTATTGTCACAGGAGCATCAGGATTAGTTGTAACTGCTACTGGAGATTCAGGAACACTTGCTTCAGGACAAGACAACTCTCTTGATTTTCGAATGTGAAAACGGTTTCTCTTGTATTATTTTCTGTTGGCTTCTACTGTGTATGATCTGTTATTTTCTTTTCTCACAACGGTTCCTTTGAGTCCAAGTCTGAGATGAATTTGGTTTGATCTTGCTTCGGATGTGTTCTCCAACTACCAGTGGGGGGAAACGGCCTTGACACTTGGTCGTAGTATCTCTTGTTCTGTTGCTTCGTCTTTACACTGGCCTTGATGATGTCTTTGGTGGATATCACGTGAGGTTCTAGTAGCTCCGCTTTGACTGGTAGGACTGTTCTGGTCCGTTCTAGACAATAGTACGTTTCTCATTTGGTGACGCCAGTTCATCTGGGGTGTTTCGATGCTCTAGGATTGCTAACCAAGGATCATCACTCAATTTCATTATTCTCTTTGCTTGCTTTACAGCTGCCTCTGCTGTTCCATTTCCTTTTGGATAATGTGGTGATGAAGTATGGTGTTGAAATTCCATTCTTGTGAAAACGTCTTGTACTCGCCGCTGGTATACTGGGGCCCGTTGTCTGAGATGACAAATTCTGGAGCGCCATGCCTGGAAAAGATCTTCTTTGTCTGCAAAATAGTGCTCTCAGCACTAGTATATGTCAGTTATTCGATTGTCCCAGTATTTGGTTAGGTTGTCAACGACGATGACATAAGTGTCTTTCTTCACAGAAAATAAGTCCGTGCTGACAAATTGCCATCTTCGCTTTGGGATGGGCTGGCTTTGCATGGGCTGTCTGGTCTGTTCAGGCTTGAACTCAGGATAGGACAGTTTTCACAAAGGTACTTGATGTCGTTGTGGATCGTTGGCCAATAAAGTGAGTCCCTAGCTGCGCTGATACATCTCTCGGCTCCTAGGTGAGCGCTATGTACTTGTTTGAGGATTTGTGGCCGCATCACTGTTGGGATCAGAAACTCTCGTACCTCTGTAGATTATCCCTTCTTGCACAGACAGTTCGTCTCTATACGGCCAATATTCTGTAATGGCGAATGGTACTTGCACTTTGTCTGTTGGCCAGCCATACACGATTACTGCTGCCAATGTTAATAAAGTCTCATCTTGGGCTGTGGTCTGTGCTACTTTCTTCAACGTACCATCTATAACGTTGTGGTATATATTTGGGTCGATTTCTTCTATCTCTCTCATCAGTTGCTCTTCATCCTGGACAGCGAAGATATCGTACTCCTCTGTTTTGTTGCTTTCTCTCTGCGTTTTTGGAAACGGTGATCTGGAGAGATGATCACTGATGTACATCAGACTTCCTTTCTGGTATGACACTTCTAGACGATACTTATGAAGTCTCAACATCATGCGTTGTAATCTCTTTGGTGCTGAGTTGATGCTCTTGGCTAGGATCGTCTCCAGTGGCTTATGATCTGTCAGCGCGGTGATCTTTGTTCTTCGATGGAGATAATGGTCAAACCTTGTGCATCCGAGCACAAGGCCAAGGCATTCCTTTTCAATCTGGGAGTATCTTCTTTCGGAATGAGTTAAGGTGCGGCTAGCAAACGCTACAGGTCTTCCATTCTGTAACAATACAGCACCCAATCCATAATCACTTGCATCTGTTTCCAAAGTTACTTCTTCTTTCAGATCGTAATACTGCAACACCGGTGGCTCTGAGACCATTTTCTTGAGCTTATCAAAAGTATCATCATGGACCTGTGATCATATAAACTTCACTCCTTCTTTCGTGAGGTTTCTAAGTGGTTCTGACACATCGGACAGTTGTGGTACGAACTTTCCGAGGTAGTTGATCATTCCAGCAGTCGTCTAACTTCCGCTTTGTCACGAGGATTTGGTATCTCTGTAATGGCTTCCACCTTGGCCGGGTCGGGTGACATGCCTTCCGTTGTTAGAATATGGCCATTGTACTTGACACTTTTTTGCTTGAATCTCGGCTTTGCTTTGTTTAGCTTGAATTTACGCTCTCGACATCTGTTGAGGAGGTTGATGAGATGTTGGTCGTGGTTTGCGATGGCTTCGTCATACATATCTCCACTTCCGTACAAGAGTAAATCATCGGCAATGTTTTCCACACCTTCCAGATCCACTATGACCTCATGAACATGTCTCTGGGATTCTTCTGGCGCGCTGCATATACCAAATGGCATTCGGAGCCATTTGTACCGACCAAACGAAGTGTGGAATGTGGTCATCTTCGCCGAATACTCATCAAGCTTCACTTGTAGGAAACCATTCTTCGCATCTAAGACTGTGAACACCTTGACTTTTCCAAGTTTTGATGTGACATCCTCCATTGTAGGTAGGCGGAACTTGGGAATCTTGATGTGTTTATCTAGTTCTCGGGGATCGAGGTACACATGACGAAGGTTTCCTAGCTTTTTCACATAAACTGCACTATTGACCCAATCGGTTGGTTCTTCTACCTTGGTTAGGGTGCCTTGCTTTTCCATTTCGTCGAGTTTCGCTTTCAACTCGTCAGGGAGGGCCACTGGCACACTTCGTGGGGGTCTTGCTTGGGTATTACTCCATCTTTCAATTCAATTTTGTAATCTCCTGTATAACCGAGTCCGGTGAATATGTCCTTGAATTCTGTTAGTACATCTTCTTTGGTCAGCTCCTTGTTGGCTGTTATGGAATTGACCAGCAGTTCATCCTTCAACTTGATGAGTCCCAGTCCTTCTGATGTTGGTCCCGACAACAACGAATATGGTGAGTTTCTGTCCTCCTATCTGAATATCCAAGGAAACTTGTCCTTTAGGAACAATTCTATTTCCACTGTATGATGTCAGTTGTGCTTTACTCCTCTCAAGCTTTGGTTGATCTTCTATTTGCTTGTAGTATTCTAGTTTTGGGCTGCTGCACCATTGTCAATTTGCATCTTGATTTCTGTCCAAGCTGACGTTTCTTTAGCTCTTAGCTGTGATTGTACCATGTAGTGCTTTACTCCTTTGAAAGCATATACAGGACTGTTGTATGAGTCTTCATCAGAGTCCACATCCGAGTCTGCATCGCCCACACGGTGTATCTTCTTTGTTGTTTTCTTCTTACCGGGTAGTTCGGGTTCTGGCCTTCTTTTTTCAAGGCTGCTGATTTGCAAACTTTAGCAAAATTATTCTTCTTGTGGCATTTCTTACATTCCTGTCGATATGCGGGGCATTCTCTTGGTTTGTGGCTTTTCCCACAGTACTTACATGTTCCTTGTGTCTTTGATTCTTCAATTTTCTTGTACTGGACTCTCTTCTTTCTGATTGGGTGTATTGGACTTTCACCTTCACGTTCCATTTGTTTAAACTGATTCTTGGATCTCTCTGCAGCTATAACTATATCCACAGCACTTTCTATGGTCAAGTTCTTCTCTCGAAGAAGCTTCTTCTGACTGCTGCATCGTTTATTCCTATGACTAATCTGTCACGTACAGTATAAGCTGGTTGGTAAGGGTACCATAATCACAAGTTGCAGCTAATTTCCTGAGCCTGTTCAAGTACTGATCAATGTTCTCATTTTCTATTTGACTTGTGGTGTTGAACATATAGCGTTCAAAAAATTGTATTCTTCTGTGGCTCAAAATAGATTGATAGTGCTTTAGAGTTTAATCTCTCTGAATCAGTAGGATGTGTAACTGGCAAGTTCTCATGAGCTATCTGGTTTGCTTCTTTTGCCAAGCACAGTGTAAAGTGTTGCTTGAACCACGTTTTTTTTGCTTTCTGGTCTAGTTCTGTTGCTACTTTGTAGTTATTCCAACTCTTTTTGAAAAACTTCCAGTTCTCTGCTAGATTACCTTTCGTATTCATAGGTTCATATTTTCATATTTTATCTAGGATAAGTTTAATTCATGAATTGGACAATTCCAGGACAAAAATAAAGAACGAGGCAGTTCTACCCCGTGCTAAATTTCTGTGTCCGGTACACGAAGTAAGAGCTTTGTAATTCTCGAAATTCATCTTTGCTCGTCGAATTCATCGAACTTCGAGCGCCGAGCGGCCTCATTCTTCGATTAAGAGTGTCCCGATACTAAAGAGATCTTCGTTCTTCAAGCAAACTACAGACTTAAATTTGTAACTATTGTTTTGACGTCTGATATATATTCTTTACGGAACACATGGCTTCACGACATGCAATGATGCGAAGCGAAGCGGAATTAAGCTAACTTGAGGCAGCGAGGATCAAAGGAACAAGTGGGCGAACAAATCATTTATAAACGACATACAGTTATTTCAGTATTTTTCTAGACTAGTATAAATATATTTATAGATAAACTTAGGACGTAGCACTTTGCAAATATTCATACATCAATCGTCAGCGATTGAACGTGACAACGGCGTCTTTCCGTGATGCTCTTTATTTACTCTCGCGCCTAACGAATATGATTTTGAATAGCGTTGAAATAAAAGCCTTCATTAGAAACTTGGGGGAAATCACCCTTTCAAAGGACGGCAATTTAATGTACTTTCTCCTTTAATCTCGTTTAATAAACCATATACCGCAAGCACTTCAACAACGATTTTAGTTTTGACAATTAGCTAAAGTCGGAGATTAACGAAGGTAAATCAAAATTTCCGACGAACGTTTCAACCGAAGCCACAATGGCGTTCCGAACGCGTTCGGAACGAGTTCGGAACGCGATTGGAACGAGTTCCGAACGCGAACGCAGTGTTAGCTTATTTCTGAGCAGTATTGTAAGTATTTTATTTTGTTCGAAACTACAATATTGCCTAGTTCATGCCGTTGGACGGCTGTTCGAGAGATGGTGAATGTTATGGCTCTGAAGCGTAAAAGTATATAAGTGCTTGTTTTGTGTTTTGATTTTCCAAAACTCAAACAATCACTATAGGTCATGTACGTAGTTATTTGACAATAAGTAATACGACACTTTGACTTATACTTCATCATCATCCTGGTGGGGAGTAAATTCTAAACCTTGAAAACAACAATGTGTTAACAATGCTGACTCTGACAATGTTCTATTAAGCCAATCTAAAGAATATACATGTAAAGATAATCTTAAGTGGCTTGCAATATTTGTCGCTTTCAATGATCTCATTGATGACCATCTCATGAAGATAAAGTCGAAATGGACGTCGCCTGGTGGAGGGAGTAGAATGTTCGAAAGCGATGAAGTCAGTTTACGTTGGTACTCAAATAATGGCTCGCTGACTTTGAGAGGTGAAAAAGCCAAGGCCCAATGAAGAAAAATATCAACTTCTATTGAGGATTGGTGGGGGAAAGGTGGATTGATCTATCAATTTTCGAAGATGTTGTACAAAATGACAGCGAAATTAGAAATCGACTAGTCAACTCTAATCCATCCAAAATTAATTGCTGCTCGTACAACCGTGACCACGAGGGAATTAGAAAAACTGGAAAAATTAGAAAAGCAAGCTGGAAGATTGTATGCAAAATAATTCTAAATCTCTTGATGAGAACCGTGATATAAAGATCTTTGGGGGAATCTTTGGATTTAATGTCTAGTTTTGAAGCAAGCGAAAATGAAAAAAATAGTCTGGTATAAAATCATCCTGGTGCGATATTCATTCTAAACATTGAATATTGATAGCCTGAAAATAACAGCAAATTTTCGATATTTCGGCTAGTGTAAAGGGAACAAATGAAGCAGCCAGTTGGGGTTTAGGTTAGGTTAGGTTTAGGTTAGTTTTATAAATTGTACTGTTACTATATTTTAGACTAGTTTTTAGTGATTAGTTTTATCTTCATTGTAAATATTGTAAAGCGCCATTGTTACAATGGCGCAATGTTTTTTAGAAAACAATGGCGCTATAGAAAAAATTGAATATTATTATAATTATTATTAAGGGGTTTAGGACTTACGGGTTAGTATACTTCTTGTCTGTGTTAACTATAGGGAATGCCGTGGGGCATACTATAACCTTTACTTATATAACGATAACGTCATTTTAATTTCCTAATAAGGCAAAGATAATTTGTCAGAATCCAGTAGTAGAATACACGCTATAGACGAGAGAGAGAGAGTTAAATGTTATAAATACTCGCGTGTTATTCTGAACGAAAATCTAATGTGGACTGATGACGTTGAATATATTCAAGCAACGTTTTTACAAATACTTGATATTCTCCGCAGGAGTAAGAATCTGCATGTTATCTGAAGTAACACGAAAATTAATAGTAAAACATTAATTAAGCCCTTACTGGATTATGCAGATGTTGTAATGGAGAACGAAATAATGTTACTCTTATGGAACAAGTTCAAGTTCTCCATAACAAGACGCTGATTGATCTACCTTGTTTCACTTAAAGTACTTTGGCGTTGCAATCTGTGAATTGGAAAGTAACCTCTTAAAGTGCACATAACGTCTGTGGGGATTTAACATATTTGTAATCTATGGATTCTCCTGAGATAAATTGTAATATATCTTGTCAGCTGAAAATTTCATCTTCATAGACTTTTTTGCTGTTAAATTTGACAGAAATGATGTCATAGCGGGCATCTGTCTATATGAAAACCTCTTTACAGATTCCCGCTATGACGTCATTTCCGTCAACTTTAACAGAAAAAAGTCTATGAAGATGAAATTTTCAGCTGACAAGATATATTGCAATTTATCTCAGGAGAATCCATAAATTACAAATATGTTAAATCCCCACAGACGTTATATGCACTTTAAGGACAGAAGATGTTCCATCGATGGGGTTTTGTTTTTAAATCTCTTAATTATGGAGTCTATTTTAGGTTTGGTAGCTCTTTTCTATATAATATTCATACATATTATATATTAAGAAATAAATATAATATAGTCTTTCTAAAATAAACCATTTGGAGTCAACGGAGATGTAAATATTTATTCAAAAAACATTGGAACTCTTTGACTATTTCTAGCTTTTAAAACGTTTAGTATGTATTTTAGAAATCCATTATGATACTCAATAAGTTTTTAGTGTATTTTAGTTTTGCACTTAGTTCATTTATACCAACACACTGGCATCAGACGCGATAATCACCTGAGGAGTGTGGTAAGCTTGGCTTGCTATACGAACAATTTTGTAGTGATTAATGTAAAATGAAGTAACTCAAGCTTGTCTTTTTATTTAACTATTTCGCTCTGCCTCGGTATTGAGCACTCTACCCGTATGATTTCGAACTTGATAGTTATCTATTCATTTATATATAATTTAAATATATATATATATATATATATATATATATATATATATATATATATATATATATATATATATATATATATATATATATATATATATATATATATATATATAAATATAAATATATATATATATATATATATAAATATATATATAAATATATATAAATATATATATATATATATATATATATATATATATATATATATATATATATATATATATATATAAATATATATATATATATATATATATAAATATTATATATATATATATATATATATATATATATATAGATTTTCGCTTACCTCAAAACTGGTCTGCTACAACTTGTTTCATCTGTAAAAGAATCTTCAGGCCTGAAGATTCTTTTACAGATGAAACAAGTTGTAGCAGACCAGTTTTGAGGTAAGCGAAAATCTATTATTTCCTCTATCCATGACAATGATCAGGGCACTTTACAATAACAATTTAACTACATAATCTAACTGAAATAAAAATAAAAATATCTATCAATCAAGAAAAACTGTTACTAAAAAGATATTTTTTGAGTTTCTTTTTAAAAATGTCAATAGAAAAAGATTGTCTAATGTCAAATGGTAACGAGTTCCAAAGTGACGGAGCTGCCACAGAAAAGGCTCTCTTTCCATACGTTTCCAGTTTAAATTTTGGAACAACCAGAAAACCTTTCGAGGAGGAACGTAAGTTTCGAGATGGCACATAGTCAACGAGAAGATCTTGAATGTATTTCGGAGCTATCTTTTTCTGAGCTTTGAATGTGAGGAGCAAAATTTTAAACACAATTCTGTTTTCAACGGGCAGCCAATGAAGCGCTTTCAGAACTGGTGAGATATGCTCAAATCTATTGGAATTAGTGATTAGGCGGGCAACACAATTCTGTGCATGTTGAAGCTTCTGAATGAGGTACTTCGGGACACCAAAAAGTAGGCCATTGCAATTATCAAGCCTGGAGGAAATGAATGCATGAACAATAGCCTCAACAGCATAATTAGGCAAATATCTCCTGATCTTCCGAATGTTAGCTATGTGTGAGAAAGCAGACCTGCAAACAGACGTAATTTGCTTTTCCATGGACAAATTTTGATCAAAAACAACTCCAATGTTATTTGCAAATGCAGATGGTTTAATAGGCTCGTCACCAATAATAATAGAGTTTAGCATAGGTTGATGTTTGTATCTTGAATGAACAACCAACAATTTAGTCTTATCATCGTTTAGCTTGAGAAAGTTAGATTGCATCCATTTCCTGATGTCATTGATGCAAAGTTCCATAGAACTCTTTGCAGCCTCAAGGCCAGCATAGTCATTGGAGGGAAAAGAAAGATATAGCTGTGTGTCATCAGCGTACATGTGATATGATACATTATGCAATCGAACTACGTCGGCTAGCGGAGAAATGTAGAGGGAAAACAGTATTGGTCCAAGTACCGAACCTTGAGGAACACCAAAAGGGAGACCATACCAAGGTGAGGTTGAACCATTAACCAATACTGCCTGTCGACGATCAGATAAATAAGACTCAAGCCACCGTAAAACTTTGTGTTTCATTCCAAACCTAGTTGACAGTCTATCTAACATGATGGCATGGTCAATGGTGTCAAATGCGGCACTAAGGTCAAGCAAAAGGAGGATGACAGAGCAACCATTATCCAAGGCAATAAGTAGGTCATTCTGAACACGGATTAATGCGGTCTCAGTGCTGTGATGTTCTTTGTAGGCAGACTGGTAGAGTTCAAGAAGGTTGTTTGCCTTAAGATGATCCACAGTTTGCAATGCCACAGCTTTCTCTGTTATTTTAGAGATAAATGGTAAATTCGACAGAGGACGGAAATTTTTCAGATTCTCAGAGTCAGAGGATGACTTCTTTAAGGATGGCATTAACAAAGCGTCCTTGAATTGAGCTGGCATAACAGATGATTGGAGAGATAGGTTAATAATTTTAGTTATAGCAGGTAGTATGACGTGTAGGCATTCTTTGAGAACTGGAGTAGGCAATGGGTCAGAGGCACAAGACTTTTAAGGAGACAAACGAATCAACTTCTCAATTTCAGATGAATTGAGTGCATTGAACTCAGTCATTTCAGACAAATCAGTGTTAATGCAAGACATAGGTGGAACGGTGTCGTGAGATGAAAAAACTGGCAAATTTATCTGCTAGTTCAGATGATGATAATGATGGTAGTATATGTATAGTTTTTCGTCCAAGCAGGTGATCTACAATCTTGAATAAGGCCTTCTGGTTACCGCAAGTGCTATTAATAGCAGAAACAAAGTACTCAGACTTGGACAAAGCCATTAAATCTTGTACAGATCTGCACTGCGATATATAGGTGCTATGATCCACAGGACACTTAGATCTACGCCAACGACGCTCCAGTTTCCTCCGCATTTTCTTCTCAGCATCAATTTTAGAAGTATACCAGGGGGCAGATGGTCTCAATGATATAACTTTTGATTTCTCAGTAGCATGGTTATCTAGAGTATTACGCAGTACAGTATTATAGCAGTCAACAAATTTGGAGAGATCATCTGTAACAGGAAAACTCAAAGACAAAGATGCTTGAATATCATCACAAAAAGATGCACGATCAATTCCACGAATATTGCGATAGAGAATTTTCTTCCTTGCTTTTGGAGGCTTACCAAGTGGTAGTGAAGCATGAACAGCGAAATGATCCGACAAACCAATATCTCTTACCCAAATGCCAGATAGTGTTTTATCAGATGACCGGGTAATGATTAAGTCCAAAATGTGGTGACTGGAATGAGTAGGTGAATTAACATTCTGAATTAAATCAAAGGTTTCAAGAAGGCGTGTAAATTTCTTAGTGCTAGAAGTACTCAGTTCATCTAAATGAATGTTGAAATCTCCAGATACCAGTAACAAACTGCCAAATGTAGCCACATGCTCCATGAGACCAGAAAATTCACGACAGAAGTCATCAAGATTAGCATTTGGAGGTCTATAAACGACTATAATCCTGAAACTTTTGGTGGAGAAATTACAGATGATTTGCATAAACTCAAAGGATTCCATATGTTGGCCAACCTCTTCCTTAACACGAATAGAGTCCTTAAATAGAATACCAACACTTCCACCTCGACGTGAAGGTCTGGGACAATGAATAAAATTATACCCAGTGGGGCAAAGTTCATGTATCAAGGGAGCATCAGTTTCACCTGGCTCCAACCTTGTCTCCGTAAGCGCTAAAATATCAATGTCATTATCAACTGTGTAATCCTTGATTGATAAAATTTTGTTTCGGACAGAACGTGAGTTAAATAGACAGAAACTCAGATGTTGCATATTTATAGGTTTCGACATAACAGAAGAGATATTTAGCAATTTATCAGTCTGAGTAATCGGAATTACTTTCAGATTAGACTCATTTCTTGTGACAAAGACTGGCTTTATTTTGATTTGACGAAGCGTGACGACAACTGGAATATGATGAAGGACATTCCTACTTGATCTCGTGCGGTCAAACTGTATATTCCTACCGGCTCTCTTTCATCTATACCTCAATAAGTTGTTGTTCTTAAGGTCAGCCAAGAGGGACGATGTAGGAGTACAGCTATAGAAGCGACGAATATCAAAAAGTTGGTGGCGACTATAATTTGTTGAAGGTCCGCTCGAATAAGCACGTTTATTTGCATGTTGATTAGAATATGTAATTTTCTTGACAATTTTCAAGCATGTAGTAGAGATCAAACTGATGGAGCTGCTAGGACCAGGATTAACCTCAATATCAATATAAATAGTAATATCGACACCCGTTTCACCGGTTCTAAAGCGCTTAAAGCACACGTTCTAAATTTTAGAACGGCGCATTGAAGCGTTGCCAGATTGTAATCTAAGCAATCTGAGCTAACTCGTGCGATGCATTTGGAGCATTGGGTACGAGCTTTGACAAAATGGCGGCTGGTTCTTCTCGGTCAACTTCTTACGAAGTTTTAAGCAATGAGCAAAAGCATATACTTGCGAATTATTATGATAAAGGAATGACGTCGACTGGAAGCAGTATGCGAGCCATTATTGCCGAGGTTGCAAGTAAAGCGGATACAAGCTTTGATAAAGTAAAGGTAAGATTGATATATGAATTCATGAACCATTCTTTGACTTTATAGCCTGCTTTTATATTCCTTCTTTGCCTTATCTTTTATTTTGGAATTATGTTTAAACTCTATGTTGGAAAATAGGCTTAATTTTTATTAACACTCTCTTGTCCGAATCGTCTAGATGTGCCATGTGGTTTGTTTATTTATTATATACTTGTAGTACCTCATTTGTTTCGGGCTGCGAGCACGCTAGTAATTTGTAGATAAGACACCAAAATTAATAAATTTATGTCGTTCTAATGGTGTTTTTCTAGGGCTAGAATTGCCTTTAAAAGAGAGTTCACTAATATTTTAAATGTTTACTTTTTTACAAGTAAACTGAATATTTTTGTCTATATCTATTTTCACCGATATGTTTCATAAATATACAGTCAAACCTGTATTAAACAGTCACCCATAATATTTGAGCAGGTGGGCGCTGAATGCAGGTCCAAAACCATGTATAGTATTTACGTTATGAAATTGTTATGGCATTGTCAGGTCACTGCTGCTTTAGTTCGACTGCACTGTATTTTACAAAATTGTTTGAAATGTTTGAAACAACTTAAAATGATAAAAAAGGGAAACAACTTTCTATAGTAACAGCACTGCAAATAATTTTTTGTTTCGCTGGTCATGATGATCAGAAGAAATCTAATTCTGGCAGTCAAACGGCAAATCCTGCCAGTCATTCATTTTGCTGTCCAGTTTGTTTCTTCGATGTCTATTACACTGGACCATTTGACATTTCATCATTCATCTTTCCTTTTGAATCACTATAACATTATCATCACACTTGGTGAGCTGTTCGTACTGTAGAATTTCACTAGTTAAACAAAAAACAGAGTGTAAAATATATTTAACCGGTTACGGTGATCATTGAAAACAAATTTGATGGTCAAAGGTCAAATATCGGCAGTCATTGACCGGCCGCTATTTGCAGCGCTGTAGTAACCCAATCGGCAAGTGCTATTACAATTGTACCTCCAAGTTTGCACACCAACTATTATGAAATAAATCAACTGAGCCCTTGGTATTCATTTAATTGGCCAGCATGAGTCATATAACTGTACTGTATATTGATACTTGGTAATGAATAAGACTGTTCATTCATTAAAGGCAACCAGGAGCAAAATTTGTTTAGAACGTGAATTAAAAATATTTCAGGCAACAATAAATTTGTGATTCTTTTACGTTTTAGAAATGGATTGGAAATGAGAACAGAAAAAGGAAAGTAAGTACTGCCAAGGATGTTTGTGAACAAGAAACAGCACCTGCAAAGCCACCTCCTGCTAAACGTGCCGCTACTGGATACAATTTGTTTTGTTCCACCATATTGGGTTCAGGTAAATCTGTGACACTACTCTACCAATACTTATATTATGTGGCTAAATGATCATATAAGTACATAATTGACAAATATATTTTATTTTGCCAGTTTGTTTAATAATATGTAGATAGATATGCACACAGATAAAGTTATAATATACAGTAGAAGTATGTTAGATAAGTTGAGGAAAGGTATCCTTTGAACAGTAACATGCAGCCAATACTCTGTATTTATTTAAAAAAGATTTTAGAAACTATGAAGTAACAATTGGCCAAAATTATGGTTTATATTATACTTTTATTGTAGAGCCAGATATATTTCATTGATTAAATAAAAAGATTGTCATCAAGAATCACCAGGAAACTGATTTTCCCTGATGTTGTTCCTGATTTTCCCTGATAAAATTGTGTGAAACGTGGAGTTGAAACATTTGTCTTAATTACACTAATTCTGTATTTTTATACAAATTAGATGAATGTAAACATTTTCCAACAAGTTCAGAAAAGATGAAATTGAGTGTAGATAAATGGAGGTTGTTGTCTACCGAAGAATGTGCTGTGTGGAACGAAAAGGCTAAAGATGTTGCAAAATTTGATGTTACCCAATTAAGTGAGAAACAGAGGAAACATCAAATATTTAAAGCCAAAAAGCAACTGGTCTCACAGGTATTGGTGTTTTTCTGTGATTTTTAGATTTCTTGGTATACAGTAGCAATACATAGAAAAAACAATACTTTTGATAGTGTAATAAGTTGTGAATAACTGTCAGTGTAAAACAACTGTTGGCTCGTATTGTGTTTGGTATTGAAAAAAAATTTGTATTTTGAAAGATGCCTGTTGATCTTGGTCAATGTACTGTAAACTCCATTTAAAAATTATCAAATAACAATTGCCTGCTATGCTGGGATGAAGTTGTTATACTGTGACTTGATAATCACAGAGCATCAGATTACTAATTTTATGATTTGTGCTCAACAGGCAGAATTGGAATTGCTATAATTTGAGCAAATTAACTTTGATAAAACATTGATGTTTTATAGTTTCATTGATGTTTTATAGTATTAATCAATGTTTTATCCTGAGTTAAAGATGCTGATCAAATATTAATTTCTTTTGAATTTTCTTCATGAATTATTAATTAATTTTACAATTACTCATTGCTACTATAACTGTTTCCCTCTAGTTATCATATTTGGAGAGTCTCGGTTGTGATGCATCAGTGTTGTTGTTAGAGCCTGAATCCGGAAATGTTACACAATATGGTACAAGCAGAGGGCTAGAATTCCTGAATGAATACAGTAAAACTGCTATTAATTTCTTGGACTTTTTTGGTGAGTATGTTACTGTACATGTATTTTGTCAGACATAATTACTGCTTACATGTATATACAATGATATCTAAACTTTTATTGTACATTGTATTTAACAGACTCCTCTGAAAGAAATAAATACCAAGTTGTTGATGTTGCAGCACTGTATAACAGAAAATACAGTAAGTATAACACTAAAAGTAGTCTTTCAATTCTTAAAATGCAAGTTAAACCAGTTAAAATTATTCTGTTTTTTTTTTGTCATATTTACCGGGCATCAATGGGTTGATGCCCGAGGGATTAATATGCAAGATTTCATGCCATGATTGTCACCTCCATCAAGCCTAGCTTAACACTGCAAGTTTTTGTAATGTCAAAGCTACATGTAAGCTTCTGACATAAACTTACATGAGCCCTTTTGTTTGCTTTCACTGTATTCAAAATACTGCCTACATAATACTGTACTACACTTTTTTACTGCTAATGCAATATATATATTTAATTAGGTGAGGCTTGTGGCAAACCCTTCCTCCGTGTGTCCTATGCTAGAGGTGGTTTTGAGGTGACCGGTTTACCTGATGGCATAGCATTCAAGAAGCCTACTGGTTATGGATTAAAACAAATCCAAGAAATCATGAAGAATGCTGAAAAAATCAAATTCAAAATAATAGAAGAGAAGGAAGAATATTCAAGGATATTGCGCAAAATTATTGATGAAGATAAAATTGCTGCATGTTTGTCAAAACATGCGCTTGTTGCAGAACAAGACATGGAAGTCTCAGACATTGACTTACTAACAAGTGAGTTTAATATATTGGTCACAGATTTAAAGGATCACTTTGAAAAAGATGCCATGACGTCCCTAATTGCCAACTACCAATGTTGCTTGACCCATAAAGGTTATGTTTTGCCAGCCTATACTGACACTAGCGAGCCATACTGGCTTTTTTACTATCCTGGTACTTCTTCAGAAATTGAAGCGTTTATCCCAGAAGATAAGATCAAGGGCTACTGGTTAAACAAGTCTTCAGATTTGGAATATAAAGTTATTGCCAGTGAAACCAGTATCACTGCCTTAAACGTAGTGTGTATAAATGGGGAATTGGGAACACTGCGACTGAAAACAAACATTTCAATGCAAGAGGGTTCAACAATCAGTATTCCCTTACAATTTAACTCATCTGTTTTAACCTGCCTCGAGGAACAAGGATTTTTATGATTGATAAGTTATTTGATGTTAGACATTTTATTTAGTGTGTAAACATGTTTTAGTTGTAAATATAAATATTCATTCTTTATTGCATGTAAAAAGATATTTCTGATTAAATCAATATGATTATGACTACTGGCAATTAAGGTACCATTCATTATTTTTTATTGTGTACATGCATCAGATTGTAATTTGCGGTATCCCAATATCCACAGGATACCAAAATTTTCGTTTTTGGGTACAAACTTCTGTTTTACTTGTAACCCATCGAGATACCACAAAAATTCAAAAATCAGGATAGTGGTAAATAGAGGGCAGACCTTAGGTATGAGCACTGGGACAAGTATATCAGTAAACAAATTGGGTGATAGCTTCACTATGGAAGTATAAATTCAAAAACTCCACATAATCTCCTGTAGAAAGACGTTGTACGGTTGTAGTCGTCACCATCTAATCTTATTGCAAAACCAAATATGTTTAATATTAAATATTACTGTAACTTGCACACCAGTGACAAGTCATCGTCACAACTGGATAATCATATAAAGTACAGTTTTATAATATTTAACACTAAAATCCATCAAATTTGTTTTCAGAGTCAGACTCTGAATTAAGTCAGACTCTGAATTACATACACTAAAAGATGATCAACATTACTATTGTTCAAATTATTTTTGCCAACTTGCTGAACATTTTTGACGACATTTTTCAAGTTTGTACATGTGTTTACATTTTATCGATCGCCCTGGCACTTCGATCAGTTTGGTGTTCATGTAGCTGTACCACTTCACCGTCCCTAACCAGGCTAGATATGATGTACAGTCACGCAGACAAATAGTGGGTGGGATACTGAAAATTCTCAGGAGGGATATTAAAACTTTGAACCCTGGTATCCCAGTGGGATACTGAAAAAGAAATTAAATTTCAGACCCTGTTGTATTGGAATACTTGTAGGAGTAGCTACATGTACATGTATGTGACCAAAAATGGTTAAGGTGATTTGAATCAGGTCATGCATGAAATTTTACATTCCAGTAATACAGTACGGTAGATTTAATAAATAGTGACCAGTTCCTGATGAAGATTAACTCATATTTACTATCAAGACTGTTAAAAGATAATTTATTAAAATGTTTGCATAAAATGACCAGTTCATTAACTACAATAGCATTACTGCCAAAACTGTTGAAAGATAATTTATTAAACATTCTGCATCAGTATTGTTGGCTTTTTAATAGTATTACCTTATTTTATTTAATAATTATTATTTAGTATAAAATAAGTAGCTGATTATAGAAAATTGTGCGTGCTAATGAGCAGGGCATTTTAGATTAATTATCGATAATTGAAAATCACCTGCAGCATTTGTTCACAATGTCTGCCAGCCAAGGCAGAATTAAAAAAAAATGCTGTTCCTAACAAAAGTAGAAAATACACTATGTATTTATACTAAAACAGTTATTCATCTCCAGCTACGCGAATATCAGTACTTAGTATAAATACACACATGATCATAGAAAATCACACATGTTGATTGGTTGAACAAAATTTTTGATAATCACACATATATTTTTCAAAATGGCTTGCCAGTTGATGCAATATTTTAAAATAAATAGTGTTCCTACATTATTTATAGTTTGGGAATTAGTAAAACAATTATTTGCAATGCCTCAGACTTAGGCTACATTTACACTATTATGGTACAGTGGTGTTCCGGATTGGGATAACCCAATACAGTCGATAAGCAAAGGTGAAATGTGTGGGTGATGTGTTTATTTCAACTTAACTGTCCATCTTGACAAATGGAAAACAGTTTGGATTGGGAGAGGCATGCCGTAGCAAAAAAATTGTGTTTTTACACTATTACATTACGGTAAATTTACCATAGCGTAGTGATTTGCATCTGGAGTGCTATAAAGCATAGTGACTACACTCCAGAATAGTGTAAACACAACAAAGAAACATAGTGATTTTTTAACTGAAGACCTGCCGTACCGTAATAGTGTAAACTGGGCATTAGCCTGCCCCACAAACAACTAAACCCCTGATGATTTAAATACAGCACTGAAGAAAGTTCACAATAATTCAAAAGTACTTTTGTGAACTTAGCTTTTTTGATCAGAGTATGTACACACATGCAAGCAATCAATTTATAAAATATTACAGGGTTTACAGTATACTGAAAGTCTCAGTCTGTAGAGTCATGATCATTACTGATGGTATTTAGACAAACTATAATATCTGCGATTAATTCAAAATGTTTTGCATATGATACCTTTGACAATATTTTGGTAATTTCTCCAAAACAATCACACACAACAGGATCTACTTTGCAGCTAATGCTTTCCACTAGGCATCCAAACATGTAAAGATCTTTGCCAGTTGCAGCCTCACTGTTATCCTTGTTGAGAGTTGAAGCTATTCCTCTTGCCTTGTCAAGATTAAGAAATACAGGCTGCAAAAACTTTGATATCCCCCATTTCTTATGCAAAAATTATGTTGGAAGGTCGAAGATCACC
This sequence comes from Chrysogorgia sp. JL179-B06, assembly GCA_035772405.1. NCBI lineage: Eukaryota > Metazoa > Cnidaria > Anthozoa > Scleralcyonacea > Chrysogorgiidae > Chrysogorgia > Chrysogorgia sp. JL179-B06. The sequence continues at coordinate 116,130 of JAYKKM010000490.1, forward strand.
ATGGCAAAAACCATTTGTATGCATATGGAGGAGACCTTGGGCAATATCTTGCAGGATTGATATCCAGTGTGCAGTGGTGAATTTTCTTGTATAATTTTCTTTTAGAAACAGCATTGAGAGAAAGCATCAACCTTAATCTGGTGAAACCATAAAACTTGGTGACTATCAGATATGGTTGGAAATCACAACATATACCCACGAGCAATGGAAGGCACGGGTGGGAAGGCAAACTTAGTGTAGCTTTCACTTGATTAGTTATATCAGTGTTGTATGATCTCACAGCAACAGAAATCCCTTTGAAACTTCTCATTTCTGTATTTGAGGCTACTCCATTATCAAAATTGTAGATGGGCTCTTCAGATCGAGGCTGGAGTAACTCGTTTCTTTTTATGTATAAACTCTTAGGAATTTCTTGAGAAACTTCTTCATTTTCTAAGAAAAACAATGTTGACAATTTACTCGTTTATTCAATTCACTTAAATATTTAGTAACTTTAAATTGATTCACTGACTTTTCGTAAATTGAATTCATTCACTTCTTGTAAAGTGAATGAATTCAATGAGACTTGTTGAGGAACAAATTTCAATATTAAAAATACTAACCATGATGATCAAGGATATCGCTGGTAAGAATACGACGTATACCGGAATAATAGTAAACATGGTTGCTGTGGATTCTCTTCACACTTGGGAAACACTTTCGTACTATGAAACCACATTCCCTTGACGAAATTTGGTTTGGCGCCTGTTCTGAGAGTATATCTTGAAGAACTTCAGAGCACTTTACACGTGAAGATGAATCGGGAATATATAATTTCGCTAGCCTATAAAACATGTTTGTAAATGGTTAGCAGAAAGGCACACAAAGTAAAGCATTTATTCAACGCAACGAAGCAAGTTTGCTTGGTTTAAAGGAAAACGGTGACAGCTAAAGTAAGGTCTATTAAATAAGTTCGAATATCTCAGGCTCTCAGCAGTCGCCTTCGGCCCTTCACTAGTCACTACCCTCTGAATTCTTATCAATCTCTACACTACGAAATATAATAGTTGTCTTTGGGCTCGGCGCCATACAAACTTCATAAAATTCTTAAAAATTACTTACCGAGCAGCTCGAATATCACGGAAATCTGACGCAAGAAATTTTTGCTTTGGTCTCGAACGGTTTGATGTGGCCATGTTTTCCAATTCCAAACGAAGCGAACGAATGTGGGCCAGCAGCAGAAAAGCTAGTAGCCAGCGGTCGTTGGCATGACAACGATTGATGACGTAGTTGCATAGGGTGCTGGAAATCGCTCAAAGGGTGCTGTCAAGGAACCCAGAATATCGATTCGATCGATCCATGCCATATATATATATTTATATATCCCGTTATATATATAATATATATATATATAAAATATATATATATATAACATAATATATATATATATATATATAAAATATAGTGAGCGGTCTATTGACGTCTTGGTATTGTGCATGCTCAATATCGCGGGGGGGATATAGAGCAGATAGTTAGATTTAAAAATGTTTGTTGTTACTCGTTCGGAGTTTAACGCCGTTGGACGATCTTCAGGCAATTGCAGATTCAGATTTGGTGTTACTCAGGCTTGCGCCGCACAGGGACATCAAAATGGGACCCTGGCCTGCATGGCCAGATCGACATACCTATAATGTCACACACAATGTCTAAGAACTGCGATCATCTCCCATACATGCACAGTTGAGTCCTGCGAGAGAACATTCTCAAAGTTGCTTTTCATCAAGAATCTAGTAAGATCTCTGCTTAGTCAACACCATTTGGAAGCAGTAATGATTTGCTCTGTAGAGGCAGTGTATCAAAAACTTGCGTCAAAGTCCACGGAAATGGGACAGCTTTTTATGTTCTGAAATTGTTAAAAATGTTCCAAAATAATTTTTCTTTCTTTTCTTATTAACGGGCCCCATGCATGGACTATTATTATTATATGACTATTATTAATATATTAATTTATATGACTATTATACTATTCATATTATATATATATATATATATATATATATATACATATAAAACGTAAACGAAAAACTTATGCAAATATATACTGTATATGAGCCCCTCCCAGGGGGTACATGTTCCTTGATCCCTTGTTCCCCATTAATAAAACCAGTTGTTCCCTAAAATGTTTTTACCTCGTGTTCCCTTGATCCCGAAATTTTTTGCGCTGTCCCCCCCCAAAATGTGTATAATTGTTACATACTTCACAGTTCACATAATGATATCGTGACACTGGAATGTCACTCAAATCAAACGGGACCGATTTTAATTTTTGATTTATTTTCTTGTAGCTGGGGGCTCGGAAAAATAATAAATAAATTTTAAAGTAAAAAATCCTGATTAGCTGGATTGTTGGGAACAAGGGAACACCAATTTTTTTACTTTAAAATTTTTTTAAAAAAAGTTCCCCTGTTCCTCGGTACAGTATGCGATATATCAAGAGGAATTTTTTAAATGTGTCCAATTGGTTTCTAGGAAATGTTTTATACATTAAAATTAAATTGACTATATTTAATTCACTTTAGGGTTTGTATGTTGCTGGATCACGATGGCAGTACACTTAACACTTGGCATATACGAGCCTCTCCCACGGGCTTTAGGGAACAAGGGAACATGAGCATATATTTTCAACCTTATGGCAATTAAAATTTAAGAACAGAACGCAGACGTACACCCCGACAAGGCGTGGCCCGCGATCGAAGTACATGTATATATACTGATCTATGTATAAATATTATATAGTATGTTTAAGTAGTTTTTATGATAGGTATACCGATTCTCTTCGGGTAACTCTGTGAGATCTAATCACATTCTCAATTTCTCATGTGCCTTGCATGAGCAAATAATCAACCCCCTGGTTATTAATTTGATATCATTTAATTTTGTACATGGGGTTGCACGAGTTACATACTGCAGCGTTGTAATTAGCGTTGTAATTTATTTATAATTAAATCGTGGCTTTATATGGATCGATAATATACCTTGTAACCTCTAGGGTAGCCTGCGTAGCATGCAGACGGTTGTTTTCACTGGCGAGGCGGAAAACCCGCGAGGCGGAAAACCCGCGAGGAGGGCGAGGAGGATCCTCCTCGCCCTCCTCGCGGGTTTTCCGCCTCGCGATCCTCCTCGCCCTCCTCGCGGGTTTTCCGCCTCGCCAGTTTTCCGCCTCGCCGGGCGCTGCATTCCGCGTGCCGAATATAACCCCTCCCCCGAATATAACCCCCTCCCCCCAAACAACCGTCTGCTACGCAGGCTACCTCTAGGGTGAACTTGACTGTAATAATTTTAAACTTGCAATTAGAGTCTGTCCACTCATGATATAGTTAAATACATAATATCCATGGGTGGGGTGGTTCAGAATATTTGAACCATATGCCTGTAAACGCGTCTAGCCTTGTCGATCCAACCTATAAATTCCAAACTATAGCGTCAAGACAATAAACGTGAACTGATATATGTCTTGGGATGGTAGTGACGATGTCGTCCTAAACTCGCCCCGGGGGGAGGGGTACTCCGTCAATATGGTCGAGATCTGGGAATCTTGCAAATATGGAGTATGATCTGGTTTATACTAATATCTGGTGTCCACGCTCAAAATACGGTTATAGATGATGATCGAAGTTAATATGGAATTGTACTATAAGAAACTATCAGGTTGGTTGTGCATTTCAGGTTTATTTCACTTGACTGTAATAGGATTTGTACTTAATAGTACAAATCCTAGGATGCAGTGGCTGCGTTTACACTAGAGCAAAAGTAACCAGATTCATATTGTTTTACATCCTCATGGGAATAAAAAACAATACGAATCCGATTACTTTTGCTCTAGTGTAAACGCAGCCTAAGAAAGTTTTGAAATGTCATTGTTTAATTACTGTTTTGGTTATGTATCCGTCAATGTTAAGCTCCAGTGAGGAAGTCTGGTATTAATATTTGTGGAGCATTTGTAATTTGTCTATCCCTTTTAACCTTTTAACCCTACTCCCACGACTCAGTATAAACTTTGGTTAAATGGCTTATTGGATGTTTTCAAATGATTTTGTATAAGGTTATAAGGAATGTTTAAAAGAATTGAGAAAAGTTTTTTTCAGGTTAAAGTATGGGGGGCAATGGGGATGCTTGCATACTTTTGAGAAATATCAATTGCCCAACTATTGGGAAATGTGATTAAATTAATGAAATATTTAATACCTCAAATATGCTCAAACCTCCGGCCACCTCTGGAACTGATAAGTACATAAGTTGACATTTATTTTGCATAATTATAAGCAGTACTAATCATAAAAATGAATCATAACTATTACATTTGTTACTTGATGTCATCATGATCACAATCTGAATCATCAGAAAATTCAAGTAAATCAGATTCATGTTCATCATTCTCATCAGTTGAAGTTTACTTCGAAAATATCCATTATATCTAATTTACATGATGCATGCTCTGATTCTATTTTAGCAATCGGAATTTTCTGAATACTCTCTGCTGTCAAGTACTCACACAGCATTGAGCCTAATGAACATAACATGTTATTAATTTCATTAACTTCTTTTCGAGTAATAACAATTAGCCCTCTTATTAGTTTGGGTTGGTCGCCAGAATGTTCAACTAGATAGGGCACTAGCTCCTCTTTTCTTCCAACATAGAAGCTAATTAGCCTTTCTACTTCTAACAACAATAGCTCTTGTTCTTCTTTACACCTTTCCAAGAAGTTGTGAAGGTCGATTGCAGCTCTCTTAACTGTAAATGGTATGTCGTCATTGGAAGGTTGGCAATGTAAATGCGAGTATAATTGTGATCCTGGATCTTTAGCTTCATCAAATTGTAGCTCTGCAGGTAATCCTTCTACCCAGTCTTCTAATGAACTCAATGAACTGTTGTACTTGGTTACAGCAGCTTTGATGGCGTTTGTGCGCTGTGTTATCTGCTTGGACAATTTAATGGCTATTGCTTGCCCATCTACAATATATGAAAAAAACAGAAAAATAACTTTTTAGGTAACATTTAAATGTACTATTTTGATTTGAATACCATGAATACTACCTGCATATTTGTTCTTTAAAGATATCAAGAACATTCTTTCAACTGCTAATGAGTATGTTGTTTCTTTTACTACATCATGTCTTTTTGTCTCCAAAGAAAGAGCTGCTGCATTAAACTTTCTTTCTCCAGTTTTCCATCTTTGTGACAGCTTTTGCCTTTTCTCTGTGTTTTTTACAGCCTTTAAGACTCTAAAATTAAAATAATACCATCATATTTAAAGCTTTACTGTACATACATAGTAACATACCTGTAGATACATACAAAGGGAGGAATTGGAGTACATGGCAAAAAATACTCTAAGCACAGGTGATACAATACCAACTAAACTTTACTCACACAAGTTCCAAGAGAAATGGGGTTATTCCCAGGCAGCCACACATCCAAGTACTAACCCGTCTAACCGGCCTTAACTTATTAGCAAGAGGCAGGTAACAACACATGCCACGAGAGCTCTTTATTACAATAACAATCCTGAGTGTACACTGTATTTGATATCCAAAATGAAAAATATCAAGTCTGATAACATATATGCATCAAAAAATTAAAGTACATATATACCAGTACAATGTATTAGTACCAGTAACATCACTCCCTGCTTTTTAGGCAATTAAAACTTAGGGTGATTGAGGTCATCAGATACATCTTAGTACAATGTATTTTGTAACAGTGATACTCAGCATGTTTTGTGTTATGTTGTATAATGAATTGGGCTGATACACCTAATTTTAATTTTCAAGTACCGGTAATACAACACAAAATATTTCTTACTTCTTGCTCTTTTTTACTACATCTGTTAGCTGACTGTATTCTCCTTCCTGAATATATGCAACTTGTGCCCTACAAGCAAAAAAAATACTTTGTCAGTTTGTATTGAGAAGGGTTTATCACCAATGGTTTTAGTAATCCCAGGTTACATATACTGTATATGTTACATGTTGAAAAGGTATAAGAATTATTATTATACTGCTACATAATTTATGTGTTACCTTAGTTGATACAGGTGGAGCAAATTTTGGACATACTTTTGTTCCCACGTTAATGTCACTGACTTTTTTGCTTAAAAAGGAGAAAGAGGACATATGAGCCATGATATACTCATTTAAATTTACCTCAATTACCTGCATGGTTACTTATAAAATAACATACCATTCTTGGCTTGAATTAATTTTTCTTCTTCATCCATCCATTTTCCAACTAAGCATGAGTCATAAAGTACTAAACAAAATTAAATGAAAAGGGCATTTATAGAACATATACTGTACAATGTACATACACATATTACTGTACATACAGTACATACACATACATACCGGTATACCTACATACCGGTACATACATATAACCTACCAGGTAGCTTGGAAAATAATTCCTCAAGTTGCAGAAGTGTAGTGTTTATTAGGGTAGGGCATCTTTTAAGTTTTGATAACAAAGTTGGGCCTAAAAACCAATAAATTGTTAGTCTATAAATACTAAAGATTATCAAGATTACCAAAGTAGAGTATTACCAAATTGCTGAAGCTGCCGAGCAGAATAATGTAAACAAGGCATCAGTCAAGATATCAGTGCGGCGACCAGTATTCATTTCTTTGGTCATTGAAGAAAAACCTCGTAAAAATGACCAAAGCCTTTCAATCCCTTCACCATCTGTCATTCCATATCCCTTCTGTCTTCTTGGACTAAACTGTACCTGAAAATTTATAAGAGAAAACATTAATCAGTTATGATAAGGACTAAATTATTGACATTCCTCAACATATGTGTCTTCAGATACATGTATTTCATTTGATAATTCTAACTTTTAACATTGTTTACCAGACAGTAACGAATGGTTTACCTGACAGGATGATTTATGACCATAACAGTGAAAAATTGGAATTGCAAAACCAACTCTACCCAATATGTCTTGCCTTTCATTTTTCTAAAGGAAATGAAAACAATTTAAAACCTTCAGTCCAAACAGTCATGAAATTAACAATAAAGTCAAATGTGATATCTACTGTATTCCATTCTGCACATGAATTGACAATATTTTCAGAATGACATTTTAACCGTTTGACTGCCCTAGGTTTTCAAATAATTGTGTAAGGTTATCCTGTATTAGCGAGAATACCATAAGACAGTAGCAAAAACAATTACATCTGGTTGTCAAATGGCTAAGAAAAATTCCAAAGCTACATTAAATTTTGTTTACCTTTAAATGGGATGTCAGGGTGCAAGCAATATCATACATAACATTTATGCCAGTATTTTGGCTAGAATTGGTTAGCAAACGTTGCAGTTCATACACAGAGTATGCAATCCTATAACAAAAAATATTGTCAGTACACAAATATACATAAGGTATTGAGCACTCTTAGCCAATTGCAAACAATTCAGTTATTTATTTACTTGATACCTGTATATATGTACCGGTATATATATTATATATACCAAATATTACCTATAATATACCCAGAATCTTATCCCGGCATTACCACCATATATACAGAACTCGTGACTAGGCTCTCGGCAACGGCTTCTGTAGCTCAGTGGTCAGAGCACTGCACTAGCAATCGCAGAGTCGCGGGTTCAATTCCTACCGGAAGGCCGCTAAGTTGCATTTTTCGCAACTGGTCCCGGTTTGGTCTTAAAATGTATGTATTCCAACACTCGAAATTTTCCTTCACCATAAATCGTTTCAACATGTAGTTTGATCGAGTGAAATGCCAAATATTACCTATATATATATATATATATATATATATATACAGTATATATATATATATAAAGTACAGTAGAGTGCTGCGTAGACAGTGTTTTGAATATATAGCAAAGTGAAAAGGTGCCAAGAATATTAGCTAGAATATTAACTAGGTTGGGTCAGAAACAAAGGTACAGTATTTTTTATTTGGCCTAAAAGTATTCAGTTATACAGTATAAGGTAAAGTAAACCTTTCGCCATGTTTGATGTTCGTAAATCCCTTGGGGTAATCATGCCGGCAAACACGGCCAAAAACACCTTTCTCATCATACAGCTTGTTTTTGCCTTTTGATCTTATGAAGTTTGTTACCTCTCCAGCTTTGAACTCATGACAATCCTATAAATTATCCAAAAAGCCACAACCATTAAAAATGTTATACAGCTAGTGTTAGACTTGATGAGTACAGTACATATAATACTGGCTACATCAGCTTTACTGATGTTTACTCACAGTTTCAGCTTGCTTTGCACTTGATGTATAATTGTCAACAAATTCATCAACATTATTTTGATCTGCAAACAATGTCATGGAGTGCCTTGGAGGACAGGAACTTTTACCAGAAGATTTTTTTCTTACTAAGCCAAAGCAACCATCCATAGACTCGATTATTGTGCCAGTTTCACCTAGCTGTAAATTATGAAAGGGATAGTTAATACTAAACCTAAAAATATACACAATGAAGACATAATAAAACACAGTGGATATACATCTATAATAAATTGTATAATTCTAATACATTTACCTTTGGGCAAAGTGGACAGCTTTTTGCCTTGACTTCTTCAATAAAAGGGATACCATTTCGTAACAAATACTGGTGATACCTTAAATTAAGTCAAAATAATAGTTCTAAATTAGAAATATGTTTGTCTTAGTTATAATCATAAGTACAGGTACCCATGTCTATAATAATAATGGTAATGGTCAAATATATTTTTCTTATATAGTAAATACATGCAACCAATTTTATAAATTATTACTATTAAACTACAGTGATGATTCATTTAAACTGTTTCTACCCTATTGGACATGGTTGAAAAGCATATTAAAATAATTATTATTAGCATGTTATTACCGATATTCATCAAACGAATCACTGTTCAATGTTGAATAAATATTCTTTACCTGCAGTAGAAAAGAAAAAAATGCTGATTCAGTAATGACAGTAGATGTGAAAACCTATAATAGTACATATACTAACAATAGCACAATCTGCAAATTATTTCTATATCTCATACACCCAATGCCTTAATTAGATATTTGTTCATAAAATAACATTTAGAAAACACTTGCACTGATTGGCTAAAAGACATGGTTGCTATAACTTTATGGAAACATGGTTTAGCTTGTGATATTTACTCACGTGAGTAAATCCGAATCGAATTTACAATTTGATAACACGTTAATACATGTCAAGTTTTGCTTGACATGTAATATCAAGATTTGTAATATCACATTTCAGTTATTTTGCAGGGGTTATTTTATAAAGGAATTCAGAAACATTTTCTTTGCATTCTCTATGGAAACACATAAAGTTTTTTCTACCTGTATCTCCAAAATAGCTTATGACACTAATAATTTTGGTACAGTGTATGAGCATTAGAATAGAAAACACAACAAAACAAACAATGGATACTCAGAAAAAGTTTATAATTTTGATTAACTGTTTCGACTAACTGTTTCGACTAACTTGCAGTAATGATGACTGCAAGCTATAATAGTTGAAACATTGAATCGAAATCATGTTAACCTTTTTCTGAGTGTCCATTATTTTGCATTTTATAAAATTACTCAGTTGTAAACAGAAAACATATGAAACATACCCATTTTGGTAAAATTGAAGATTTAGTCATGATTCCCAATGCATCGCAGAACTTTCTTAGTGAGACATGACATTCCAGAAGAAGGGTTTCGGCAAGTTCCATCAATTTAAAATGGAATGCAATGTTAGGACGAGCAATGCTGCCTGGCCATAACATTAATTTCACTAATGTGACTGCATCCTTCTCACAGTCACAAAACAGGATTTGTTTTTGATGTTGACGTCCTAAATAACATATTGATGAAAACAATATACATTGTAATTAATATACATATGTGTATAACGTAATGACAGTATACCAAAATACCATTAGATTCATATCTATCCAATATCACAAATTATTTAAGTTTCAAATTGTAATATTAGGCTACAGTGTAGTCTTGCCCAAAATTGGATTATCAACTTAAATATTGTGCCACATCCGGCTCGGATATACTCAATATACATACCTATACACACTTATATATGCAGACATACATACATACAGTCATACGGGTACACACATACACATATATCATACATACCGGTACATACATACATACATACATACATATTTATTAACTTGTTCCCACAAGGGGCTTTTTTAGAGCTAAATTTTCTCACTAAGTAATTTAGTGCTTCTTATCCATGGGATATTGCCAAGTTACAGTTTAGGAATAATGAGCAGAACATGTGCTCTAAATTTGACAGTTAGTGAATAGACTCGAGTATAAGTTATTTATCTATTGTAATCTTACCATGTTGATCAATGCAGATGACATTCCTGAATTGAGCAGATGGGCAGTTTCGCTGGTGACTTCTAGCAATGACCATATGATTAGGAAAGTATGGCAGTAGGCAACCATCCTGTGATTCCAAAAAAAATTGTAAATCGTATAACTGTTCACTATTCAAACTATATTTTAAATTTTTAAGGATGATACATTAAGGATGATGATCATACGTGATGTTGAAACTTTATTATGCTTTATCTGTTTATCATAACAGTCAACAAGTCAACATATACACTAATAATATTAGTTGATTGTTATGATAAACAGATACTTAAAATACTAAAAAGCAAAAAGCGATTTATATTGATGTTTTAAGACAATGACAGTTTCTTACCTTGAACCTTTCTAATATATGGAAATAATTTCTTTCTTGGTGGGTTTTCTTTGCGCAGCTTATGCAGAGGTGTTGATCATGTCCACAGTCAATACAACGAATTTCAGCAAACTCCACACCACACTCGCGACATTTTTCATCGTTCGAAAATGCCTCCTCTTCAATACGTCCGTACAGAAGTGATTTCCGTATTTCTTGCCAACTTTCGTATTCTCTCTCTCTTCTTTTTTGGTAACAGGATGCGCTAGGTTCATCTTGCCTCAAATCAGAAGGATCTGTTTCTAGTTGTGCTTCATGCACATGTTCTGAACTTGGCCTCGATGGCGATGACACGATTTCATTGTGCAATCCAATTCCAGTGGTTCTCTTCGTTTGACAAGAAACTTTAAGGTTCACGTTCCTCGCTGTTCTTTTACCAGACGTCGTAACTGAATGAACACGAACTTTACACGATTTAAAGCGCTTTGACGGACGTGAAAGAGGTGGACGTGAAAAGACTGAACGAGCAGCCATCTTGAAAATGCGTCTAAGAATAAATTGCGCCTTTGTGATCTTGGGCTCTGGGTATGAGTCTCAGATTGCTTAGATTACAATCTGGCAACGCTTCAATGCGCCGTTCTAAAATTTAGAACGTGTGCTTTAAGCGCTTTAGAACCGGTGAAACGGGTGCTTTGATGTACACGTAGTGTCGTTTAACATCATTCGTTATTAGCAGTAGGTCCATATGATCCTCACACTTCTCCTCAGAAACGTAGATAGGGAATGGCTGCTTGTCCTCATATCCAAACACGCTGATGCTAATATCATTCTGCCTCTCTATCTTTTTGTACTGTTTCGTATCCACTGGGAATCTCACTCCTTCATAATTGACAGAACCTACGTTCTTCTTATGCTTCGACACTCTCTGTGGATCCTTTCTCACAGGACATTTGTGTAACACGTGACACCACATGAAACACTTATCATCTTCATTCTTTATATTAATCAAACCTTTCGACGCGTTCCTCAACTCTTCAGGTAGCTCAACATAACTCGATCCTTTAAGAGGCTTGTACACTACCACGTTAATGTAGTGATCACTAACACTGTCTACAACCCACCCAGACCCTTCTGATAACCATACAGCTATACGATTTACTATCTCCTCACTAGCTTGTCTTGTAGTCCCACTAATATCAACACTACTAGTCACTGTCTTGACTACACTGTTGAAGAAGGCTGTTTTTAAACACAGACTCTCCGTTACCAATTTGTTTCTCTAGAGTCACTTTCAGTGTCTCGGAAAACTTTAAACCTTTCAGTCTCTCTAACTCTTTCTGTAAAGCCAAGCCCACTACTTCTCTAGTCTTGACTAGTTGTTTTAGTGGATCCTTATTGTCGATCACCTTAACACTATACGACTTGGTGTACCCTTTGAGAGCAACTTTCCTTTGTACTACAGTAGGACGTTTCATCTTAGCAATAAGGTTAGTGATTCTTTCATACTCTCTGTCTGAGACCTCCTGACTTAATCGTGACCTCTTAACATATCGTCTAAGATCGCGTCTAGCCTCTCGAATCTTTCTGACCTCCCTAACTCTGGTGACTCTATTAATAACATTCTCTCTAGACACCCTTCTAATAAGGTCCATCCACTTATACCCTAATGCTTTAGCGTCAGCTAGATAGCCAGACATCCTCTTTAGAAAGCTCATCTTAACATTCGGTATAACTAAGTTACCAAAACCTATAGCAGGACCACGTGCACCACTACGAGCGACATTACCATCCACAATAGGGTTACGTTTACTCTCAGACATTTTCACACGAGTCGTTTTATTATTTAATATAGCTAAGTCCTTAGACCTTTTCATGCGAGTCGTTTTATTATTTAATATAGTTAAGTCCTTAGACCCTTCTGAATCATGAACCCCACTCAACTCATGACCTGAAATAAAGCCCATATCAGTATCACGTGTAATATCACTTGACATAGTCTTGCTATGAGCGACATCCTCACCCACAGCGGCCCCACGTCTAGACACCTCACTCTGTAGCCTACTAGCTGAGACACGTCTCTGACTCCCCAAACCACGCGACACATCGTCTATTAGTAGTCTCGAAAGTGGGGCTAACGGCGAACTTTTTCCATTTGAATGTCTCAACTTCTCTGGAGAACCAAGCACTTTTTCCGTTTTTGGATTCCACATATTTGCTCGAAAATTATATGTGGAATCCAAAAACGAAAAAGTGCTGCGTTCTCCAGAGAAAAAAGTTGAGACATGAAAAATGGAAAAATGCGCCGGTAGCCCCACTTTCTATACTACTTATATTTAAATCTTTTTTTGGTAAATTCTGCTGTCAGCACTACCCGTATTACTGTTCTCATTAATTAATATCTAGACTGAGACTAGAAAATTATTCTATCTGTACTAATATAAGTATTACCAAGCTATACCTTGGTACTTTCAACTCATTACACAGAGAATGAAGGGGTCCCTCTCCTTTTTGTTTGATGATTTTAACAAGTCGCTCCACCGCCATGAAAACTGAGTTCCACCGTGTTTTATTTGGTTTGACTAGTGCAATACCGCAGTTAGATTGGACAGCTTCGGCTGCCAGCGTAGATCGTGATGATTTGTTCCAAAGTGCCTGGCACTTTGCAAAGCTTGCCCGAGACAATTTCTTATATGCTGCATTTCCTTCTGCTTGGTCTGCATCACCTGTTGCTATAAGCTGCAATGTATGACAAGCACAACGCTGATGACTAGGGAGATCATAGTCTTCATCATGCATGCCTTCATCTAGATGGTTTGTGATATTGTGATAGGTAAGTGTAACACCATCTGATATGCCCTCCTCATTTGAGGACTCATCGTCATCTTCTTCATTGTCACTGTTGACATCAATTTCGTCAGTGTTTGTGACATTGTCATTTCAAAAAACCGAGAAAGCCTTTACAAAATATGAGCCGTTATCAGTGGTGGTCTTGCATATCTTGTTCCCAATACCATATTCATTGTGGATGTTTCCAAGGGCATGCGCTAGGACATCATATGTGAGTGAGCCTGTTAGCCGTTGGCATGCCAAAGCAGCAGAAATTCTCTCCATGTTATTTTTGTCGATCCAATGTGCAGTGACACCTTGTATGATTTCCCCCTAGCTGACCAACAATCTGTGGTTGTTGCAACCGTATCTACAGACCTAACCCTTGAACACTAAAGTGAAAGACCTTGAGAACGAGAAGCTCAGTTTAGTTACGGTGATAAAGATTTTACAATCTGAAGACAGCCGAGGAAATAACATAAACCAACACGATGGGGAAGGTTGGATCAATGTTAAAGACAAAGGACATGCAAATATGGCTGAACAGTCAAGCCAAAACTTCGAAACTAGAAATAGGTTTGATGTTATGAGCGTCAATAGCGACGACACCACCCCAAACATGGATCAAGAACAAGACCAAACCATGGGCATAAAAACAGCAACAAGCAAAGTAAGCAATAACGATCGAGAAGGGGGACGCGGAAAGCCCTCAAATAGATCTAAGAATACAGTGAAAGGCCCTGAAACAATCAAAGCCAAAGGTAAAGCAACGGGAAAAACTACCGTGATCATAGGTGACTCGTTAACTAAACACCTCGATGCAAGAAGACTAAAACGTTCTATTAAGAAAGGAAATCAAAAACTATATATTGAAACGTATAGTGGTGCAAATACGGATGCGATAAAACACCATATGAGACCGAGCTTAGCACGGAAACCGGATAAAATTATTGTGCACGTGGGAACGAATGACTTGAAAGACAAAGACGTTACACAAACCGTTAAGAGCATTGAAAGCACTTGTCAGATCATAAACAGCGAAAGTCCAACAACAAAAGTGGCCATATCAGAATTAATCTGCCGAAATGACAAACAGGAAAACGCGGATAAAGTTATCAAGGTAAACAAACAAATTGCTAAGTTATGTCTAAAGCACCGATGGGACCACATAAAGCATGAAAATATAACAGCGACACAATTAAATCCCTATGGAATACATTTGAACAAATCTGGTACCTCTTTGTTAGCTAAAAATTATATAGAATACATTAACTCTAATTCTAAAGACGATTGAAGTCAAGTTTCCGTCTCTGATCAACAGCCCACTTCTAGTATAGATATAATAGGTTGTAATAGCCTAGTAACTAATCATGAGCAAATACGTAATTGTACCCCGGGTGCAAGAGGCCCGGAACTAAATTGCAACCACATAAATAATAAAAAGGAAAGAGGCTTTAAAATTGCGCATCTTAATATACGAAGCCTGAGTAAAAATATCGATCAATTTAGGATATATATGCATAGGCAACAATTTGATGTAATAAGTATCAACGAAACTTGGTTAAATAGTACTATAGATGATTGCGAAGTGAACATAGATGGCTATGAAATATTGCGTAAAGATAGAAATGATCGTAGGGGTGGTGGAGTTGCGATATATGTTCGAAACTCCATTAACTACAAATTACGATCAGATTTAATGGCGGACAATCTTGAGATGTTGGTAATTGAAATTTCAAAACCAAAATCCAAGTCATTTCTGATTAATACATGGTATAGACCACCAGATACACTCTTGGGAGTTTTGGAAGATTATGAAAAATGTTTGCAAATTATGGACTTAGAAAACTTAGAAATTATTAGTACAGGAGACTTTAATTGTGACTGGTTGTGTAAACATGAAAATATACAGACCAGAAAATTAGCAGAGCTTACTGAAACATTACAATTTGAACAAATTATTAAGGAATCAACCCGCATAACGGAAAACTCGTCGACACTTATCGACTTGTTATTTTCAAATCGACCTAATAACATAATAAAATCCGGTGTCGACCATGTTGGAATTAGTGACCATAGTCTCATCTATGTTCACAGGAAGATATCAATTCCTCATAATAAACCAAAGGTAATTCTTACAAGACAATACAAACATTATAATGCTGAAAATTTTAGGCATGACTTAGGTGTAATTTTACAGGAGCAATTAGATATGTCTGATCCAAATATACTTTGGAATGATTGGAAAACAAAATTTCTAGCTATAGCAGATGCGCATGCTCCACTGGTAACAAGGAAAGTTAGAAGCGAATATGCGCCATGGCTTACTAATGAGATTAAGAATAAAATCTATCTCAGGGATTCCTTAAAGAAAAGAGCTGTTAAGACAGGATCTAGTAGGACTCATGAAGAATATAAAAAAACTAGAAATGAAGTAAACAAGTTAGTCAAAAACACAAAAGCAAATTATTTCAAATGTGCCCTAAATCAATGTAACAAAAATCCTCGTGATATGTGGAAAACTATCAGTAAGTTAACTAATAAGAAATCAAAAACCACAAAAATCACTGAATTAATTGTTAATGAGGCATCAATTACAGATCCAGCTGCAATATCAGATGCACTAAATACATATTTCAGTGATATTGGACCTCTTTTGGCAAATCAGCTACATGAGGGCAATGTGACTCCAGATAGTTATATTGCCCCATGTGCTACTAAATTCGAACTTAGCCGGATTTCATCACATGAAATGTATATGATATTATTAAAAAGTAAGACATCCAAAGCAACCGGATACGACCTTATACCACCGAAATTAGTGAAAGATTCTGCTGATATTGTGGCTGAGTCTCTTACAAATATTTTTAATAGATCATGCGAAGCTGGTATCTTTCCTGACGACCTTAAAGTGGCATGTGTATCTCCTATACATAAGGAAGGTAGCAAAACTGAGAGTTCGAATTATCGTCCAATATCCGTTCTTTCTGTAATTGCTAAAACCTTCGAAAAATTGATATCGATACAATTGACTCACTACCTTGAGTCAAATAAATTGCTATCAGAATGTCAGGCGGGATTCAGAAAAAAAAGCTCTACACAAACAGCATTGTTGAATGCCACTAATAAATGGTATTTTAATATGGACAAAGGTCATCTGAATGGTATTATATTCCTTGACTTAAAAAAAGCCTTTGACTGTGTAGATCATGACATTTTGATAAGGAAGTTAGCACTGTACGGAATAGAAGGAATCACGTTAAATTTGTTTCGCTCATATTTAAGTAATAGAATCCAGATGTGCAAAGTAGATGGAACAATCTCGCAAAAGAAAGGTATTCGTTGTGGTGTACCACAAGGCTCAAATTTAGGGCCACTTTTATTTCTTATTTATATAAATGATTTACCGAACTGCCTGAGACGATCAAGCGCTAGTATGTTTGCAGACGATACAAATTTGACGACTGATGGCTCTTCTATATCCGATGTGCAAGCAAATTTGAATGAAGATCTAGAACACGTACATCAATGGTTGCTAGCAAATAAGCTTACTTTAAATAAGAAAAAAACAGAATATATGATTGTAGGATCCAGACAAAGACTAAACAACATCAACAATGACCCAAATATTGAACTTGGCGAAACCAACATAAAACGTGTTAGTGAAACTAAAACACTTGGTATCATTGTTGATGAACAATTAAAATGGAAATCACATATAGGGACTGTTGTGACGAAAGTTTCTAAAGGAATAGGAATGATTAGACGTATGAAGGACTTTGTACCAAAAAATACACTGATTTCGGTTTACAATGCAATAGTTTTGCCACACTTTGACTATTGTAGCCTGGTTTGGGATACTTGCGAAAATTATTTGCAAGAAAAGCTACAAAAAATGCAAAACAGAGCTGCAAGAGTCATTACTGGTAAAACATATGATGTTAGATCTGTTGAAATATTAAGTGAACTAAATTGGAAATCATTGGTAGAAAGACGAAATGAAAATAAAGCTGTTTTCATGTACAAAATAAGAAAAGGAGAATGCCCAGAAAGCATTTCCAATGTATTCAATGTAACGAACAATCAACAATACAGTCTTCGCAGTAATAATTTAGATTATGCATTGGAAAAACCTAGAACAAATTTTCTTAAAAAAAGCATAAGCTATAGCGGTGCAAAACTGTGGAATGAGTTACCAAATCGTCTTAAAGATAATATCTCTTTAAACAAGTTCAGGGCTCAAATCAGAGACGGAAACACGTAACATTTTTTATTTTTTATTTTTTTGTGTAAATAGTGTTAGTATATTTTCGTGTATTTTTTTAGTAGTACGGCTCCTTGGAAAACAGACTATTTAAGACTGAAGGACTACCGTATGTAAATAAGATTAAATAATAAACTCCAAGGCAATACGAAGATTGCGCTTCATATTAGTGGCATGATTCTTCAAGTGATTTTTGACAGTTTCACGACACATAACAGTCTTTCCTGGACAAAGGTTGGTCACCAACTCCTTAAATGCAGGCAAGTTAACAATACTAAAAGGCTGTAAGCCCTCGGTGATGAAATTTAGTATTAACTTATCCACAGTTTTTTGTGACACTGTGTTGGATCTGCACTGGTAAAGACGTAACTGCTTAGTCTGCTTCGCTGGTGTGTGCAGGTCGTTTGAAGTGCAGGCCTCGACTCTCTGCGTCTCTTTTGGCATTTTTGAGAGATTAGCTCAGTGTAGTGCTTTAAGCCTTTAACTGATGCGGACTACGTATAAATATTATTTAGCTAAAGTAACAAGATGTCACATGGATCATTATGTTGTAATTTGTTGTTCTATTAACTAGCTCTGGTTGACAGGAATATTTAGCCTGTCAAGTTGTCACACACTACCCAGCAATAACAATTAAACATAATATTGATATGATAATGTCCTTGTAAACTAATGAATGAACTGCACTGAAGGAATGCACTAATGTTTAACTAACGTACTATTATAAATATTTATAAACATTACAAACTTAAGAAGCTGTCATATAAATGATAAATGTCTACTAAAACGGTATTTTGGCAAATAAAACAAGTTATTAATCATCATATCACTCAAAATCATTATTCACAGTTGACATTGCAGTAGATAAAAGTTAACTTGAACATTTAAAAATTTTAAATAATATAGACTATGCAGGCGTAAGCAAAGTTTACCTTACCTCTACATGTTTTCTTAAGTTTAAAGGCGATGTAATAAATGCACAGATTTCCTTGTAGATTGGCGAGCAAAGCAAACATACTAATTTGACACTGTTATCTTGTCTTCCCTTGTAGCAAAAAAAAGATGACAAATAAGGCCAAGGGTGTTCAGATTCTCCACTCTTTTCGGCGGCCACAAATACAGTACTATTTTCCTCTCCCTGAGGACGTCGTTCGGCTTCTTTGTTTGTATCGAATGCAAATCCAGACTATCAGCCATATTTGAATAAAAAATTCATTGGCAAACGCAATATTTGGTGGGAAAGGCGCGTTCCTCTTGTGATCAGCGGACTACGCATCAACTTCTGGGGATGTACTTTGTGTAATTGTGTATTCTATAATAACTTGCCTGAACTGTCAAAATCGGGTAAAATTCACTGGCAAAATTTAAAAAAACTGGAAAAGTAACGAAATACTTTGCAACAAAATGAAAATAGCGAAGTAAAACGTTACATTATAAAATGACTTCGTTCCAAGTAAAAGTACTATCTCAAAGATATACTTCATTACATGCCCATTACTCAAAAATAATACTCAAGTACAGTAACGAAGTACATTTACTTCGTTACTTGCCACCCCTGAGTACACTGTAAAAAACGACTGGTTAAAATAACCGTTTAAATTGGTTGCAACCAATTTAAAACTGTTAAGACAACCAATTGTATTGGTTACAACCTAAATAATTGGTTACCGTAACCGATTTTTAATTGGTCATTGTATAGTTTTAGAGTTATATTGGTCAAAACAACCAAACAAATTTGGTTACAACTAATAAAAAATGGTCAAAGTAACCAATTTATAATAAAAGTGCCAAAACCAAATTGGTTGCACCACTTATGTTTTGAAGCTATAGTTATCCAATTTTTAACTAGCTGATATAGCATTTGGTTTACATTTAACTAAAGAACAATCACATGTGTATTTTTCAATGAGCAGGGATGAGTAAACCCAAGGGATGCATGACCTCCAGCTGTCATTCATCCCTGGGGATGATTCACCCTGCTCAATAGTCCCTAGCGATGAATATCCCATATATTTAATTAATCTAAAATAACACAGTGTAAGTTAGCGCAAATCTAACTCTGCTAATCCTAACTCTAAAACAAAATTTCTGATCCGTGTTAGGTCACCGATTAGATATAGGTACCCAAAGTATTTTTACAAAATTGCTAGGCACATTAAAGGGCTGCTACTTTGTGTATTGGACACATAATATTATATATATCATTGAAATATTTAGTTTAAAAGTAGGGTTAGTATTCATTTATTATTTTATTTTAGGGTTATGACTAGAGTTTTTATTTGGATTATGGTTAGGGTTTTTGTTCTTGTAAAGCTTCTGAATCTCGAGAAAATAACCTTGATGTGACGTGGTCTGTGTCCACTTTGTACACAAAGATGTCCATTAAAATTGATTTACAGTCACTTGGTTTTTGTTAAACTAGCATTTTTCGCAAAATTTGTATCCAATAATTAATACAATATAACAAAATAAAAACTTTAAATCGAACATAAAACGAACAACGCGGAAAGTGTGGCTGAATGACACGCGCAAGCGAATCCCCAACCTCGTACCCAGGGTCTTAGCTCCGCTCCCCACGATTCTTGTGAGACCTCAAAGAATCATGGGATACAATACACCACGCGGCCATTTCGAAATGTTCAAGGCGAACTTGGTGGTGATTGTTGATGTTTGATCGTTATATTTTGATATTTAATTTGAATTTCTGGGCTGTATTTTGTGATGGTTTTCAAAAGGACTCGTTGCTTTCCTAGTCGTGGGCTTTAGACGAGGTCACGAGGATTGCAGTCAGATTTTAAAAGGTAAGTCACATTCAGTTTAATCAGTAATATTTCTTATATTTGTATATCATTTGATTGAGTCGGCACTAGCTATTGAATAAGCTGTTTAATAAATAATGCGCATTTATTTATTCCCTGTTCTTATTCAATTGTTTGTTTTCATTATATTATTGTAATCAAATGATTGGATGGTTGTTTTAGAGAGTTATTTTTGAGTTGTGTTTGCCTGTATGTTCGGCCTGACAATTTACTGATACTACTGATAGTGATACTGTAGCTGTTATATTTTCGAGATTCGATTTTAACGAAGACTTTACAATCAGCATAACATAGTTCGAAATTATTTATATATCATACTCAAACATCAAAGTTCTCAATTGGTTAGAAAATGTTTATGTTTCTCATGCAAGCCATACTGCTTCTACTGCCCCATACAAGTCTGTTGTGCATGATTTTATACAAAATGAATGAGATGACATCAAGAAAATATTATTGGCGTATTGCACAGTTTGTAGTTATTCATGCATGTGTGTTTATACAGTATTATAATACATTTACTGTATCATTGACTCAGCATCTCAATCTAGCATGAGTGTTATTTTCTCTCAGATAAAGCCCTGAGTTATTACTTATTATCAAACAAAACTTAAGCAGTTAAATATATACAGGATATTACACGGTGGTGCAAAGAAATGAATTTTATCTTCGAGTGGTGAAAACAATATTTTACGAATGAGCGCAGCGAATAAGTAAACTATTGTTTACACCACTTGAAGATAAAATTCATATCTTCAAGCCATCTTGTAATTTTCTTTTTATTATATAGATTCAATGCAAAAGGTGGGAAAATGTTTAATCATGTGATCGATATCTTCACTACTGAGGATATGGAAAATATGTCACTGCATATTAATTATTTATTAGTAAAACACTCCCATCTATATAATAAATACATACATGTATGTCATATCACAGTGGTCATATGCCAGGTGTAAGTGTATTAAATAATAACTTGAGTTACTTATATGAATTAGATATTACATGGTGGTGACAAGATATAAATTTTATGTTCATGTGGCAGTGACGGCACTACGGGTGTGCAAACGGTGCACCGCACCACGAAGTTGGGCCGAGGGGTCCATCCGGCAAATTGCCACTTTTTATCAATGGTACTATTATTAATAATAGTTTCTTAAAAATAATGGATACACTACAAAAAAGTGATTTGTGGTCTTTAGATTTTACTCAAAGGTGCTCTCGCAGGAAATGTCATTTCAGAGACCCTATTAATTCAAAAAATTTCTGGACCCCTTGCATACATGTTGTCACTTTGTGGGAGGGGGGCCCAAACTGGTTTCTTTCACCGGGGCCCACACCACGTTGTGCCGCCACTGTCATGTGGCAAGAAAGTTCCTGCCTTCTCCATAGACATTTTTTTGTTTTCTGGCAAATGTGAACAATTATATTTCCATGATAACAAATGGCAGGAATCAATATCTTGTAGTTATCTTAGGGGCACTTTAAGATCAATGCTTACAGAAATTTCATACAATGGTACACAGCTTGCACGTTGCTTGAGTTACCATGATTAAACTCACTCAACATAATACAATTCTTAACGTTTTGAAAATTGACATTTAAAGCATTTATTTACTAACATATAATATTGATTCCAGGATTTTCTTGACTTAATTCAACATGAAAACATGAAAACATGATGAAAACATGATAATGCCAAACAAGTTACATGTACGGTATGTGCCTTATATGGGAAGAAGTTCCTGGGATCATCATACATGACAGAAAAAAGAAAATAAAGACATTCTGCGTTGTCTGTGTGAAAGTCATCTTTGCAATCGGTTAGTATCTATTATGTATTGTGAAATTTGAATTACTGTATAATGTATTACATTTTTGCATATTGTGTACATGACAGTCATAATTAGCTCAAGATGCCATTTAATTAGTAGAAGGGTTAACAGCTCTGTGACATCTCATACTATACACATCCATAAGTTGGTATGGGTGGGCTACCTAAGCATAAGCCACAATAGTTCCTAAATTATTTTTAATTAGCACTGTCACTTAAATTGAATTGAACCTGTCTCAAATAACTACCTAAATGACTATACCTAGTCAAATGACTACCTAACGGATAAAATGCCTTTACTAATTAGCAGCTTCCTTAAGACACTGGAAATTTGCCCTCGCCCAAGGGTCAAAAGAGACTTCAAAAAGTTTATTTTTCTCATGCAAGCTATGTTTGCTTCTACTGACCTATACAAGTCTGTACGAGTTAGAGGACAATCAAGAAAATATCCACGCATGCCATTGTGTGTTATATTTAAGAAATAGAAAACATTTTCCGTGTTTACATACAGTTATAGAAACATGAGTGGAAGTTTGGGAGAAATTAGTGGGCTCGTGTTTCCACACTATTTCGAGTTCTCTCAAACTTTTACGAGTGTTTCTATAACTGTATGTAAACACGGAAAGATGTTTTTTGAACATAAACGCTCTTAACTGTGAAGAAAAGCATCCAATCTTCTCGCTTTTTTTCTTGTTGGCTCTCACAGAACATATTTATCGACATTTTAGCTGTTTGTGAGCAAAGGTTCGTCTTGCAGTCCATTTTATAAAAATGGCGGGAAAAATCCATGTTTACATACAGTTATATAAACATGGCTCTTAGCCAATCAGTGCGCAAGTTTTCAAAATGTTATTTGATAAATGGTGTTATAATACATTTAACATTGACTCATCACTTTATTCTTGTATGAGTGTTATTTTCTCTCAGATAATGTCCTGACTCATTAGGCCACACCAATTTAATTGTTCGGGGCGTGGATCTGACCGACCCTGTTTTTGTGAAACCAAATAAAATAAAATTTGTACCTATCATTTACTTTGATCAAAAATTGGTTATTTTTGTGCTTTTCACCCTCGTACCTAGGCTTTTCACCTGCTAGGCAGGTTTTTTATTTTCATTTTTCCGACCGACCCTAAAAATTTTGAATCCGTGCCCTGAAGTATCAAATTGGTGTGGCCTTATCCAACCAAACTTGAACAGTTAAACTTGAATATATGTATATATGCCATGGTGTACTGTATGAGGGATATTACAGTACATGGTTGTCTCAGCAGTCAAGATATGAATTTTATATTCAGGTGGAAAGAATGCCACTCAGCTCTTGTACTGTATGTAGTGGATTATGGATTCTATGTCTGATTTTATTTCCTGCCTTCTCCATGAGAAACATTATAGCTTAAATTTATTTATGAAAACGTTTTGCTACACAGCATGCATGATGCTTAAGTTACCGTAATACCGTTATTAAACTCACTCAACATAACCCATCTTTAGCATTTGAAAATTGACATTTAAAACATTTACAGTATTTACTAACACAATCATATAATTTTGATTTCAGGATATTTGTGACTTAATTCAATGGAAATTAGTAAATTACCGTATGAGAACATGAAAAATGCCAAACAAGTTACATTTATGTGCCATATTTGGGAAGAAATTCCTGGGATCATCATCCATGACAGATGAAAGAAAATAAAGATATTCTGCTCTAGGCTGTTTGAACGTCATCTTTGTAATTGGGTATAGTATTGTGAATTACTGTTAAAATTACATTTTTATCTTGTAGTCATGTCCTAATTAGCTCTTACCGTTTAGTTAATAGAAGAGTTAAATCCATAGATTTACAAGTTGCTATGGGCTAACTAAGCAGCCACAATAGATTCGGAATTATCTTTAATTAGCAATGTCACTAAAATTGCATTTGAATCTGTGACAAATTACTACCTAGCTAATATATGGTATATATATATATAATACAGGAAGGATATTAGCTAAAATCCTTCTCTCCCATGCAGTTGGTGTCAAGAACTTTTTTACATGTTTAACATCAGCAAATGACCCTGGAGGTTAGGCTAACTAATATAATATGCAAAGGAGAAATAAGAGAACTTCACTGTATCGAAAAATACTTAAGTAAGAGTACTTACGTATATTCATGGGTGATGTGTCAGACGATGTGTTCTTCTTTATCTGACGTGAAGACATCGTCTGAAACGTCGTCCATGAATATATGTAAGTATACTCTTAAGTATTTTTCGACACATTGAAGTTCTCGTATTTCTCCTTTTCATATTATATCCAGTTCTTTTGAGAACTTAGCAGCTTTCATATTTTTTCTTAGTTAGGCTAACTAGGTTTGCCACATGTTCAAATGCACTTTTAGTGACAATGCTAATTAAAGATAATTTAGGATATATTGTGGCTGCTTAGTGCTTAGATTGCCCATACCAACTTGTATATGTCTGGATTTATGAGTTGTCACAGTCATGTAATATGCTAATTATGTCACTGTATATACACCAAATTATAAACATTTTGCTGCACGATTAGGATGTTAAATTAATAACATTAAACATTAGGTAACTTGTAGCATTTTGCTGCACAATTGCTTTACTGGTTGCCAGGTGGTGTCAAAAACTTTTTAAGCAACCTTAAGCATTGATGTGTACTTATGTCTATAGGATATTTAATGAATCGTTGTATGGTAATTTCTATGCAATTAAATATGTTAGGATTATTTCTCATATTTTTGCTTGACTTTTTATGTATAAATTGGTTAAAATGGCAACAGGCAACCAATGTCTATTGGTTGTCTCAGTTACATCTGCTTGACCAATAATAATTGGTTGTACTGTTTTATTGGTTGTACTCACCAAAACCTAATTGGTTATAACCAAAATGTTATTGGTTGGATAACCGATACTAATTGGTCGTATTAACCAAATTATATAATTATAACCAATATGGTTTTGGTTACTATGACCAATTTTTAACTGGTTCTCTCAGTTGCATTCAGATGACCTTTTTTTTTTGGTTATTTCAACCAATCATTTTTTACAGTGTAGAATGTACTGTATACAGTATGCATGTTTATTATTTTTATATGAATGCACTGCATACAGTATGCATGTTTATTATTAAGGCAAAAGTGCTACCAGAATGCTGTACAGTACTTGATTTATTGTCCAATTCCATGTGTCAATATCAAGTAATCCCAGTTAAAACTTCCTTAACATTTTATTGTATGCTGAGTTATCCAGAATCTCCACAGTTCACCAAATGTACAGTAAATAGAGTGTAATTATACCAGGCATCTCTCAAGAATCTAAAAGAAGAAGTGGATAGAAGATACAGTATATACAATTTTGAATCATTAATAAACTTTACTCTGGCTTTTGAAAACCAGGATTTAAAAGTGGCTGTCCATAATAGTGCAAGTAGCACTATATATATACTGTACTGTATCAGTGATGGATTTACAGGGGGTGCACACCCCTGCCCTTGGCCAAACATTAGGATTTAGGTGTACACATTCATTCCAAGTCCGTGTAAACTTCATAGGACCTACAGTAGGTATTAGGTATCATACAGTACTGTAGTTATCAGATGATTCATAGATATATGATTCATATATTAGCTATCATATGATTCATAGGTATTAATACAACCACAAGCTCAGCCCCTGTCGGGGGCTTGTGTCCCCAGACCACTGCTGTAGCTCCCTCAGCGGTGCTCCACCCGGCATCGGTCATGCCACAATAAATTAGTTCCGCGCGAGGAGCGGGACGCCCTGTCCTATGAGCGATAGTGCGGAATTAATTTTATTAAGAACTCAAAAGACAAAGGAATCCAGCTCCGCGCGCAAAATTCTAAAAATTGTCAGCTACCGCTGAGACTACGCGCTGTGGTGCAGATGGATTTCCATGTCCTTGGTTCTTCTGGGTCGTATAGCTGGTCTACTGTTGTCTGGTGGTAAAGTTGGAGCTAGCTGTTGAACTTTTCAAGCGTGAGATCCTTCCTACGCATTTCGCACTGTAGAGTGTTCCATGTTCTACACGTTCTTGTAAAGAAAGAGCGTTCGAAGGTGACTGTTCTATATTTGTGAGCACGGAAGTGTAGCAAATCTGGGTTCGAATTGTTTCTTGTTGTTCTGGGTGATATATATTGAGTTGGTAGGATGTTAGGATTAATTTCGATCAGATTATTCACAGCTTTGAAGAAGAAGGTTAAGTCAAGATATTCGTGCCAGTACGATATTGGAAGCAATTTTAGAGAAAGTAGTCGTTGTTTGTAGGTTATCGTGGTGCGAAGTGCTAGGTTCAGGATAACTTTAGTTGCGCGACGCTACACTCGTTCAATACGTCTGATCAGGTCGATAGATTGCGGTGCCTACACCTGGGTAGCATGACCAAGTTAGTTCATTAATTTGAATTATTACCAACGCCAACAAATCGTATTTTTTCAAGAATTAGGAATCAAAACACGTTGTACCGCTCAAGATTTACTTTTGGCCCTTGGTTTTCTCGTATCTCCTGCAGCAGCTGGTAGTGACGTCACAGCATGTAACACACTGCAGGGAACCTACTTTGTCAATGAAGCTCAGGGACGTAAGTAGAACCCTTTCTTTTCTTATTTATTAAATGCATCATAAGAATAGTGCATTTTGATTTATGTACAATTAGAAGAGTGCAATTATATTATTTATTATACATTGTAGTCACCTCCTATCTTCTCATTGGCTAAGCGCCTATAGTTAATTATTGGATCAGCACAACCTACAGATTAGTGAATAATCTGGTAGCAGATTATTCACTAATCTGTAGGTTGCGCCCGCAATGCGAGATTTCCTA
This sequence comes from Chrysogorgia sp. JL179-B06, assembly GCA_035772405.1. Classification (NCBI taxonomy): domain Eukaryota; kingdom Metazoa; phylum Cnidaria; class Anthozoa; order Scleralcyonacea; family Chrysogorgiidae; genus Chrysogorgia; species Chrysogorgia sp. JL179-B06. Next base: position 143,443 of record JAYKKM010000490.1, read on the forward strand.
ACGAGCGGTAGCTTTCCACACAAGCAAAAACAACATGACTGCTCGAAAGCAAGAAAGCACGGAAATGAACCTAACATCGCCATCTTGGATTACCGTAACACGCCAATTTCAGATGTTGGCGAATAAGGACACTCTTACCTACCACTGCAAACGTATTACAACCCAGTTACAGCACCAACAACATTAAATCATCGCTAGAAGAGAAGCAGGCTAAGGAAAATCATTACTATATGATCACAATACAAGATCCTTAGGACCACTTAAGTCCGGAGAACGATGCAGACGCAGGGATCTGGAGTTGTTCTGTGAAGGTTTATTTTCGTGCGATAGACTGGTTGAAGATTTGTGTGAAAAAGTTGATAAAATCTCTAGTATAACGTTTAAGTATATTATCAATCATATTTCTGATTCAGAAGAACATTGTATCCGACATGATAAATCATTTGGCGTCACATTTATTACCATTTCGGAGAAACAATCTTTATAGAAAATCAACGTATTAAAACATTTTATTCTACAATTATTCCCTTCAGGTAGAATCTATATCAATAATACAATATTTGGGGTTAAAGGACATTGGCAACAACAACTAAGTTTGTCTAATATGATAAAGAACTCGTAAAATGATAGAGTGACACTTTTACAACTTTTCCATGTTTTACTTCGTTTTTGAAATATTTTAGTTTGTTTGATATGTAAATGAGACGGTCTATGATGTAAGGTGCAGGGTAGAGAATTTTCACTCATTAAAATATTAGTTACATCTTCAAGTTTGTTCCACAAATTTACTTTAAAATATACGTATAATACTCCTCATGATAATGAACGTTGTAAACTTAGCAATCACTGAGATATAAGACAGTTTTCATGAGTGAAAATTATCTGCCCTGCACCTGACGTCAGGGACCATCTCATTTACATATCAAACAAACTGAAATATTTCAAAAACGAAATAAAATACGTCAAACTTGTAAAAGGTGTTACTCTATCATTTTACGAGTTCTTTTATATTGGACAAACTTAATTTTTGTTGCCAATGTCATTTAAGGTCACGTTCAATGATAATTTGACGATATCTGCTTTTGATGCTTCTAAACGTCGCTATTTCTTTAGTTTCTTCGACAGCAAAAGACGATGTACAGCGGCGGTTTATTTTCAATTCTGACATCATTGAGGGCAAATATAAAAGACAAGCACTTAATAATGTCAAAATTGAATAGAAAATCTTCGCTGTTCATAAACTTTGTGTATTCAAGCAATAAATGGTAGCGTTCAGAACAATAAAATACAAGAAAGAAAACGTTATTTTTCAGCACAAGAGTATAACCGTAAAACTATCTACATTTTTAAAGGTGATCTATTCATATATTGAGATGATTAAAAGAACCGCGTATATTTAACAAACATAAAAATATTGTTATTTTAGGCTATCTTCAGGGTTATGTCAGTGAATCGTTTGTCCAGTCATCTCTGATGGAATGTCAAATGAGATGCGACATGCTCTCCTCAACTTGCAAGTCGTTAAACTACATTCAAAGAAAGGATGGATCGAATATTTGTGAAATAAATAACGAGATACAAAATTGTGCGCTGTCTGGGGAATTTATTATCAAAGAAAACTCGATTTATGTCGAAACGATGAAACCGGGTGCAGTGAGTATCTTGCCTATTTCATTTTCTATATTTTATTTGTAAATTGGTTTATTTTATAAAATGAATAACTCTTTCTATTTTACACATGCATGTTTTCAAGGATTAGTGAAAAATGACGTTTGTGTAATTAGGCGATGGCTAATTTGGAATCCGTAGACGGTCGGTAGGAGCTTTTTATTATGTACATTATATGGTTCACTAACAATGGGATTACATAAATATTGATTATCAACCGAATATTTCAAGTTCACTTGCATAGCTGAGTTGTCTGTATCATTGACTTTTTACTTGTGAGGTCGGGGATCGAGTGTTGGGTGAGTATGATTTTTCCATTTTCTTAATTTTTACTTTACTTTTTTCTTTTTAATAGTGTTAGGGTTAACAGTAAGGTTAGGGTTAGTTTTAGGGTTGGTTTAGAATATTATCAAAAAAATAGTCGCGCGTAAAAAAGTCCCAAGATGCTAAACCTATACCATTAAAGATGCTACCGACCGTCTACGGATTCCAAATGCTCTTAGGCGAAGGATTTATTTGTCTGGTGCTACCTGAAGCTGTTGAAACACAACTCGTATTCCTGCTTATACGATTACCAATAATCCGTAAGTGTTCCAGTGTCTTGCGTTACCAATAGATCGTTTTCACTGAATTTCGAACCAGTGATTCAAATTGGAAAGGGCATGGGGACAAAGTTGGTATAAACACGATAGAATTACAGTTAAAACTGATGTGGGTGTGTATCTTAATACTCTAAAACTCCTCCCCTTGGTTTAAAACCCAACTAATTACATTACGCAATTATATCTACACAAAAAAATATAAACTTAAAATTGTAACTTCACTGTCTTCTTAAAGCTGAGTCAGTTCTCCAGTGCTCTAGTATCGTTATCAAGAGAGTTCCATAAAGCTGCTGCCTGATAATAAATTGATTTTTTAACATAATCTAATTTAGGTTTCGGTAATACAAATGGCATTTCCTGCTGAAATTATATTTATGGTTGCTCCTGGTAAACAGAGCTTCTATAATTAAGACGTGAGAGCTTGACCATGGTAGCAACTATGCGCTAAATTAAGTAGACGTTTATTGTACATGCTGTTTAAAGAGTTCCATTTAACCTTGACACGGACTTATTCGCTAGATGGGGGTAAGATGTGTACCAATTCAAGCTGTGTATAAGCGTGTATTCGCTCAAGTTGATCGAATAGTGTCTTTCCACCTGAAGAAACATGGTGGCTACAACGTCGCACAAAACGTTTGCCAATAAGAAAGAACACAATACGACCTTAGCTCTTCTAAAGTGTCAACATCATTGGCTGAACTGGTTGGAGAAAGACATACAGACTTTGTTAAAGTATATTCTTTTGACTTCAGTAAGGCCTTTGATTCGGTTTCACACCAAATATTGTGTGATAAATTGAAGTCTCTTGATGTTAACCCGTTTATTGTCAACTGGATAATAAGTTTCTTAAGTAACAGGATGCAAAGAGTGGTAGTAGACGGAGTGCTGACAGAGTTTGTTAGTATTAATAAAGGTGTACCACAAGGAACTGTTTTTGGTCCTGTGTTGTTCTCTATAATGGTGAACGATATAATGGCTGAGAACCCGAGCAGAAATTTGCTAATAAATATGCTGATGATATATCACGCTAAGTCAGTGTCCCAGTAAAATCAAATGTTCCAGACCTCGCCATACGGGAAGTTGAGAGCATTGAAAGATGGTGCAGAGAAAACCGGATGACACTCAACTTCAGTAAAACCTGGGAGATGGTTGTTAGGGGGGAAACAAGCAAGCCCCTTCCGGATACACTTCCTGCTATACAGAGGAAAAGTGAACTTAAACTGTTGGGCGTTACATTCAACGAAGACCCCTGTAACTGGGACACTCATTTTGACTCAATACTTCATAAAGCCAGCTCACGATTATACATACTTGTGAATATTATGGCTATACATTGCAAGAACTTACTATTTTGTTTTATGATAGCTTAATAATGGCATTATTTGAAATATGGGCCTGTGCGTATGAAGGAAAATAATATACCTGAGTCGAATTGATACGTTTTGCCGGCGTGCAGTTGTGTTTGGCTACACTAGTAAACATATATATATATATATTAAAGACTTGATTAGCTAGTGCTAGAGACAAGAACCTATGGGAAAGGATTACATCCCAAACACTGTCTGTATAACCTACTTCCTGCCCAGCGAAAAAGGAACCTACGAGACCGTGGGCACAACTACATCCTTCCGCGGGTCCGCACTGAACGTTTTAAACGTTGCTATGTAAATAGATGCCTTTTAAACTTTGCCTAACCGTTATTTAGTTATATTAGTAGACTACATTTATTTTCATCTTCATCTTAGTTTTAGATAATATTTCTACCTTGAATTGATGTAAACTTGCACGTCTGTATGCTAAGTATTAATTCATCTAATACAGATTCTGGATCACTTACTCATTATTGGTTAATTGCGGGTAGAAGAATGAGCATTTGAAAAACATGGATTTTGAGGCCACGGGGTATACAAAAGTTGACCCATATAGTCATATATCAACCTACATTATGCGAAAATAAAGAAATCTAAAATGCTTTTCTATGTTTATAAACGATGTGATATATAAACACGCGGGATGTTCTGCTAGATATGAGAAAAACATAATAAAATACGAGCTTCGTAGAATAGTAACGTTTAGATTTTTAGGTCTTGTTGCGCGGTTTTTAATTTTTTTGGTTTTGGTGAGTGATTTTTAGATTTTCGAGAATCGTAATACAACACTACCATTTCATTTATAAAATGAAGATAAGACTTATAAAGAATGGCAAAACATTGCTTGTGTAAACAAGAAATATATTTTATATAAACAAGAAATAAAATATATAAATATAATTATATACAAGAGCTTGTGTAAGAAGAAATATATTTTTAAATTCATAATATATCATAATAATGAAATAATTTAGATAATGATGATCCTATGAAGGCTTAAGCCATCAGTTTGGACACTCTCCGGATTTCAAAATAGTTTTTTACACATTTTACGCGTGTGATACAGATTTCGCATTTTATATTCGCGATATTTTATGCGTAAGATAGCGTTCGTAAGATATTATATACTATCAGCATATCGCATTAGCTAGCTACGTTAACGACATATTTCTCATATACCTTGTGGAAAAGCAAAGTTGATTGACTTGAACTGTTGCTGTCCTTCTGTCATAGGAATGGATTTACACATGTGGAGAACAGAACAGGAAGGGAATAGCAGGTAGATCATATGTTTATTACCAAGTGGAATATTATCTACCAGTTACTCAGTAGCTCATATTTCTCCATATTGTATTACTTCTACTAACACACACTTATATAGCATTCCTATATATTTTCAACTCTTATACCCAGGCCTGTTTATTGATTGACTCAACTTTATTTCAAGAGGATAAAAAACACATGACATTTTGGAGAACTGATGAATCATGAGCTGCCCTCTTATTCTAATATACAACTAGAAATACGAATTCGCAATAATCCCCTCGCCCGCCTTTTCTATCCCCCTCCCCCCTACGGGAATTTCCCCATCCATGGTGCCCAGACCTCGCACGCCGTGGCCGTGTATTTGTGTTTTGCAAAAATTCACAATTTGCAAAAGCCCGTTAAGTCGAAGAAATGTTTGAACGTTATCTCGGCCAATATTTAACCGATTTAAACTCTGAAAACAGATTTGGAATTAGCGAGTCAACATACATAACATACGTGTTTACTATATTACGAGAACGTGAGTACCCTTCGTAAAAACGGTTTATGTACTTAGAAATTAGTCGGCTTTACTCGCTATAAGCCGGTCATTACTATTTTGAACGTTATCTCGATCAATATATAACCGTTTTCAATTCTGAAAACAGATTTGGAATTAGCGAGTCAAAATATATACTCGGACTCGGATTTCTATTTCCTCAAAAAACTATGTCTCTTTTGGAAAAAACCCTTTGAATCCGTTTCGATTTTTGCATTGGCAATCATGTGACGGTTGCAATTTCAATATTAATTCAAATGCTGAGTATCTAGTTACCAGGACCAAATTTTCCGATGTCGCGCGGACGCCGTTGACCATGTAAATAAATAAATAAACTCGATTCTACTTTGCTCACCCTGTTGGGACTAAACGCCGGTCGATGTTAGCACCCTCGCCCTCAGGCCTTCGGCTTCGGCAGGCGCTTCGCGCCGGGCGAGGGGATAATTAAAAAGATAACTAAATCTAACATTCTAAATTAAATATTTGGTCTATCAGTCCTCTCGTTAAAAATTGAAAGAAGAAATAATTAACAAATTATAGAGAAATACTTAGTTAAAAACTAATATCAATAAAATGAATAATATTTTCCTAATTCACAAGTAGTGATTTCTTATACCATTTCTTAAAATAATTTAAAGTGAGTAAATCGCGGATGAAAGACTGTTCCATAAACAAGTTATTATTTTAAATCAATTAGTATAGGAAATAACACGGTTCGAGAAGAATTAATGAACAATCGCACGCGTGTTTGGGGAAATATTCATAATACCACGAGTGCGAAGCACGAGTGGTATTATCAATATTTCGCCAATTACAAGTGCGATTTTTCATTAATTCTTCGAGAACAAGTGTTATTTCCTTTTAATACTTTTTCAATCAATTTTACGCGTTGCTGAATGTGGCGAATGGATAAACATTTATATTAATATTTGCATAATTTAATTTCAGCACTTAAATGGCTTTGCGCATGCGTATTACAAGGTATCCGCATGGCTTTGCAGTGAAAAACGGTAAACAAGCTTAAAAAAGCCAGTTCGAATTCAGTTTTAAAGCTGGGCACATTTTAAAACAAAGAAGAAAGTTAAGCAAAGTTCAAATATAAAGTTTTACTCCAAGTCGCTGTCGTCAGTGTCATAAAAAGGAAGAACTCGACGTCTTTTGGGGACATTCACTCTGGTTTCGTTGTTTTGCTCTACGTTTTTTGGAATATGAACGTTGGTGTTTAAGGTGATGTTGGTCGTCGAATTTGCCATATTTTGGGCCAAGTTAGTCAAATTAAGCACAGGATATTGTACTTGGTTGGGAACAAATGAAGCTGTAGATGTTGAAGAAACCAAATTATCGAGCTGTTTGAGAGGACGGACTTCACTCGAAGCACTGGCGGTTTCAACTCCTGTGCCGCTAATTATTTTGGATAGATGCCGCGAGCGTTTGGTGGTAAAAGAATCAACATAGTCGTCCAAAGACTTCTCGTTTCGATGACCAGTGACCGCCACAATTTGTGCTCTAGGAACATCAGCATCGTCTAGCTTCTTCACAAGGGTTTTACGGGCACTGTGGTTTGTAAAACGTTTTCCTCCGACTTCAACGGTGGTGTCACCGACGATTCGCTTCATTATTTCGCCGATTCGGTTGGGCCCCATCTTCTGCTTCTTATACCACACATCCGTGCGTGGTTTTTGATTAATTGCAAGGTACAGTGGTCCACTGCTCTGTAGTTCTGGTGGACGATGAGACAAGTATCGTTTGAAGACAGCAACAGGACATTTGGAATCGTTGGTCGCAAACATTTTCGGAAGTTGACCTCTTCGTTTCACTCTCAAACCCCCTTGACGTGTTTTTGTTGGCTTCACGTCGTTAAACTGCAGATATTAGGGACTTTAAGATTTGACGACGTGAGGCGCGACGACGACGACCGGAAGTACGAATCGATGTTACGCATGCGCATACCACACACGTCATACGTTTGCCGTCGTCGCGACCTGGGCGACGACGGGAAAATTGGAGATTTGACGTATTGCCGAAGACGTGTGTATTATTTTGCATTTTTACCGGTATTACGATTAAATTAGTAACAGTTTGTTGTTCGGAGTTGATAATTTACTTCGTTTCTAATCTTTGGAGCTGATAAGTGATAATTTATAGAGATTTTTCGTGCCATTTGATCACGTCTGCACCATCATGTCAACAGAGAAGCCCATGTAGGTAAACCTAAAATGTCTTGAGACGATGCATGTTGATGTTATGGTAGTATTTCAGTATATGTTTAATACTATATTTACGTTTGATTGATTGTTGAAAAAAAAAGTAAAATTGTCGAAATGCTAAGCTTTTCCCATCCTAACTAGTTACTCGACAATATAAAAAACTGATCAAATATAAACTCCGGTGGTCGATTTGTATAGATTTGTATAGTTTTTGTTGCATACTCGTTTTATTTGGTGTTTAAATGTGCGTGTTTAATAGTGTATAGTTCGCAATTGAATTCCAGCGCTATTTATTTGTCCTATTTATATAAATGCTTGGGTGTTGATTATCTGTTCAAAACGTTTGTTTCATTTACATGCAGAAACATGATGTGGACACCTGAACATGATATTCTACTTGCAAGAGAAATCATCTTAATTAATCCATTTAATGCAAGGAAAGGATCTGCTGAGCGTGGGTCACTATGGGGTGATGTTGCTCAGCACCTTAATGCTATTCCCCAACCAAAATTTTTGGTGGATAAGAGATCTGTGAGGGATCATTACTTCTTGACTGAGAAGAAATATAAGAGGAAAATGAGAGAACAAGAGATAGCAAGTGGACATGTTGATGTACCCACTGAGATTGATGAAGCAATAGCAGAAATAATTCAAATGATACAAGTGGCCGAGGAACAACAACTTGAATATGATAAAACTAAAAATGATAAAGCAGACAAAGAAATATTAGCTGCAGAAAACATGCGTCTAAAAGCCATGGAGAAGTGTGGAGACACAGTAAAAAGAATGGCTTCGAATGATGTATCAAAATCTGATAAAAAGAGAAGAAGTGGTAATGAAACCATACAGTATTTGAAAGAAAAGAGTGAAAAAGATGTGCACATCAGAGAGCAAGAATTAGAATTGAAACGAAAGCAGCAAGAGATAGATATGGAAACCCAAGAGGCCAAATTGCAGCAGGCAGCTGCACAAACAACAGTTCTTCATAACTTACAAGCACAGCAACAACAACAACAGGAACAGCTGCAAAACCTTCAGGCTATGTTAATTCAACAACAGCAACAGCAAGCAGCAGCTTTCATGGAACTGATAAAAACACTTCATGCTCCAAAATAAGTACATCTGTTGTTTAATTTTGTAGTTTTTCAAATATTTTAGTTACTAAACTTGAACATTGATTAGTTTATATTTATTTACATATATTTTCTGGAACTTTCATTGCAATCAACAGTGCAACCAGGATATCCAAATGCAAAGTAATTTATCTTCCCTTGATCAATGGATTCAATGGTTTCCATTGTGAGCCTTTCAAAAATTAAAAACCATGAAACTAGTAAGCTACTGTATAAGATGTTCCAAACATTCAGAATTTGTTCAGGCAATTTTAAAAGTAATATGCAATATTCCTACTGTATCCTGTAATGTTGCACCCTTGATTGTTTTTAGTATGACAATACTAGTTTTTCCAGTTTCAAGATATTTCATAGTTTCACTTCAGATGGACTGTTAATATTTAATAGTTTTTGTTATTTTAAGCAAAGTATTCTTGCAAGGTTGGTGGTTCTAGTCCAAAATATTTTGAAGTTGAATTAGAATACAAACATGTTAGAGCATTCCTCAAAATTGTGCAAACAATATACATTTTCCCAATCTGGCTGAGGCCAATCTTAAGGTTCTTCTTGAAGTCCAAAAACTTAAAATAATTAATAATATCTCCAAAAATCCATTCTACAGATGTGCGCACTCTGCTCATTGACCTGTTAAAGTTAACCATTTGAGGAATTAAATTGCCATTTCTAAATGGGGCTTGCAGGTGTAACCTGAGTGGATAGGCCGGATCCCCATATATGCACATCGGTTGACCATGTGGACCAAATGCAAATTGTGATAGATCACCATATAAGTTGGAGTCTCTCAGCATTCCAGCATCATGCCTTCTTCCTTCTATTTTAAAAATAAATAAACATTAAAAAATAATTAAAGCTGGAGCAATAAATTAAGAAACTGTCAAAAGTGAATAGTAGTTTCAACAATACCGACTGGTCCATAGAGATTTGCAACTAATCCTGTTGGTATTACGACAGACTGAAATTTTATAGCATGAATACGTTTATGTCCGTTATATACTGTCCTTTGGTTGACATCTGGTCGACATATGGGACGCACAGTTCCATCAACGAATCCAAAACAGTTGGGGAGGGCTCCTCCCATTCTTGTAACAGCATCTGCATAAGTTTGCAGGGCAACCGGATTCAAAATAGCGTTGTTCCATTGGTTTAACTTATGACTGTGATGTTCGTAGATAAAATCCAACACTTCATTGTTTATCAATCCAATCTCAGGGACTGGTCGCCCGAACAATGGAACCATATCGCTGTATCTGCATGGATAGGCGAATCTTTTCAGTAGAATGCAAAGCCCCTCAATTCCATCACACACCGTCCCTTGATAACACTTAAAAGTGTCTGGTATTCTGAGTGCCTCGGCAAGAACAGGGACATCGTTTTTCTTAAAACGAAATTCAGACAAAAACTCCGCTTCGTTTTTGCTTTCTAGGCTAAAACGATCATAATTTTTATAGGGATACCGTGCATTTGGTGAAGTATTTAATTCATACAATGCTAAAAACTCATCTTCTCCAATATAGCCATCAGCAAAACTCTCAAGCACTAATTCTTGTGCATACTCAAGCGACATAATACATGAAACTTTGAAACAATCGAAGTGGCGTTCTAGTGTACGTACCACGAAATCTTAAATTGAATTTCCCGCGTGCCGGACGCCATCCTCGATCCAGGCTTTTCACGGTTACAACGTCGTCGTCGCGCCTCACGTCGTCAAATCTTAAAGTCCCTATTCTACACCGTTTTCGTCTTCACCAAAATGAAAGTCGTCTACATCTGCAAGCTCATGCTCTTGACGTCCACGTAGTCCCATATGTTGAGTCAATGTGAACCATAATGTGTGAAGCAGAGTTTCGGGGTCATTTGTGCCAAGCTTTCCTGCTTTCCACAGCTCTTCTTCGTCAGACCAGGTAAGTGCCTTTGCAGCATTTGGTCGACTGTCTTTTCCTTCCTGTCTTAGTTTAGTTGCTTTCCCCTTTAGTATTTTGTTCGAAGTAAAAAACTGTGGGTCACGAACAATTGAAACTGCTCTTTTAATTTGAACGATTGAAATTTCAATCTAATCGATTGAAATTTCAATCTTTTCCGGACTGGTCTTAGGGACCAAACGTTTACGATTGAAAATCATCTTATGCTCGATTGAAAGAAAAATCAATCTAAAAATATTTACTTTTCAATCGATTTTCAATCTTTCTTCCACCGAAATTTCGATTAAATCGAAATTCACTCTTTGTTTCGATTGAAATGTTTTCACTCTGATACAGTGATTATTTTCAATCCGTTAAAATTCTCAATCGTTTTTCAATCTTGTCTAGACTGGTCTTAGGGACCAAACCAACAATCTATCAGATCTGGTGAGGTACCAACTGATTGGAAACATGCCAACATAATAGCAATATTTAAAAAAGGCTCAAGGGATGAGGCTGCTAATTATAGACCAGTTTCATTGACATCAGTTCCCTGTAAGTTGTTAGAGCATATTATTTACCACAATGTTATGTCTCATCTGGATGCTCATGATATTCTGGCTGACTATCAACATGGCTTCCGAAGTGGTCGATCATGTGAAACTCAACTTATCAACACCGTTGAGCACCTGGCTCGTTCAATCAATTATAGGAAACAAACTGATCTTCTGATATTAGACTTCGCTAAAGCTTTTGATAAAGTAGCGCACAGGCGACTGCTTCAAAAGTTTGAGCATTATGGTATCCGCGGTTCAACTCTAGCTTGGATACAGTCATGGTTAATAGGAAGAACACAGCAAGTAGTCCTTGAAGGTGATCACAGTGAGAAATCCATTGTTAAATCTGGTGTCCCACAGGGGACAGTATTGGGCCCCCTGTGCTTTCTACTGTATGTTAATGATATAGGTAACGATATCACCTCAAATATAAAACTGTTTGCTGATGATACTTTGTTGTATGGTTTGGTGCATGACTCCAACGATGCAATTAGTCTGCAGCAAGACCTGAATAGTTTGGTTAGATGGGCACAGATATGGCAAATGGATTTTCATCCCTCAAAGTGTTATATCCTAAGAATCTATAGAACTCATAACCCTATTGAGTATCCTTACTCCATGCTTGGACAGACTTTGAAAACTGTCGATCATCAACCTTACCTTGGGATAACATTGACGGAAAATCTGAGTTGGAAGACACATATAGTTAATGTTAAAAATAAAGCCAATAAGACCCTTGGTTTTATCAAGAGGAACCTTCATCTCTGTCCACAGAACATTAAAGCCCAGGCGTACAAGTCATTAGTGCGACCGACACTAGAATATGGCAGCACGGTATGGGATCCTTTTAGAGCATACCAGAAGAACTGGCTTGAACAAGTCCAACGAAGAGCAGCACGATTTGCAACAAAAACTTACACAAGAGAAGACGGCTGTGTGACAAACGCCTTGAAACAATTGAATTGGCCAACATTAGAAAAAGGAGACAAGTAGCTAGACTAACACTTATGTATCAGGGCCTTAATAATCAGGCTGCTATAAACATCCCTAGTTATGTTAAACATCAGTCTTTTTTAAAAACTAGATCATCTCATCCATTGAAATTTATTCCGCTACAGACATCCAGTGACACTTACAAATACAGCTTTTGGCCAAGAACCATCACTGACTGGAATCGCCTTCCATCTGAATATTTATATTTAGATACTGCCACAAAATTTAATACCACCATCTCTGACCATATTTAGTAATGATAGTTTAATTTATTTATTTAAGTATTTATGTATTTATGTATTTGACTTTTAATTGAAACTTGCATTAATGTCGCAAGATATTGCAAGTAAATAAATGTAGATGTAGATGTAGATTGAAAATCATTCTTTTTTTAGATTGAAAATTCTCAATCCAAACTAAATTCAAATTTTCACTCCATTTGATTGGAATCCTGCTGAAATAGATTGACTTTCTCAATCATAAATAAGATTGATTCTTTTTCAATCCAGACAGCAAGACTGAAAAAAGCAAATTATGTTATACAGGAAACACACATGTAAACAATACAAAACAACTTTATTCTACTTGAATTAGGGAAGTCAAACATGATCAAGGATAATATATAACATTGAACAACATAAACGCATATGATTAAGATGTTGTTTCCAAAGATATAAAATCCAATAATTTAACATTTTGTAATTTATGTATAAACATTTATAATAATCTAACGTGAGCATGCGTTCATGAAATCATGACATATTTGCGGATATGTGAAAAACCCCGCTCGCCGATGTCGTCTTTTTGAATTTTAAAGCTCACTAAAAAAAACGTACGAGAAAACGATAATTTTAATAAATCTTGCTTCTTAAGGTGGCTCCCTACTGTTTCTTGAAAGGTGGCAAAAATGCAAATTTCAATCTCGAAAAGTGCCCATGGATATTTGGGAAAAGATTGAAACTAAAATGCATAGAATAACTTTCAGGGCATCAAATACTATTAATGGCTAAAGTGTTTTATCTGTTGCTATGACAACAGTGACGTTTCAAAATGGCCGAAAATGAACATTTAATCTAATTTATTTCGCAAACGAGTCGGTGACCCCCGATTTTTTTGCATTTAAACATTTCTTTTAGTTTAATTAATGAATAGGCAAATTAAAAAAAATTATGTGGATCCAATTATTTTACACAAAAAATCATGTTTTTTTAGATCCACAGAATTTTTTTAAAATTTGCCAATTCATTAATTAAACTAAAAGAAATGCTTAAATGCAAAAAAAAATCGGGGGTCAACGACACGTTTGCGAAATAAATTAGATTAAATGTTCATTTTCGGCCATTTTGAAACGTCGCTGTTGTCATAGCAACAGATGAAACACTTTAGTCATTAATAGTATTTGATGCCCTGAAAGTTATTCTATGCATAGCTTTAGTTTCAATCTTTTCCGAAATATCCATGGGCACTTTTCAAGATTGAAATAATTTTGCATTTTTGCCACCTTTCAAGAATCAGTAGGGAGCCACCTTAAAGCTGAAAACACGTTTCAAATATATATAATAGCATGATGTGTTATACTTGACGAATCTCTGCAAGGTTGATGTACTGCCGAAACTAATCAAAGAACAGGTAATATATTGCACTAGCAGGCTATTATAAACATAATTAACGTATTTCATTTTAGTAACCAGAATGATTTAATAAAAATCAGTTTATAAATTAGTTAAGTTAGGTTTTAAAAAAATTATAAATAATAATAAAAATAATTTTAAACTAATAATATAAATAATTATTAGTCCATGTGCTTTTCCCTGTTGCTGTCACACGACATATCGAGCCATGTCAGTTGCCTCTTTTGTTAATGCTTCAACGCCAGTGCCACTCTACCAAGAAAACAATGAAAGGATTAAAAAAGTAGAGTGCTGTGTAGGCAGTGTTTGGGATATAGTAAAGCGAAAAAGCTCAAATCCTCAGAAAATGTTTCTGAGTCCTAGACAGGAATTGAACCTGTAAGTTTCTGATTGACGGTGAGCTGCTCTAACCATTGAGCTACTGGAACTCAGATTAGGAATTCCTATAGGATTTGAAATTTCCTATTGGAATTCCTATAGGAAATTTATTCCTATTAGATTTTGGCTCATTTCATATCGGAAATGCAATTTTCCTATAGGAATTCCTATAGGATTTTTTCATAAGGGCTGGTTCGATTGACACACATTATGTACATGTACTACCTATATGCGACAGTCACTAATATCAGTAATACTAATGCTTGGATGTGTTGTATAATGTATATATACTGCAGTACACTGATGCAGTGAATGCAATAAACAGACAATAACCATTACAATAGCAACAATAGCAATACAAGCAAATTTAGTGAACAAATTATTGATATTATCAGGGGAAGATAGATGCTGATCACCCTTGAGGCATAATGGGTTAAAAAAGGCAAGGGTTATATACTTTTCTTCTGATAACATTTTTTGAGATGACAACAAATTGGCATTATAACATTGGTATAAAAATATATTCAAAAATATATATTGGTGTAACATAATACACTGATTCCACTATGGATGAACGTCAAGTCGTCAACCTCAAATCTTCAGAAAACGTTTCTGAGTCCTGGACAGGAATCTAACCTGTAACCAGCTTCTGATTGCTGGTGAGACACTCTAACCATTAAGTTACCAAGACTGTCTGGAGAGCAAAGGTTACAATGATGTACTGGTTCAATTGACTGCCTCTACGTGGCAGTCATTATATCAGTAATACTTAATTGGATGTTAATTGTACTGATGCAGTATGTGGCAGGACATTATATCAGTTGAACCGGTATATTACATGTACAGTACGTATATCATTTGTAACTTTTGCTTTTCATCTGAGTATCTGTACAGTAGCTCAATGGTTAGAGAATGATTGGCAATATCAGAAGGTATTAAACTTACAGGTTCAATTCCTATCCAATTCCATTTTCTGAGGATTTGAGCTTAATGGTCATCCAATATCCATGTAAGCTCCCACATTCACTGCATACTGATGCTGATATACTGCATGTGTACAACACTGATACTGGTAAACACATCCAAGCATTACTGTTAATACTGACACTGGTATATATACAACACATCCAAGCATTACTGATATAATTATAGTGACTGCCACATAGATATTATATGTATACATATAATGTATATCAATTGAACCAGTACATCATTGTAACCAAAGTTATACTCTCCATCTGAGTCTCAGTAGCTCAATGGTTAGAGCATCTCACAAGCAATCAGAGATTTATAGGTTTAACTCCTGTCCAGGACTTGATGATCATCCATGTATTGTCTGTTTACTCCAATTAGCTCCCACATGAATGATGTTCAGCTGGTTCGATTAATGTTTCCATGCTTCGTCAAAATGTTACATGTATGCCATGTCAATCAATTATCACCAAATAAATTAACTAGTTTACACCACACTAAAATTGTTTCTATAACATACTGTATACAGGTACATGTATATTGATATTTACACTATAATTATGGACGTTCGTCCATGTATCATCTAAATTACTTTTCATACCTCTTAATTTGACACGATTGCCTATAGACCTCTTTCATAATGGCGGCTAATTTAAATATTCCTTTATGTGCATCTAAATTAGCCTTTATGGCCTCGTTTGTGTGTAAGCAATTCAAAATAATCTTTGCTTCCTAACGAGGTTGTAAAGGCTAATTTATATGCGCACAAAAGAATATTTAAAATGGCAGCCATTATGAAAGAGGTCTATTGCCAGGTATTCTTGAGCTTGTTGTCAATTTCTTTAGAACGATTGGAAGTATCTTGAACCATGTTTATAGCACAATACATTCACATTTAATCTCCATAGTTGTCAAAACGGAGACATCATGTAATCTACAACCAAATAGACGGATCTCTCATGTTTCTTGATAACGTACACTAATACTTGTTAATCCTAACAAATTACTTTAAAATTCGAAAAGGAGGTCTGTAGGTACGGGTGGTGTAAGAAGCAACCCGAAATGGTGTTGTAAAGTACCTTTGGTGTAAGCATGGTAAGGGGAAATGGCGTCGGTAAACTGAGTTTCAAATACGATTTTGGTGCAGTTCTTGTTTTTAATGTAGTTTTTCACTTACAGACACAAGTTAAGACACCAATTTCAACATAATAAATAACTTACTGCATTTTTTCAAGTTTTAATTGTCTCTTCAGAGCTAGTACTCGATGTTCGATCAAAGGAAAACTGAAATGAAAAAAATACTTAAATGGCACTCACAACTTTCAAATGCAGCATTTCGATTAGTGAAATAGGCCGTATTCTGTGGAGCCAAAAGTAGCCTAGAAAATTAATTCCGCTGCCATGGTTCGGGCAGTACTTTAAAACCAGATAAATATGTACCTTTTGATATACCAAATCCAAATCCACTTGTTGGCATTTCCCAAAACCTGCAGATTTTGTAAACTTCTTCTTTGAAAATTCAGAATTTCGGCAATATTTCACAACATGGCCGCCATGTTTATTCCAGGATACTTGGTGTAATAAACACTATATACCTATATACCTGCAGTCATCCACGGTTGTTGATTCCTTATCTCCATATAGTAGGCAGGTGAACTTGTTTAAGCCCTCGATAAGCTCTTCTCCAGGAGGAAAATCTCTTCCAAGCATGGAAAAACATTCAACAAACTCAGGAAAGGTTACAAGTGTTTTCCATGCCGTTTTCTTTCCTTTTCCTTGAAAAGAACTTGTACTGTCACATCCTAAAAGTTAAAACAACGACTTGTTAAGGGTAGTTCCCACTCAGGAAAATCGTCTGCAGGAAAGGAAGGAAAAGTTTTCTTTGTGTTAAAATCATTACCGGTAGATCCAACTGAGAGCTCACAAGATAAAGACAACTTTCCTGTTCGTTCCTATCCTGCGGACAATTTTCCTGAGTTAAAATTAGCCTTTATTATGAAGCTCAGGACTGTTTGTATATAATATATAGTTGTACCACTATTATGTTTGTGGCATGAGGTAAAATTGTACATTGTTGTTTTGTTTTAAAAATAAATTGTCATTATGAACCGGTGAATGCGTGGAATCCTAGTAAGCATCCGCAAATTTCCACTCCCAGGTTATTAGAGATCGTTGACACTGGTATGCAGCGAAATCTGTTTCCTGCATGTGCCAATCATCACGTAAAGTTCTTTCGGAAACGCGGGTTGCGTGGCAATAGACAGAATAAACACATTGGTGTCAGGACTCTCGACTATGATCCTATCGTATGTTGTGGTAGCATGCTTGGCATGGAGTAGTAATCGCGTGTCTGCTTCCTCGTGATTGCTTTGAAGGATTGACACCTCTTCACTTCTTACAGGATCATCGTCTGAATCACCAGGAGAAATTACGTAACATTTTTCCTTTGCTATCACATACATGGTTGAAATGCCACCCAATCGAAGCGAACTGCACGATCTCCAATGCTCACATAAAAATTCCACAAGAGATTCTTTGTTTTCACCGCAGCTCAGATACTTTTTCCATTGTTTTGGGACATTCTGATCTTTGCCAAAAACGTGAACTCTCTGGACTCCTTTCTCAGCTCTTCTTCCTCGCTCCGTATTCTTAATACTTAAAACAGGATATCGATCTGCCACGAAATCTAAACGCGTGCAATTCCATTGCCTTGCTAGCTTGGTGAGGTTGTTCAAGATAGCATCTGCGAGCTCTCCGAACGTTTTCCACTTTCCTTTGATCGACTGAAAAACTGCCATAGCATCCACAATGATTGCGTTGTTGTTGAATGCGCGCATATCAACTTCTGGGTTTCCAGCTTCTTCTTCTAAGATATCAAAGAGTTTGGATTTGGCAGTTTTCACAAGGCCTCCGGTTGTTGTAGACAACGAAAGGGGATAGGCACCAAGACTGTAAGTCAGCAACTCTTTTAAGTCAACTTTACGACTTTTGGCGATAACCAGTAAACGAGCGAACAAGTTTCTGTTCATCACGATGCTAGTTTTCTTTCCATCTTTCTCCTTTACAGATAGTTGCTTCGTTGACGAAAATGTCTGGATCTTGTTACGTTTTAACTTCGTGAAGATATCTGGGTTATCACAGCACAAATGGCTCTTCGAAAACTCCACAAACTGTTTCTCTCCTAGTACTTCCGCGTTTAAAAGAGTATCTGCGACCTGGTTCTCTACCATAACACCACTTGGCAATGCTAGCAGTTCTTCTTGCTCTGTTTCGAACGGGTTTATCATGCTCGAGATGGTGTTAATGACGTCAGTGACTGATTTCTCATGGCGCTTGCATTTGGTGTCATCAAGGTCCTTGCGGGTTCTGAAAAGTTTAAAACAATAATACTGTAACACAAACCAAACTTCGTGTAAAATAAATAAATGTGTACTTGCTACAAATCTTTATATACTTCCTATATCTGTAATAGTTGTGGAAATCCTTTATAAATACATTACCTTGGCATACATTCCATCCCTGCCATGCCCTTACATTTGCTTGTAATTGAAGCCCTCTCAGACTGCGACAACAACCATCTGTGAACAGTGGAACGGTTCATGGAAAACCCAATTAGACCACCTTTCGTTTTTGAATCCCGATTGGCAGTTTGTTCTATCGTTTGGTCGCATGCCACTGCAGAAAATCCATGATTATCCTGACGCTGGACAGCAAAGTTGGTAGAAAGTTCTTCACGAATTCCTACAAAGGAAACATTAGTCTTATGTCAAACAATATTAATATTTAATATAATTCTAAATATTCCATAGGTGTCAAATATTGCCACCAAGTCGAAAAGAATTCGCGATTTGCATTAATAGCCCTTTATTGCGAAGATATTGGGAAAACAAGTTTAACTGTAGGGAGCCTCCTTAATTTAATACTTTTGGCATTTTTGTTTGAAACTGAAAATAAATGTTCGTACCTGGGATATACGCCGACCCGTACCTGGCATAGTTGACACTGTCACAAATGAAGAACCATGGAAGCATAGCTCTGAACGCTGTCAGATGGAGATCCCAGTTGACTTCTCTGGTGGCTCGGATGAACATCAGTAACACACCTGTTTATTCAAAGTCAAAAACTTAAAACTCTAACTAAAAATTCGAGAGATAAAAAAGAGCTTAGGCAAATATAATAAGTCTTATGAGAAAATAGATTTCGTTAATAACTTGTAATAAAAGTTACCTGCCATTTTAATATACATGCTCCAAAAGGCAAAGGTTCTCGATTTACTGGACGAATCGGCTATAAATAGCTCATATGATTCCACTATCTTCTGCATTTCTGGCCTGTCCAATTCACGCGTGAGGAACTTGTCTTCTAGAAACGATCCCGCCATGTTGTCAATGAATGAAGTCATTTCTTGATTTTCTGCCACGTAATCCAAAAATTCCTCGAGTCTTAGGCGTTGTAGGGCTTCATACATAATTTTGTGACATAACACAGACCGGTTGTAATGTTTACCAGAGAGAACACCCTTGATAGATCCTTCACTAACAATACCAGATTCTATAAACACATCCTATATAAATGAAAAGAATAATAGGAATCTTACAATATTTTATAATGAAAAGGTTTACAAGGGCAGATGGTAGAAGACTATATACCTTGAGACCTCCATCTTCAAATATCTTTGACATAGCAGATATATAGCTCATGATGGTGTGAAACTCGCCAAGCCGTACAATGAATCGATTACTGAATATCTCTTGTTTCCAACGAACTTGTTGAACCTTCGCATACATGCACAGCTTCATCAAAAACCAACACATGAGCGTACTTGAGCTCCAACTTATCAGCAATTTCTTTGCTTCTTTCCAGGATTGCGTTGATGGTAGCATACTCTGTTGGCGATGCATCGATAACGGGCAAATAACCAACTCGAGATACATCTGGTATTTCTTTGCAGAGAAGTGTGTTGAATCCTGTCCATCCTGGTAATACTTCTTCTGTTGCAGCACATATATGCTTGATTAAAACATATGCCAAATCAAGTTTATAGGCTGTTTCTGCTGAATCGCTGTTCACTTTTAGCTCCAGGCTTTCAGGATCCAATTCAACGCTTTGAAACTTTGGTGTCTTCTTTACACCGATACTATAAGGCGCTATATCAGTTGTAGGCATTGCTACTGTCCGTTGTGTCTTCTTTATCAGGGTTGGCTGGTCGGACGAACTTATCTGTTTTTGAACAGATTTCCTTTGAGTGATAATTCCATTAGTAACATGAGTCTGCTTCGAAATCTCCTCTCCAAAGTCAATATTGTCATAAACGAGGTTGACATACTCTTTTGCAACAAATTCTCTGGGAATAATGTTCGATGTATTAATAGTTGCCTGTGCAATTGCCGAATCATATGCCATTGTGGAGGATAGTGAAACGCAATGTCCAAGACCACTCAAAATCTTGATGAGGCCGGAGCAACCTGTCATCTGCCTAACAGTCATCGCTAACGCTAGGGATTTGGGTGTCTGTACTTTCCCTTTATTTGCAGCATAGACCAAATCTTGGCAAAGAGAAAAAATCATTGCTGTCGTTTTCTCGTCTAGTTTGACGTAGTCAGCATCTTCTGGTTCGTCAGAAACCCCAAGAAACCATGCGATAAAATTAAATAAGAGAGGTGATACCAGTTTCTTAACATTCTCGGCAGTAAAGTCCGACGCAAGTGGTGGCCAGCTCCCATACCAATCTGACGTACGCCCGCGCAAGATATTCCTAAATGTAAGACCAACCGTATACATATCTTTCAGTGTTGCTCCAGTGTAATCATGCGATGCTCCTTTGGCGTCATTGTCTACCTCAGCCTCCAACTCCTGTTCACTCTCAGACGTTTCGACCTCCTCATTCAGAAAACTCTCTGCTACACTGCCTTGACTGAGACATTCAACATAAACAATTTCGCTTTTGTTCCGTACCGTGGGCGTATGAAACACAAGCTGAGGAAACCTTTCCCGGAGTCGTTCTTTCAAGCGAAAAGTTCTATAGTTAGAGGCGTCTTCGTTTTCAACAAGTGCCACTGTTTTAACGAACTCTTTCGTTAATCTCTTCATGTAAAATACATTCTCTTCCTTAATTATTTGTGTTCTCACAAAATCCTCACAACAAAACATCAAAGGATTTTTCATACTTGCATTCATGTTGTTCTTGGGTTTGGGATGCTGTGCTGTGCCTAAGAAACGACGTGTACTTTTCATAACAGCGTGTATGATATTTCACCTCTAATGCTATCAAGTCCTTATCAGCAATTTGAATCAAAATACTTTCGTCTGATTTCCTTGTTGCAGCCTCTCTTAATTTCCCACCATCTACAGTCTCCGCAGATACCAACTTATCCAATTTTATTTTCTTTGACTTCTAAATTTAAAAGAACACAGAGATCAAACAACCGCAAAAAAACTGCGCATTACTTAAATTATAACTAGACAAATATATAAAAACATTAGAAGATGCTTTATATCATGCGCCAGCCGAGTCATGTGTCAACACATACTACAACGCGCAGTAATAATTTTTGGACTCAAACAATTACTCCACGCGCGCTGAGCGCGTCACAAATTTAATAATTAGATAGATTAATCAACTAACCGATTCGGTGAAATAAGACTTTTCTGATTTGCAAATGATACACACTGGAGGCACCACGTGAGGGTTCCTTGGTCTTATTGGGGTGCGTGTTGATATTGTAGATCTTAGCATCTTCTTCGCAGGTTGAGGATCTTCGAAATCCAAGGTGTCTTGTACATCTACGCACGAGGAGGAATGCTCGCCTTCGTTGCCATTTTTCTGACGTCGCGCTTTAGCTCGTTTAATATCAGTTGCGTTTGTAAACCGCGAGTAACAACCTCTATGGTAGGAAAAACTTTCAAAATCGGCCCCATCCATGTTTCTTTCAACATCTTCACTGACAAACCGCAACCTCGCGTTGAATCCCATCTAGCGTTATCCAAACATTTCGACATTCAAAAAACTTATCAAACGACACTTTTGTAAAAGTTGTGAGGGGAATTTTGACTTTCCCCATTAAAATGAATTAAACACGAGTTTGAGGAGGCCATAATTCTCCTCACAGCCTTTGCAGGTAAATACGTTGCAAAATTGCTACTTAATACAACTTTTGAAATTTTCGAGAAGGTTTTCCATCAGTAAAAGTAAAATATATATCTTTATTGAGAAAAGTTACTTTGAATATTTAAAAAAGTTGAACCTGGATAAATTTGGCGCGAAAAAAGCATTGTTAAACAGTATTTTTCGTCAGCGGAATGCAGCAAACTTCATGTAAGAATCAATGTAAAACCCCGCGCCACATTACTTAGTGTTTATTACACCAAGTATCCTGGAATAAACATGGCGGCCATGTTGTGAAATATTGCCGAAATTCTGAATTTTCAAAGAAGAAGTTTACAAAATCTGCAGGTTTGGGGAAATGCCAACAAGTAGATTTGGTATATCAAAAGGTACATATTTATCTGGTTTTAAAGTACTGCCCGAACCATGGCAGCGGAACTGAACGATATTGTATCACAGAATACGGCCTATAACTTCGAAACAAATTGTGAGATCTCGATCGCGAAAGACCTAAAAGTGCCGCTGCTCCAAGAGACTATTGACTATCGAGTCTCTCAAGCGGACAAATGGCTGGTCGAAGTTGGTCTATCGTTATTCGTCTTGTGAAGGGTTAACTTTAACTGCCTGATTACAAAACACTAACATGTGGAATATCAAACTTTTCCAAATGCCACTGGACGAAAAAACGGATTTACAAGCCTTTTGCATCTGTAACAAATATGGTGCAAATCTGTAACACTAAATTTGCCTTGAATTTACGTAAACTGCAAATGTTATGCAATCTTACATATTTGCCCCTAAAACAAAGTGTAGCAAAGTGTGAGCAAATATCATATTTGCTTATAATTTGCAACAGATTTACTAAAAATGTAAATGCGCTGCTTTGCAGTATATTTGCTCCACATTTGCTTGAAGTGCAAATATGTTTCGTATTTGCTACATAATTGGTTGTGTAGTAAACATGTTAACCAAATGTATAGATTTACTAATAATCGTAAACAATAGCAAATCCTAAGTAAACAAGCAACTTTGCACTGTATTTGCGCTAAATGGGAAAAAATTGGATTTACAAGACATTTACAACCATAGCAAATTTTGTTGCAAATCTTAATACTAAATTTGTTAACGTATCATATTTGCTGCCCAAGTATATGAAAGCAAAGCGCAAGTAAATGTGGTGATTTTCACAGGAAAGTAAATGCGTTGCTTACGGATTTACTATATAACAAGACGCCCGCTAGGCGTTAACTCGGGCTACTTTTAGGACATGGCGTGCATATTGCCTCGGAGATTGTTATGCATTGGTTGTCTTATATTACAAAGGATAATTTTTAATGCATTGATTTCTGTAAAGTGGGAAACTTTTAGAAGCAAGTTGGACTGGAAATGAGGACGAACCGACGAAGAAAAATCAGGCGTCTACACGCAGGCTACCCCCCCCCCCCCCAATGCAGAACGCCTGACACGCAGACGAAATTTAATACGGCAATGCTATTTTTTCTAATATGTGTTCGATTGAAGGTCTTCGTGTGTCAAAATTTATATTAAAATCAACGGCAAGGTATACGAAACATATCTGTTACGGAATTACATCGGTTTAATGGACATAAAAGCATTAAATTATCGGGTAAACGACGAATAGATCTTGAAGCCATGTCCTTTGATTTTAAAGACGAGTCTCGCTTTAATCTCTTACGCATTTTCTCATATAACAACTGATCTTCACAATTTAAGTAGACGTAACCTACAGCGTTCGATTCGCCAGATTCAAGTGATCATTTCGATATGGAATTGATTTAAATCGGACAAAAACACGTTTCATAATGATTAATATTACGGAGTTTCACGGGATAAATGTCAACACCGAGGTCAACACAACAATATAATATTTCCCTGTCCTTCGGCTGTCCTTTCCGTCTTCATGATTGATCTCTCATCTGTGTTTCTCTCATCTTGGAGAGAATCTTTGCAATGGTTTGCGGGTTTACAGGTCTCGGTAAACTTTTCCAACTGCTATTCATTGTCAATAAAATGAAAGTCCGAAATCGCTTCAATTTCGACTATATGTTGTTGTTGACGTTTCGTCCACGGTTCTGCGAGTTCTTTCTTCAATCTCTCATCTGTGTTTCTCTCAGTCATCCAGTTATCTTGGAGAGAATCTTTGCATTAATTTGCGGGTTTACAGGTCTCGTAAATGCTTTTCAGACTGCGATTCATTGACAATAAAACGGGCCGAAATCGCTTTAATTCGCTATTTATACGCCCACGCAATAATTACATTCTCTCGACGTATAAAACGACGAACATGACGACGAACATGACGACGAACATGACGACGAACATGACGACGAACATGACGACGAACATGACGAACACAGAAATCAAGCTGGATTTATATATAAATATATAACAAGACGCCCGCTAGGCGTTAACTTGGGCTACTTTTAGGGACATGGCGCGCATTATTGCCTGCGGAGATTGGTGGCATATACGCATGTTAGACAGTTGGAATTAGAAAACCCGCTCACTTGTCTTATAGAACAAAGGATAATTTTTAATGCATTGATTTCTGTAATCAGGCACTGAAGAAAAATCAGGCGTCTATACGCAGGCTAGCCCCCCACCCGAATGCAGAACACCTGACACGCAGACGAAATTTAATGTAAACAACACCGCCACGGCAATGCTATTTTTTCTAATATCTGTTCGATTGAAGGTCTTCGTGTGTCAAAATTTATATAAAAATCAACGGCAAGGTATACGAAACATATCTGTTACGAAATTACATCGGTTTAATGGACATAAAAGCATTAAATCATCGGGTAAACAACGAATAGATCTTGAAGCTATGTCTACGAGCTCGCTTTAATCGCTTACCGCATTTTCTCATATATAAACATCTGATCTTCATATTTTAAGTAGACGAAACCTACAGCGTTCGATTTGCCAGATTCAAGTGATCATTTCGATATAGAATTGATTTAAATCGGACAAAAACACGTTTCATAATGATTAATATTACGGAGTTTCACGGGATAAATGTCAACACCGAGGTCAACACAACATAATATAATATTTCCCTGTCCTTCGGCTGTCCTTTCCGTCTTCATGATTGATCTCTCATCTGTGTTTCTCTCATCTTGGAGAGAATCTTTGCAATGGTTTGCGGGTTTACAGGTCTCGGTAAACTTTTTCAACTGCGATTCATTGTCAATAAAACGAAAGTTCGAACTCGCTTCAATTCGCTTGCATTACCTTGCAACGATTATGTTGTCATGTTGACGTTTCGTCCACGGTTCTGCGAGTTGTTTCTTTAATTTAAAGAAACCCCCATCTGTGTTTGACTATAAAACTGACTATAAAACTGCCGGAAATCGCCCACGCAATAATTACATTCTCTCGACGTAAAAACGACGAACACGGAGAACATGACGAACACAGAAATGAAGCCGGATTTAAGACTTGTGCTTACCACAGGTAGCCCAAGTAACAAGACGCCCGCTAGGCGTTAACTTGGGCTACTTTTAGGGATGGCGGGTATGCATTGGTGGCATGTTAGACATGTTAGACAGTTGGAATTAGAAAACCCGCTCACTTGTCTTATAGAACAAAGGATAATTTTTAATGCATTGATTTCTGTAATAAGGCACTGAAGGCATTGTGCAGCGCTCGTTCGCAGGCTAGCTCCCAATGCAGAACGCCTGACACGCAGACGAAATTTAATGTAAACATTAAACATTAAACACGGCAATGCTATTTTTTCTAATATCTGTTCGATTGAAGGTCTTCGTGTGTCAAAATTTATATAAAAAACAACGGCAAGGTATACGAAACATATCTGTTACGAAATTACATCGGTTTAATGGACATAAAAGCATTAAATCATCGCCTTTGATTTTAGAGACGAGTCTCGCTTTAATCGCTAATACGCATTTTCTCATATAACATCTGATCTTCACATTTTAAGTAGACGAAACCTACAGCGTTCGATTCGCCAGATTCAAGTGATCATTTCGATATAGAATTGATTTAAATCGGACAAAAACACAACATTTCATAAGTTGAGTTTTTCAAGAGTTTCGCGGGTAAATGTCAACACAACATAATATAATATTTGCCTGTCCTTCGGCTGTCCTTTCCGTCTTCATGATTGATCTCTCATCTGTGTTTCTCTCATCTTGGAGAGAATCTTTGCAATGGTTTGCGGGTTTACAGGTCTCGGTAAACTTTTCCAACTGAGATTCATTGCCAATAAAACGAAAGTCCGAACTCGCTTCAATTCGCTTGCATTGCCTTGCAACGATTATATAATATGTTGTCATGTTGACGTTTCATCCACGGTTCTGCGAGTTGTTTCTTTAATAATCTCTCATCGTTTCTCTCATGCAGTTATCCTGGAGAGAATCTTTGCATTAGTTTGCTGGTTTACAGGTCTCGTAAATGCTTTTCCGACTGTGATTCATTACTTGGGCTACCCCCTGTGGGGTAGCACCAAGTCTTAAAACGGGCTGCACTTCTGTATTATTTTTATTTTTATTATTTTTATTTTTCTGGTCAACAAAATGCAACTAATTCCCATCTATCAAACTGACGTGATCTTATTTCGTTTTCTTTATTCTCATGACGTCATGACTGTTTCAGTGTTTATTCTCATGACGTCTGACTGTTTCAGTGATGAAAACGAGCGCTGACCTTATATTCATCCACGCTTCTTTGGTCGCCATTGCCATTGATCAACTTCAAGACTCTAGCAAATTTGTGATAAGATTGATAAGGAATGTGGCTGGCAAGTATATTCATAATAAACATGCTCACACTACTTACAATCGCAGACACCGATAGCGGTAGACCTACACTAAAAGTAAAAGATGAGCGATTTCGAAACAGGTTGTTCCGACTCGATCAAATCTATGTTTACATGTTTTATTGAATCGATCAAACTGTTTAAATGTGCTGCTAAATTGTACTGAAATATGTTGCTCAATTGCTGTAAATGGAAGAATGAAGAACATTGACGAAGTGATAAATGAAGTGACAGGCACTATAAAACATGCTGATGCTGTTGTGATATATTATACCCGACGCGGCAATGTTATTTTTTCTAATATCTGTTCGATTGAACAACGGCAAGGTATACGAAACATATCTGTTACGAAATTACATCGGTTTAATGGACATAAGAGCATTAAATCATCGGGTAAACAACGAATAGATCTTGAAGCCATGTCCTTTGATTTTAGAGACGAGTCTCGCTTTAATCGCTAATACGCATTTTCTCATATAACATCTGATCTTCACATTTTAAGTAGACGAAACCTACAGCGTTCGATTCGCCAGATTCAAGTGATCATTTCGATATAGAATTGATTTAAATCGGACAAAAACACAATATTTCATGATTAATATTACAGAGTTTCACGGGATAAATGTCAACACAGTATAATAATAACAAGACGCCCGCTAGGCGTTAACTCGGGCTACTTGAGGTTGTGGCTTGTTGAAAGACATTGTAGGCAAATTCAGTGATTTGAATTCAATATACACAAATCTATAGTTGTAGGTACAATGGTACATGTAATGATACAGCTGTCAGTGCAGGGGTGGTTAAATTTTCCATCATTACAAACCCATAACATAGTGTTGGCCAATGGCTTTGATTATATGAAGGTGAGTTGGCTCAGTATCCAAGCTGGCTTACTGAGATGAAGTCTGCCCCTCTGCCCCACCAAATGAGCCATCCTGTTTGCTGACCTAATCCAGTTCTAGTCAACAGGGTCAGCCTGGCAAGCGAGCCGGCCTGTGCTCATGTAATAAGAATTCATATGGTCAGTCCGGCAAACAGGTTCAGTTTGAGCAAGCATTAAATCAGTTAATCTTTTTCTCAGTGTATAAGGCATGGCAGTAAATCAAACCATGCATTTAGCTGGCAGTAGCAAGGTCAAACAACAACAAACTCTTTACTCCTTGATCTTGATAGTTGGTATGGGTGTCAGAGATTTATATACTGTACGTTCATTTGTAAGCATTCGCATATAATATGAACAATCGATACAAACTTACTGATAACCCAGAACATTTTGGAGCCCCATTTAAGCTTACTGGTACAATATCAAGTGAAACAGGGTAATTAATTCGATATATAGCAACATTGCATACTTTAATAATAGTACTTCTACTTGGTATAATATGAAACAATAAACTGTAGCATCGACTTTATTTTGTATAATTACATAACAATAAACAATACAGGCAACAAAGCTTATAAAAATATTACAGCTACCTCAGAACAGTTAACATATTTCCTAATTCCATACAGCATTCATATGCAAGCATTCATATGTTGAGTCTCATATTAAATTATTAAACATTTAGTAGACAAAAAGCGTAATGGAAACATATAATTTGATCGAGTACAGGTTCTCGAAATCGTAGACCAACCCGTTTCAAAAGCGATCTGGATTGTGAGCGTATATAAGATCAAGATACTTGCCAGCCACATCAAAGATTTTCAGTGAAGAGCACTCGAAGAAAGGTGTCAGATCAGATGAGTAAATAAATCAGAGATATACGCAGTGTTTTCAGTTTCGCAAAGGTGGAAAGCCTGGGTAAGAGGTTGATCGGGATGATGATTAAACGACTGCGGGGGGCAAAATTGTTTTGGGGATAACTTCACTGCGCATGTGTAGTAATCCCACATTCATAGTCTCACTCACTAGTCTACTAATTTAGTCAACAATGATGCAATAATTGCCATTTCGCGACATTGCCAAAATAAAAAAAATAAACAGAGCCCTTTCTAAGACTCGTGCTCTCCCCCCAAGGGGGGGGGAGGCCCGAGTAATAATATGTTTGTCCTTGGCTGTTCTTTCCGTCTTCATGATTGATCTGAAGATCTCTCATCTTGGAGAGAATCTTTGCAATGGTTTGCAGGTTTACAGGTCTCGGTAAACTTTTCCAACAGCGATTCATTGGCAATAAAACGAAAGTCCGAACTCGCTTCATATTCGCTTGCATGCCTTGCCCCCAAATCAGTAGCCCAAGTGAACGCCTGAGCAGGCGTCTTGTTGACTATAAAACTGACTATAAAACTGCCGGAAATCAAACTGCCGGAAATCGCCCACGCAATAATTACATTCTCTCGACGTAGAAAACGACGAACACGACGAACATGACGAACACAGAAATGAAGCCGGATTTAAGACTTGTGCTTACCACAGTAGCCCAAGTAACAAGACGCCCGCTAGGCGTTAACTCGGGCTCTTGAATTAGTGGCTTGTTGAAAGACATTGTAGGCAAATTCAGTGATTTGAATTCAATATACACAAATCTATAGTTGTAGATACAATGGTACATATTGTAATGATACAGCTGTCAGTGCAGGGGTGGTTGCAAACCCATAACACAGTGTTGGCCAACGGCTTTGATTATATGAAGGTGAGTTGGCTCAGTATCCAAGCTGGCTTACTGAGCGGAAGTCTGCCCCGCTAAATGAGCCACCCTGTTTGCTGACCTAATCCAGTTCTAGCCATCAGGGTCAGCCTGGCAAGCGAGCCGGCCAGTGCTCATGTAATAACAATTCATTCAGTCCGGCAAACCGGTTCAGTGTGAGCAAGCATTAAATCAGTTAATCTTTTTCTCAGTGTATAAGGCATAGCAGTAAATCAAACCATTTAGCTGGCAGTAGCAAGGTGTCATAAGCTATTATAAAACAGTTTAAAGAAATGTAATTCAAAATCATTATTTCTTTGAAGTTATATTAACATTTTGAGCCAGTAAAAATATTCATAATTTTAGCATATTTATTATTTGAGAGGCTTTGTATACATACTAGTGACTAGTCCAGTAGGCCGGCCAGCTAATTGTAATATAAAGACAGATTACTGCATAGTTAACTATGTTACTGTTTCGATTAGCGAGCCAACTCGCTTTCCATGTAGTCAAGGCCAAAATTCAGACCCGTCACTGGTAAACCAGCAAACAACAACAAACTCTTTACTCCTTGACCTTGATTGTTGGTAATTTGGGTGTCAGAGATTTATATACTGTGTGTTCATTTGTAAGCATTTGTGTATATTATAATACATATATAAACAATCGATACAAACTTACTGATAACCCAGAACATTTTGGAGCCCCATTTAAGCTTACAGGTAAAATATCAAGTGAAACAGGGTAAAATTCGATGGCAACTAAACATAGTACTTGGTATATATGAAACAATAAACTGTAGCGGTATAATATATGAAACAATAAACTGTAGCATCAACTTTATTTTGTATAACATAACAATAAACAATACAGGCAACAAAGCTTATAAAAATATTACAGTTACCTCAGAACAATTAACATATTTCCATGCAGCATTCATATGTTGAGTCTCATAATAAATTATTAAACATTTAGTAGACAAAAAGCGTATGGAAACAGATAATTTGATCGAGTACAGGTTCTCGAAATCGTAGACCAACCCGTTTCGAAAGCGATCGGGATTGTGAGCGTATATAGATATAAGATCAAGATACTTGCCAGTTGCCAGCCACATCAAAGATTTTCAGTGAAGAGCACTTGAAGAAAGGTGATCAGATCACTGGATCAGATGAGTAAATAAAGCACAATGGCGCATGAATCAGTGTTTTCAGTTTCGCAAAGGTGAAAAGCCTGGGTACGAGGACAACAAATTTTTTGGGATCACTTCACTGCGCATGTATAGTAATCCCACATTCATAGTCTCGCTCACTAGTCTACAAATTTAGTCAACAATGATGCAATAATTGCCATTTCGCGACGACGACAAAATAATAAACAGAGCCCTTTTTAAGACTCCTGCTCTCCCACCAGGGGGAGGGAGCCCGAGTAACAAGACGCCCGCTAGGCGTTAACTTGGGCTACTTTTAGGGATGGCGGGTATGCATTGGTGGCATGTTAGACATGTTAGACAGTTGGAATTAGAAAACACCCGCTCACTTGTCTTATAGAACAAAGGATAATTTTTAATGCATTGATTTCTGTAATCAGGCACTGAAGGCATTGTGCAGCGCTCGTTACGAAGAAACGCAGGCGTCTACAGGTACACGCAGGCTAGCTCCCCCAATGCAGAACGCCTGACACGCAGACGAAATTTAATGTAAACATTAAACACGGCAATGCTATTTTTTCTAATATCTGTTCGATTGAAGGTCTTCGTGTGCCAAAATTTATATAAAAAACAACGGCAAGGTATACGAAACATATCTGTTACGAAATTACATCGGTTTAATGGACATAAAAGCATTAAATCATCGGGTAAACGACGAATAGATCTTGAAGCCATGTTCTTTGATTTTAGAGACGAGTCTCGCTTCAATAATCGCTAATACGCATTTTCTCATGTAACATCTGATCTTCACATTTTAAGTAGACGAAACCTACAGCGTTCGATTCGCCAGATTCAAGTGATCATTTCGATATAGAATTGATTTAAATCGGACAAAAACACAACGTTTCATAATGATAAATATTACGGAGTTTCGCGGGTAAATGTCAACACAACATAATATAATATTTCCCTGTCCTTCGGCTGTCCTTTCCGTCTTCATGATTGATCTCTCATCTGTGTTTCTCTCATCTTGGAGAGAATCTTTGTAATGGTTTGCGGGTTTACAGGTCTCGGTAAACTTTTCCAACTGCGATTCATTGCCAATAAAACGAAAGTCCGAACTCGCTTCAATTCGCTTGCATGCCTTGCAACGATTATGTTGTCATGTTGACGTTTCGTGTCCACGGTTCTGCGAGTTGTTTCTTTAATCTCTCATCTGTGTTTCTCTCATCCAGTTATCCTGGAGAGAATCTTTGCATTAGTTTGCTGGTTTACAGGTCTCGTAAATTCTTTTCCGACTGTGATTCATTGACTATAAAACTGACTATCAAACTGCCGGAAATCGCCCACGCAATAATTACATTCTCTCGACGAACACAGAAATGAAACCGGATTTAAGAACAAGACGCCCGCTAGGCGTTAACTTGGGCCACTTTAATTTAACTCCGCAGGCAATATGCGCGCCATGTCCCTGGGTTGCATTGGTGGCATGTTAGAAAACCCGCTCACTTGTCTTATATTACAAAGGATAATTTTTGCATTGATTTCTGTAATCAGGCACTAAAGGCATTGTGCAGCGCTTTTAAAGTGGGAAATTTTTAGAAGCAAGTTGGGCTAGAAATGAGGACAAAGAAAAATCAGGCGTCTATCAGCAGAACGCCTGACATTAACGCGGCAATGTTATTTTTTCTAATATCTGTTCGATTGAAGGTCTTAGTGTGTCAAAATTTATATAAAAAACAACGGCAAGGTATACGAAACATATCTGTTACGAAATTACATCGGTTTAATGGACATAAAAGCATTAAATCATCGGGTAAACAACGAATAGATCTTGAAGCCATGTCCTTTGATTTTAGAGACGAGTCTCGCTTTAATCGCTAATACGCATTTTCTCATATAACATCTGATCTTCACATTTTAAGTAGACGAAACCTACAGCGTTCGATTCGCCAGATTCAAGTGATCATTTCGATATAGAATTGATGTAAATCGGATAAAAACACAACATTTCATGATTAATATTACGGAGTTTCACGGGATAAATGTCAACACAGTATAATAATATTTCCCTGCCCTTCGGCTGTCCTTTCCGTCTTCATGATTGATCTCTCATCTGTGTTTCTTTCATCTTCACATTTTAAGTAGACGAAACCTACAGCGTTCGATTCGCCAAATTCAAGTGATCATTTCGATATAGAATTGATTTAAATCAGACAAAAACACAACATTTCATAATGATAAATATTACGGAGTTTCGCGGGATAAATGTTTAAACACAGCATAATAATATTTCCCTGTCCTTCGGCTGTCCATTCTGTCATCATGATTGATCTCTCATCTGTGTTTCTTTCATCTTGGAGAGAATCTTTGCAATGGTTTGCAGGTTTACAGGTCTCGGTAAACTTTTCCAACTGCTATTCATTGTCAATAAAATGAAAGTCCGAAATCGCTTCAATTTCGACTATATGTTGTTGTTGACGTTTCGTCCACGGTTCTGCGAGTTCTTTCTTCAATCTCTCATCTGTGTTTCTCTCAGTCATCCAGTTATCTTGGAGAGAATCTTTGCATTAATTTGCGGGTTTACAGGTCTCGTAAATGCTTTTCAGACTGCGATTCATTGACAATAAAACTGGCCGAAATCGCTTTAATTCGCTATTTATACGCCCACGCAATAATTACATTCTCTCGACGTTAAAACGACGAACATGACGATGACGAACACAGAAATCAAGCTGGATTTAAGACTTGTGCTCACCACAGGTGGCCCAAGTAATTACTATATAATGTTATTGAATTTGATAGAAAAAACGACAAATCTTCCAGATACAAATTGTCAACATATTTTCAAATGAACATCCAATGGTTTAATTATAAAACCACAGGTTGTGAATTGAGGTTTGCATCGGATCGGATGATTTCAATGCGACAATTGCTAGAAATCAGAAACTATTGAATCCGATCCGAGATCGACAGTAATATTATTCCAATCCGATTTATAATTTCTAAAATAATCCTTCTTCCGTCTAAATGGCAAATGTGCGAAACCTTTGGCTCGGTCATTTGTCAAATATTAGAAAATCAACCATGTTTTATTTATAATCAAGGTTATATAACAACAAAGTCGAAGAAACGCACAAGCTGCATATAGGCGTACCAAGCGGGGGCAATTGTCCCCCTAACGTTTTAAAAATGAAAATTTCGGTCACTTTTTGAAAGAAATGTCCGGTAATATTGCTGTTAAATATTCATTGCAAATTTATACTTTGAACTGTTTTAATATTAAAGTAATATATTTTAACATTAACATAATGTATTACTTGTTTTGCAGCACGGTTTAAAAATATAGAACGGGTATATATTATCACTTACTAAATTCGGTGAGAAATCTAATTGATGAGCATGAAATCTTGTTGGTCAGCAGTCACTGGTAACATCAAGGGAATCAGTCGTGATGTATATCATCATACGATCGGACATGCCTGTATCATGTACAGTACTGCCTAGAATTAACCTAACACTGCGGTTGCGGTTCGGTTGCGGTTGGTTTGCGGTTCGGTTGCAGTTAGATTGCGGTTCGGTTGCGGTTCGTTTGCGGTTCGGTTGCGGTTCGGTTGCGGTGATGTTGCGGTCGACACATTCGACCGCAAGAGTATTGGCGACCGTACACTTCGGATTCCGATCTCGCCCGATCGTAAGAACACGAAAGCAAATGAAATTAGATCTATTCAATGAGTATTCTGGACGCTATTGTGTCGGCAAACGGTGATTTATACATTATTGTAAGAGTGTTTTGTCTGAGTTGGTCAAACTACATTCTTTATTGTATGATATTGATTCTTACTTCAACCACATGTATGGCTGTGCGTCGTTATTAAGAACGAGTGTAAATGACAAATTGCAAAGTGAAAAGGTGGTAAACTGCCAAGATTTTTAGTCACGAAATACTAACGTTTCGAGCCTAGGAGTCCATCAGAGTATGACCTTTAAAATTTAAAGTAATACGACTGGAAAACGGGTCTTGTCAAAGTGAAAAGGTGGTGAACTGTTAATATTTTTAGCAACGTCGTCGTACATCGGCGCGCGTATTTCCGGCGTAAATTACTTGTTTGTTGAATTAATTGTGCGAGTTAGAATGCTCCAGAAACACAGTCATATAACAAGAGCTTTTAAATTGGAGTATGTATATGAGTCTCGCTACCTTTCACTGCCTGTGGGCATAAATCGACAAATCATATTGATTCAATATGCCAACATGTCACATAAGACGACAAAATCATCAAGCGTTAAAGATTGGGCAGTGTACTATAGCAAGGCAGTTTTTTCGCTAAATTGCAGATTGCAAGTCTACGCACTCGTCGGACTGTTTTTATTGGATTGAATAGCGATTGAGTGATGAACCAGGCAGGTAACGCGATGCCACAGGGAGCCGTAACGTCTATTAGTGAAGCGAGTTTAACAATAAAGCGGGTTTATTTGTTATTAATATATGTCCGAGCGCTGGTGCAGACTATGACCACTGGTCACTGCCATTGCCATTGAGGAGTTTTTTCTTTACGAGCGCTCGAACTTGCCATGCTTGCGGCTTGGCGCGGAAAAATGGAAACTTACCCGGGTTTCGTATTGCCGACACTTTACACGAGCCCGGGGTCAAGTCAACCCGTGTTTACATGAATATATTAACCCGGTCGACCTGGCTGTCGTGTAAACGCTAACAGGAGTTATTACTCGGGATAGCCGAGTTTAGGTTCCCCGATTATTATTTTTTTGGTCGAGATATGGCCCCAACAGGCTTTGCGAACCTGGCATGTGAGTCGTGATCTATTTTTGTATCTATGCATGTGACTACCAGTCACGTGACCAGTATCTTCTTTCTTTTCGTGGTTTTTTGAAGCGAAGTGTTTTCACCAGCGATTGTTCGATGTCAGTTATGTGGCTGGGAAGTATCTTGTTGTCAATGAATCGCAGTCGGAAAAGCATTTACGAGACCTGTAAACCCGCAAACTAATGCAAAGATTCTCTCCAGGATAACTGGTGGAGGAGAGAAACACAGATGAGAGATTAAAGAAAGAACTCGCAGAACCGTGGACGAAACGTAAACATGACAACATTGAACATAATAATAGTCGTTGCAAGGCAATGCGAGCGAATATTTGAAGCGAGTTCGAACTTTCGTTTTATTGGCAATGAATCGCGGTTGGAAATGTTTACCGAGACCTGTAAACCCGCAAACCATTGCAAAGATTCTCTCCAAGACGAGAGAAACACAGATGAGAGCCGAAGGACAGGGATTCAGAAATATTATTATACCATGTGGCATGTGTTGACATTTATCCCGTGAAACTCTGTAATATTAATCATTATGAAACGTTGTGTTTTTGTTCGATTTAAATCAATTCTATATCGAAATGATCACTTGAATCTGGCGAATCGAACGCTGTAGGTTACGTCTACTTAAATTGTGAAGATCAGTTGTTATATGAGAAAATGCGTAAGAGATTAAAGCGAGACTCGTCTTTAAAATCAAAGGACATGGCTTCAAGATCTATTCGTCGTTTACCCGATAATTTAATGCTTTTATGTCCATTAAACCGATGTAATTCCGTAACAGATATGTTGCGTATACCTTGCCGTTGATTTTAATATAAATTTTGACACACGAAGACCTTCAATCGAACAGATATTAGAAAAAATAGCATTGCCGTGTTTGTTTACATTAAATTTCGTCTGCGTGTCAGGCGTTCTGCATTGGGGGGGGGGGGGGTAGCCTGCGTGTAGACGCCTGATTTTTCTTCGTCGGTTCGTCCTCATTTCCAGCCCAACTTGCTTCTAAAAGTTTCCCACTTTAATCGAGCGCTGCATTACAGAAATCAATGCATTAAAAATTATCCTTTGTAATATAAGACAACCAATGCATAACAATCTCCGCAGGCAATATGCGCGCCATGTCCTAAAAGTAGCCCGAGTTAACGCCTAGCGGGCGTCTTGTTATTATTAGTTTATTATTATTAGACGGGTCGTCGTGTAAACGGCCTCTAGATATATTTTGTGTAAAAGATTGACAGATGATATGTTTGACTAATTAACTTCCGGTGGTCGACTCAAGTCGGGGCACAGATGATACGAAAGGTCTCCACTAAAAATGTTTCCAATATATAAGTTACCACAGCTTTCAATTACAAAATTTTAAAAACGACTGTGAACATTAACCTTTAATCTATCATGAAGCCGATTTTCAAGCTAAGATTTTACCTAACAACTACATTAGACGTCAAAACAAATCACTACCGCGAGACGGCCTTCCGAATTGATGTAAACACTGACTCATTGCCTTTCTGGTCTGGTTGTCTGTAATTTGTCCCGATTGTCGACAAAATTAACAAGTAAGAACATTTTAATAGCGATTTAATACAATTCTTGTGTAAAAATACCAAACAAACCCGTTTTTCTGTTAAACTCGCTTCACTAGCGCTTACCAGTCAAAACGTCCCCAAGTCAAAACGTCCCCGTGTCCGCTGGTCAAAACGTCCCCGTGTCCGCTGGTCAAAACGTCCCCGTGTCCGCTGGTCAGAACGTCCTCAACCGGTCGTTTCGACAACGAGTCGTTTCGCCAACTGTCAGTTCGCCAACGACTCGGGTCGATTCGCCATCGTCGTTACGTCAGTTCGCCAACGTTCCGGGTCGATTCGCCAACGTTCGCCGACGTTCTTATGTCAGTTCGACAACATCACGTGTGGTCATACGAAGCATGAATATTAAGCGACCAATGTTTGTAGAAAATTACCGCAGTAGCGCAAAAAGAAAAAATATATTTTGATATTGGGAAGTTCTATACGAGTCATCGCTTGTTTACTAGTGAAAGATGGAGAGCTAGCCTTCATGAAAAGACATTTCCAATCAGCAATGATAAATCGTATGAAATGCGTCAATCATGAATTCCTATAACGGGTGTCCATACACTAGCTATCTTTTTTTTGTCTATACAATAGCTTTCGCTATAGCGAGAAAATTAGAAAAGCAAACGATATTACGAATATATTACGAACACCCGAACGATGAGTCATAAACCTTTCTATAACCATGTTTGGCACGTTTTCTCCAATGAATCACAGATTTATAATGCAAATCCTTGTTAAATGTCAAATTTCGGAGTTAGGTTCGCTACCTCAAGTTTCGTAGGAAGCGATGTGGTTTTGGTATTTTTTGACAAGATTGTATTAATGCAATATCGAATACTATATGAAGCACAACGGCGGTATTTAAAAACGCTATATTTTCATTGAGCGATGACGCGCACAAAAGCGGTCCATAACAAAAGCACAATGGTTGGATGACTCACAAAAGAAAATTACTAAGTCTGATATCTACTGCGTGGTCGTCCAGTTTGCAAATAAAGTTTGGACATGCAGTGTTCGAAATAAGTCCATGTGGTGCAAGGCCAGTGTAATGCAGAAAGCTGATGGGTTTACACGGGGATCACAGCCTCATATACATCCGGCACAACTTGGAGCAGCAACAGCCACAAAAATTTCAACTGCTGTGAAGAAGATCGCAGCTGCTGAAATTTTTACATCAGCAGCCGAAATCGTCAATAAGGTACCTATATTCATTGTGTGCATCTCTATGCATGATCTAATGGTTTCCCATGGTGTCCCCCAAAAATGCCTGCTGAACGCCAAAACCAAACTAAAACGTTTTTCAATTTTTTTCTTCCCAAATATGTTTTGGCAAACTTCACCATTAGCATGTGGCCTATAATGTGCACGGTGTTGGTTTACAATATGGTAGTAACAATATGGCTGACCAACCAAACGCGTTTTTTGACTGTGTCCTAACGCAGTTATTCAATCACAGATAATAATCACAGACTCAATTGGTTTCAAATCAATCAATAATATTCAATCAGATAATAATCACAAACTCAATTGGTTTCAAATCAAAAGTCCGCTGTTTAGACAGCACTCTACTTTTTATACAGTGAGTAATATTTGATTTCAGAGTGCGACATACTGTCAGATGATCAGTTCTTTTTTGAAAAGAAACGCTAATCCACCGCAACCTCACCGCTAAATGACCGCAGTGTTAGGTTATTTCTAGGCAGTACTGTAGTTGGCAAAGTTGTTTTTTTTAAAAACATTATTTTGGACTGATTTAAAGGTAATGTTGGAAGAGGGTATCGCTACCTCCACAGAGCCATTGACTGCGTTGAAGAAACCAGAATACCTTGCAAGAGCTGCAAACCGCCACCGACAGAAAAAGCGACCAGCTGAGCCTTCGGACCTTGATTTTGATATCAGTGAAGACCACATACCAGCAGATTTCTTGCAGTCAGATGTGAAAGTAGATGGAAGGCGACACCTCATTTTTGCGACCGAAAATATGTTAAATTTGCTGACAAGATCCAAGACTTGGTATGTTGATGGAACATTTAAAGTGGTTAAAGCTCCTTTCACACAATTATTTACAATCCACTCATTTGTCCGAAGTGGTGAATGTACCAAACAAGTCCCAGTCGCGTTCATTTTGATGTCTGGAAAACGCAAAAGGGACTATCGGAAAGTCCTTAAAGTCATAAAAGACATCACAAAGAATAGAAAACTCGAGAAGTTTGTTCTCGATTTCGAGAGTGCGCTGTGGAGGGCTATTCCACACATTTTCCCAGGTGCCCTAATCCGTGGGTGTTCATTCCATTGGGCACAATGCATTTGGAGGAAAATTCAAGACATTGGTCTAGCCCCAGCATATAAACATGACAATGCCACCCATAAGCTGTGCAGGCAGTTCCTGGCACTTCCATATTTGCCGAAAGAGCATATACCAGCTATGTTCGAGAATTTAGCTACAAAAGCCACTACACCGATGTTAACCGAGCTGGTCACATATATTCGTGTGAACTGGATTGAAGGTAATTAATTGGTTAAATGATTATCGGTTTGATTGATATGCTGGTTGGTTATTATGTCATTGGTTTAATTCTTTTGTGACTCTATTTCAACACAGGGTAATTTCTATCGTCGAAATAATTTACTTAAAGCTTATCTATTGAGATAATCACCCATGGTAATTTGTCATTGTCATTGAAGGTGCACTATGGAAGCCTGAAACATGGAGTGTCTTTGGCCAAGCTGTAAGAACAAACAACGACGTGGAGGGTTGGCATGGCATGCTCAACAGGCATGCTAAACGTGGAAACATTTTATTTGATGGTGCGACTCCTCCATGGACAAGCTCAACTTGTGGACATGCAAGTTCGTCTAGTGTCAGACAAAAAGCTCAAAAGAAGGCAACGAAAACAGTACCGGCAAGTACAAGGCAAACTGTTGGCCAATTGGTCAGAATATACCGCTGGAGATTTGTCAGCAAAGCAGCTGTTATCGAGGTGTGCACACCTTGCCTGTCCAAATATGGACTAACAATTTTTCAATATTGACACTTGGCAATTTTGTATTCTTAGATTTCCAAATGTATATAAATTAATATTTATTTCTACTTTTTATTGTTTCCTTTAATACATTGTTTAATTATAACAGTACGGTGAAATGACTGAGGGCAATATATTCTTAAAACAACACTTTAGTTTTCTCGACCTGGTGTACGTTATCACTTGATTGTTAAAACTATATTGTAAAATAACAGGTATACAACAAGCAATTTGATTGGTCAATACTCGTGTAGGATGGGAGTATCCTGCACGAGAATTTACAGCTCAATTTTAAGTGGCGTTTCCCATCAGGTTAATACCATGCAGTAAAAGACTACAACACACTTAGTAAGGACATTAGAAATTCGCAAAACATTCACAGTTTTAAACGTACAGTAGTATTTTAGATTTTTAATATAGTTTTATACTACATATTTTTATGTTTTTTAACATGTATATTTAGTTTTTGTATTGTGCGAAAACTATATCACCAAGAAAACAGATCATCTGATCCAGAAAACAACGGGAATGTTTTATACCTTTTATTTTCTTGCCTGATGAACTCACTGGCAAAAGAACAATCTTTATCTATACGAAGTAAAATACCCAACAGCTCTCGACTTAAAATCCAAAATCTTCCAGTGAAATTGTGAAAAAGACGGCGAAGGCTTTTCCAGAGCAACACTAGCAGCCCAGTGCAATATCTGTCTGTTCACTTTGAAACAACAAGCCAAACCCTGAGACGGTGTTGGGTATTCTGCAATTTAGACAACTGGGGACGTTTTGACCTGGGGAGGTTTTGAGCTTGGGGACGTTTTGACCTGGGGACATTTTGATCTGGGGACGTTTTGACCTGGGGACGTTTTGACTTGGGGACGTTTTGACTGGTAAGCCACACGAGACAAACAAGAAAAACTAAGTACACAGAACTATCTTAGTCGTCTTACCTTGAAAACAGAATATCTCCTCACTGAAAGTCTGAAATGAATTGAAATTCCCAACAGCCAAAGGCAGTGCGTGATCAGAAAATACCATGTTCGTGGTGGCGTTGACAAGTTCCGAACATTAATTCCGTACAACTTCCGTGAAAACGAATAACCCTCTGGAGTATGTGAACAATCTCGTTCCAGAGCAAACTAAACTACGTCACAAAACGTCATAAAACTGAACATCCAGGAAATTTTCACATATATCGAGATCTCGTTGACTATACATAGGTGCGGAAAGAGGTCTGGGCACGAGACATAGATAACCCATGTCAAGATTAGTGTGCTGCCTACGGCAGCAATTATAGTGTAAATCTTTCTAGAAGCAATATGCGTCTGTGTAAATTCCTGGGCCAACATTTTCAGAGGAGTGGAGTTTGATGAACATCATCATCATTTCATCAATATATTGTAATCAAATAAAATCTGCTTTGTTGTGAGAATGTATTATCTATGACTATTATATATACCTGTAATATATATACTCTCATCATCGTCAAGTGATGCAAAGCATATAAACTTTACTTAAACGTAAGTATACGTAGCTACAAATAACAGAAAACAAGCACTTACCATCTTCTACATTTATATCCCAGTTTCAGAGATCTTGGTAGGCATTGGCCTGGATGACATGGTCATGGACAAGGTTTCTGTCATTTTAATTGAAAGTAAGTGGTTTATTCAAATGATAAAATATAATTCCTCTTTACTTTTGGTGTTAAAATTATGGTGCTTTGATGCTAAGTGTTATGGAGAATACGTAAAGTTATTAACAACTAATAAGCAAGAGTCTGGCAAGCCTGCGCCGCAGACGAAAATATATAATAACACTAAAATAATAGCGTTATTTTCGTCTGCGGCGCATGGTAATAGCATGGTAGTGTCTGGCTAAATTTTACGAATAATGTTGCCTATATAATGTCATGAATGGAGAAGGAAAATGTATAAGTGGAAGTTCCAAAATATGTTTCGAAGGCATAAAATAAAGTAATCTTACCTTTATGGAATATAAATCGGTAGTGGTAAATGGTAACCGTTTTGATGCCATTAAAACTCCGACAACACAAATATCAACGAAAACTGCGCACAGACGATAATTAATTAACACAATATTTTATACATCCGGTTTCCGTAATGCCTGCTTCGCAGGCTAAACTGATCAGGCAAAGGTATTGGTACTTAAAAAAATTGTTTGTCAGAAGCAAAAACAAAACACATTTCTCGGCCTCAAAAC
Organism: Chrysogorgia sp. JL179-B06; assembly: GCA_035772405.1. Taxonomy (NCBI): domain Eukaryota; kingdom Metazoa; phylum Cnidaria; class Anthozoa; order Scleralcyonacea; family Chrysogorgiidae; genus Chrysogorgia; species Chrysogorgia sp. JL179-B06. Next base: position 185,977 of record JAYKKM010000490.1, read on the forward strand.
TAAACCAAATATCTTCAATGCTAAATGTTCTTTTTCGATACACTATTTCTTTTGCCCGTCGTATATGGGGCGCCGTTTGTAAAAAAATATATATATGTTATTTACCGGCTGGGAGGTCCGTATAGAAAAATATTTGCCCGAGGTCTCAAATTTTTGAGACCGAGGGCAAATATTTTTCTATACGGACCGACCAAAACGGTAAATAACATATTTATTTTTCTGTTATAAATAATTGTAAGACAAGAAAATCTGCCGCCGTGTAAAAAACACAGGAAGCTAAAACGCTAGTGGTCACTTCCGCTGCCCATATTTGGAAAGAGGCGAACCATATATAGAAAATCACCTGACAAAGGACAAACTCATTCAAATCAACTTTTTAATAAACAAGATTGGAAATTCGACAGGTACAGTTGAACAGAGCAAACCAGGACTTAACCAGCACTAATATTCATCATTGATCATGCAAAAGCAAAATTGAAAACATTGTTTGTCTCGTATGATACATGTAATGGCGGAATCTTGCCGCCTTGTCTTTGTCGGCTTCTCACTCGATATGTCTCCAGAACTAAAGTTGAAGCGAAGTTGATATTGAAAGTATATATCCTTCGAACTTGCCAATTTTTGCTCCGGAAAACAAGTCTGTAATTGCTGTGGTTGTTAACGTTGTTGCGATACTGTTAAGCAATTCGGGACGTTTGAAATCTTGCGGTGGTGAACAACTGAAGCTGCTTTGTATTAAAGCATCAAGCCTTTCCGACACTGCCGTCTTTCTCTGTTATGGTCATGAAAAACCGACACAAGAGAACATTTCTCATGTTCGTTTACTGTAGCACAGAAGCGGTTCCACACATTCATCTCGTAGGTACACTTAACTGTATTTTCAGGCCGTTGTTCTTAAATAAAATGTTGAATTTCGTCCAAGTTATCTTGCACAATGTTGCCACTTCGCTGGACTTTTTCGTATATAAAATCTTCAACTTCGGGAAAATAAAATTCACTTTCGCTGTGATAGCTTTCATTGTCACTATATCCATCTTATTTTGTTTTTACTGGCAGTCTACTGTCTCAAAAGGTCGTGAATAGCGACGAGTATACGAAATATTAAAAAGCTATTTTGTTTTTGTTTTTAAATCCACAGCGGTCCGGTATCGGGGTCCGTATCGTAGGATACCGGACCGCTCGCTAGCCAATCAGAGCGCGCGAATCAGATGGATACCGGACCGCAAAAAAATAATTAGCGTTTATTTTGTATATTTTGATGTTATTTAGCTCCTCATGGTTTGTCATTTATAAATAACATTTGTTATTTGTTAAATAACACTTGCGATTTACTAAATAACATTTGCGATTTACTAAATAACACTTGCGATTTACTAAATCGCACTTGCAATTTAATAAATAACATTGCGATTTAATAATGTATGTTATCCTACCGTAGGGCTGCGCCTCGCATGGGCCCGTCACAATTATGTATATTCGTCACAATTTTGTCACAATTGTGTATAGAAGAATAAAAGGAGAGACAGCGAACGTCGAACAGGAAAATCTTTAATGCGGACGTTTCGCCTCAGGCTTCTTCAGTGCCAGTGCCTAAAACTAAAACAATTGGAGCAAATCGTTTATATAATAATTATTTCGTGATTGAGTTGGTTTTCTTTCTATAGCATAAAACCCTATGAATACTAGTAATTAGATAAAAAATGAAGAAAAAAATAGGAAAATCATTGTCCAAGGTGGAAAAAATAGACAAAACTTTGTTGGAAAACTTCCTCAATCATGAGATTAGCCGCGTCAGATAAATCCCTCGAACGTCGGGATGTATGCTTTATGCACATCCCTCGTTCTCGGAATTTATATCTTACATAACGTGCAAATAATATCCCTGGGGATATAGTTAAAAAATATGATATATATGTAGTAGGAGACCAGAGTTGTGCGCTCCAGTGTGCAACTCTTGTCAACAATCGCTCATGGTCCATAACTGTTCTTGCCCGCCTAATGTTTTGAATTCGTTCAATCCCAATGAATTATACTATAAAGTCTTGTAGATGGTGAGGTTCCTTATTAAAATGGTTGACCACCTCGCACATCTTCTGTTGGTTACCATTGACGATTTATGATTGCGAAATCTGACGCGGAGTTATGCAGTGCAGTGGTATATCCAATATATTTTGTTCTTGTTTTGGCGCTGGCGAATAAGTTTGCTTCTTAAAGCAAATTTTGCTTCTTAAACAAATCGCATTTGTTTTGGCATCCGAAGACCTTTGTCAAAATTACCTTCAAGAAGCAAACTTCTTCACTAACACCAAAACTACAAGAACAAAATATCCTAGTCCTACCAGGCAACGGACCATTGCCATTTTAAACATATTTTTATTTAGTTACTTGCAATAAGTGCGAAATGCAGTATCAATTGGATCTATACCTGCAGCACTGATTTCCGCGTCCGATTTCGGTGACCAACAAGAAGATGTGCGAGGTGACCATCGCATGCACGCAGTAGATACATTGCTATCACGCGTGTTTGTTTAAGGAACCTCGCCATCTACAAAACTTTAGTTTCATTGGGATTGAACAAATTCAAACATTAACGGCAAGAACAGTACTAGATCAGCGATTGTTGAAAAGAGAAGCTTACTGGAGCGCACGACTCTCCTGTCTAAAAAGATGCGAATACCGATCCAAAAACTGAACAATTATAATTAGGTTTTATGATGTTTGTTGTTAATAGTTTTTTATTTGTACATGTCTTTTATTTTAACTTTATCCCATGCAGCGATATTTTTTGCACTTTATTTATTGTATAAACGATTTTCTCCAAGTGTCTTAGTTATTAGGCACTGATTAAAAAGGAACTGGGCGAAACGTTTCCATTAAATTGTGTCCTGTTCGAAGTTCGCTGCCGTCTCTTCCTTTTATTCTTATATATAAACAAATACACAAACATTTGCCAGAAATCATCGCCTAAACACAAACGGTCCTCCATCAAATTTATCACGCTCGCGCAGCGCCTTTGCAGCGGGTGATAATTAATTACGCGCCAATTGCATATTGCGCATCAGGGCGCTTATATATAGGGCGGTGCAACGCCAGTCAATTCGCTGATCGACGTGTGATGCGGGGACTGGTGACGACTAATGTCATTTTTCGGTCAGTGGTTCTCACTCTGAATGTAAACATAGGTTGCTTCCTGATTATTACGGTTTGAAAACGGTTTGACTGTAACGTTTGTTTATAAATATCACGCAATATCACGCAATAAGTAAGATTTATGTTTGGGGTTATAAAAACACAGAATAAAAATCACTGTAAAAACAGATATCGGAAAAACAAAAATGGCGAGTACATTTGATTTAGATGAGGTATCTAACTTGAGTTTGCTAGGCGATACAGATGGCGATATTGTTTCTTCCGAGCTTTACAACTTCTCGGTTGATACATCTACTGTCTGTTCTGGTCTGTCAATTGAGAATTTAAAGTCTTTTCTGCAAACCCTTGCAAAAATCTATCGTACGAAGTTGACGGATGAACAAAGAGTCATTACCTTGGCGTTAACAACGGTGTTGAATCCGAGCAACTTTAATGTCGTACAAGAATTTATTCAGTGTGTCTTAAACTTGGTTCAAGTTTGTTTTCTGGAAGTTGAAAATGAAAAAAAACCAACAACAAAGAGCTGTAAAACTTGAGAAGACATAGATATCGCACATTTTTTACAACAGAAAGCTTTTTAAAAATATGTAATTCACAGTGACTATCAACTTGCTCGCGACATAAACAATATAAAAATCGTGACGCGAGATATATATTTTAAATCTTTTTAAATGAGTTTGTAAACGCCATGTACAACCACAGGTAGATGTTCGATAGAAGAAAATCTTGCTTCCACATCGTACATCAGGTTTCATTATCAAAATCATAAAATTATCAATTCCAATCTGGGTTTTTTTTACGAAATATGAAAAGAGTATGTGTTATCTATCCTACGAGGAGTTTTTACAGTGTTGACAAAGTTTTAACATATAATGCGCTAAGCATACGTTCGTCTATTCATATTATAATAAATCGATTAAAGCGGGGATTCTGTTTAGAAATTACATTCATTTTCTTTCAACAGACACGAAAGTTAAGATATAGAATCACATGGATACTAGATAATTACCAGATATCAAAACAAGACGTCTTGTTTATATTTTTACAAAATATTGCAAGTTAAACCGGTAAGTTGTTAAGCGTTGAAAAGGGTCAGATTTCAGCCATGATATCTCCAAATTATCAACTCCGATTTTAACGAAACTTGTGAGATATAAGCGTAAGATAAATAACTTCAACATACCTGAATTTCTAAGTGTTGGCAACAAACGAAGGTCAATGGGTTCTTGGTGAAATTTAGCCTCCATCGAAGTCATCCAAAGTCCCAGACATTATATATAATAAGTTCTTCGTGACACTAGTTTTTACGTAAAATACATACTAATCCAGTAGTAGAACTATTATTTTATCTTTAAATAAAATCAGTTTCGTCTCACATGCCACTAGATGGCCCTCCAATGTATAGTACACAACCACAAAAGCAATAGCTATGATATTTCCTGCTTGCTGTTCAATAATGAAGGAATGTCGTTCATCAAACTGAAATCCTCAGAAAATGTTGGCCCAGGAAATTACACAGACATATATTGCTTCTTGAAAGATTTAGATTATTATGGTATATTAAATTCATTTGGGTACAAGGGCAGTACCACCCTCTCCTATTGTCAATTATGTTCATATACTGTATACCTAAAGAAAGTTTTTATTCCATTGTGCACAAGAATACAATGGAAGTAGACTCAACATAGAAAAACTAAAAAGAGAATGCTGAAATGGGTACTTTACTACACATGTACAGTAACATGAATTATTTAATTAATTAATTAAAATGTAATATGTGTTCAAATGTAACCTGAACACTTTGACTTAAAGCAGGACCTCGAATATTTGGGGTGACTTTGTTATTCACCATATCTAAATAATGCAGCTTTTAATAGGCTGATTCTCATAATTCTGATTCTCAGTCCATACCGTCCAAGTTGTTTCAGAAACTGTGCATATGGACAACTATATACATATAATATGAGAACCAGTCATTATTTTATTTTATTTATTTTATTAGATTTACTATTGCGCAAAAAAAACACCAAAAAAGAAACTTAACATAGATTACATTATACAGTAATAAAAACTTTTTTACCTCACCGGTCATTTTGACCGGTCGACTAAAGACCGGTCGACAAATTTGTATGCCTTCCAACGCATTTGTACGCCTTCTCTTCGGCATATCTGCTGCAATCTTGTCAGAGAAAGACTGTACATTTAATGGCGAGTACGCAACTTCACTGTAAGTACGTCAAGTTACGTACGACAAAAACATTGTTTGTTAATTCTTGTACAAAACGTAAATATATGCTGGTTGCACTTGAAAGGTTTCAATTTTGTTTTGGAGGAAGAGAGTGAGCAGAGTGACGATGAGGAGGAGGGTAGTGACGTTGAGGGTACAGACTCAGTCAAGCAAGATAACACTTAGATAAGAGAGCTGGCTGAGTTGGAATGAAGAGTTTGTGCTGCTCTTGACTTAACTTTGAAAGTTAACATGTGCTCAATTTATACACAATTAACGAATAACACTTTGGTTTTTGGTATTTGTTAATTGGTAATAATTATTAAAGTAATAATCATTTTGACCGGCGACCAACCGGCCATTATTTTGAGCCCTGGATATGGTAATTTATAATTCCCAAATTAATTTAATATTGGTTTATTGGTTTATTTTTCGCCCATATATACATTTTAAACTAAATACATTTAGTATAAAATTATAATAATAATAATAAAGGGGGCTAGGGGCCTACTAGAAACCTTTCAGGCTTTTGATTAAGACCCATAGTTCACAATTCAATATAATATAATATAATATAATATAATATAATATAATATAATATAATATATAATATAATATAATATAGTAAGTAAGTTGGCCGGCCGTAGCCGGAGGCGACCTGTAGGCTCCTCTTTCATTAGCTGCTACCCGAAGGTAGGGGTGGGCACCACTCCTATCCCTGGAATTAACCACTTACCCCAGCCAGAGCTGGTCCCAATTTTATTTAAGGCTCTTGGTGAAAGCCCGACCTCCAATTAGCACTGCTCATTGAATTATGGCAGCACTAATTTTCAGTCTTCTGGGACCGATATATGAACAAGGTGGTAACCCATCCAGTTAGTGTACCAGAGGTACAGTGCTTAACTTTGGAAAGTCAAGCAGCGATCACTGGCCACTATATTATACCGGTCCGGTATAATATAATATAATACATAATACATATTATGCATAATGCATAATGCATATTATGCATAATGCATATTATGCATAATGCATAATAATAATAATAATATAATAATAATAATAATAATAATATAATAATATAATATAATATAATATAATATAATATATAATATAATATATAATATAATATATAATATAATATATAATATAATATAATATAATATAATATAATATAATATAATATAATATAATATAATATAATATAATATAATATATAATAGAGCAACCTGGTTTGTATTTCTGCCTTTAAATGCGGTTTCAAAAGTGGACGGGTATTCTATAATTGCTCCTAATATACATGTAATATAATATAATATAATATAATATATACAGTAGTGTAAATCTTTCTAGAAGCAATATACATCTGTGTAAATTCCTGGGCCAACATTTTCAGAGGAGTGGAGTTTGATGAACATCATCATCATTTCATCAATATATTGTAATTATCAAATAAAATCTGCTTTGTTATGAGAATGTATTATCTAATATCTATGACTATTATATATACCTGTATATACTCTCATCATTGTCAAGTGATGCAAAGCATATAAACTTTATTTAAACGTAAGTACGCAGCTACAAATAACAGAACACAAGCACTTACCATCTTCTACATTTATATCCCAGTTTCAGAGATCTTGGTAGGCATTGGAATTGGATGGCATGGACAAGGTTTCTGTCATTTTAATTGAAAGTGGTTTTTAATATTGAAATGATAAAATATAATTCCTCTTTACTTTTGGTGATACAATTATGGTGCTTTGATGCTAAGTGTTATGGAGAATACGTAAAGTTATTAACAACTAACAAGCAAGAGTCTGGCTAGCCTGCGCCGCAGACGAAAATATATAATAACACTAAAATAATAGTGTTATTTTCGTCTGCGGCGCTGCTAGTCTGGCGAGGTGTCTGGCTAAATTTTACGAATAATGTTGTATAATGTCATGAATGGAGAAGGAAAATGTATAAGTGGAAGTTCCAAAATATGTTTCGAAGGCATAAAATAAAGTAATCTTACCTTTATGGAATATAAATCGGTAACCTGCGATCATGCGTTTCTGGGGCGGAGGGGAAGGGAGGGGAAAAGGGAGAGGGGAGAAAAGAAACGCCTGATACAAATGTTGGTTGAGTGGCTTTCCTCCCTTTGACACACCCACTTTAAATCGAGCCAATCAAAATACGCCGGAAGTTCAGACTTTCGTTTTATTGAGACCTGTAAACCCGCAAATCATTGCAAATATTCTCTCCAAGATCATACACAGATGAGAGATCAATCATGAAGACGGAATGAACAGCCGAAGAACAGGGAAATATTATTATGCGGTGTTGACATTCATCCCGTGAAACTCTGTAATATTTATCATTATATGAAACGTGTTTTTGTCTGATTAAAATCAATTCTGTATCGAAATGATCACTTGAATCTGGCGATTCGAACGCTGTAGGTTTCGTCTACTTAAAATGTGAAGATCATACACAGATGAGAGATCAATCATGAAGACGTGAGAGATCAATCATGAAGACGGAATGGACAGCCGAAGAACTCGGTAAATAATTTTTAAATAAAATCATGTTCAATCACTTAAACCAGAACAACAAGAGTGCGCATAAGAAGACTAATCTGTTGTGGTGAAGACGTTCTGGCGGTTTTACCCACTGGTTTTGGCTTATATACCAGCTTATTCCGAAGATGTACGAAAATTTGCACTTCCAGGCGTTTACTTGGGTTACTGATGAGAAACTTTTAGAAGTAATGTAGTTGCGTAGAGTTGGGCCAGAACTGTGAGAGCAGTTGTAACAAGATTGATGAGGGGACAAAGAAAAATCACGCAGTCGAAATTTAATGTAAACACTAAACACGGCAATCGTGTGTCAAAACTTATATAAAAATCAGCGGCAAGGTATACGAAACATATCTGTTACGAAATTACATCGGTTTAATGGACATAAAATAATTAAATCACCGGGTGATCTTCACATTTTAAGTAGACGAAACCTACAGCGTTCGATTCGCCAGATTCAAGTGATCATTTCGATACAGAATTGATTTAAATCAGACAAAAATACAACGTTTCAGATAATGATAAATATTACAGAGTTTCACGGGATGAATGTCAACACCGCATAATATTATTTCCCACGCTATCAGGATTCAGGAAAGAAACCGGACGTTTATTTAATTAATGAAAACCAATCAAAACACGCCGATTTGATTCTAATTGTATTCTGACCAATCACAGAAAAATACCAAAATTTGGTATGAATACATGCGGTTTAACAAGCATTTGTATCAGGCCCTCATTCCGTTTTTGGATAGGGCCTGATCGCAGGTTAATAAATCGGTAGCAACAGACCAACCTCGTACCCAGGGCCTATCTCCGCCCGCCGCCGACCCCCCGCCACGCGCGCTGCGAAAAGGCCCTGGCAGGGGCTGGTCACGTGTCACCCAGATTCTGGGTGATAACAAAAATTAATTTAGTGGGAGGGGATGGTAAGTTTAGGTTGTCCAGGTGCAGCTACTGGCGGCATGTAATGGCTCCGATACTGAAGTTTTATCCTGTCGTAGATGGAATCGATCTTTCCTCGAACCGTCGCGGACTCCGCACGCTGTAAGAAGTTGAAAATGTGTCAAAAGCTCATGGCGACGTGCTTCAGCGAAACAAAGCGCTTCCGGAACTCATCTGTCGTCGTTGAGAAAGAAAAGTAAAGAACGCTTCAAATTTAAAGAAAATTATTGCTAACACGCGAAAGTTACTTATCCAGAATTCAGCCGATTTAAAAGGTGCATTGAAATATCGCCGTCTGCCCTTTCCCTAGAGAAATATTTCTAAACCGACGCCGCCTCGTCGTCTTCAATTTTCAAAGGTTAGTTTTAAAATCATCAGTTGTTGTTTTAATCTAAAATATATAATAACATCATGACAGAACGTTGACGCTTTATAACTGCCTTTTTTACATTGAAAGAGTTGAATAGAGATAACAATGATCGTCACTGCATCAAGTGATTTTCATAATAGCATATTTCCAATGTAGACATGTTAACCCGAAATTTTCGAAGTTGATAGAAAATGGAAAATAACACTGCGTACGCAGCACTGTGTACTTTGTTATTTCGAATGTCTAGGATAGTATTATGCTTGTGTCACTTCATATTAAATTAAAATATTTCGCAAATATAAGTAATTCGATCGATCGGATATTAAAATACTATATTTGGGATAAATACTATCAATAGACATTCGAAATAACAAAGTAGACAGTGCTGCATAGACTGTTTATTTTCTATTATTAAAATCACTTGACGCAGTGACGATCATTTCTATCTCTGTTCAAAAGGCAGTTAAGCGGTAAACGTTATTATATATTTTCGATTGAGTCAACAACTGATAATTTTAAAACTAACCTTTGAAATTGAAGATGACGAGGCGGCGTCGGTTTTGAAGTTCAAAAACGTTCTTTTCGACAAAGGGACAGACGGCGGAAACTAGTAACTGTTGCGTGCCAGAAATAATTTTCTTTAAATTTGAAGCGTTCTTTACTTTTCTTTCGCAAGGACGACAGATGAGTTCATAAGCACTTTGTTTTGATGAAGCACGTTGTCAGTTGTCTACCCTGTGTGCCACGTTGTCATGAACTTTTTCAACATCAACTAATATGCTTAAGCAACTAATATAACCGCGTTCTTGCAGTACTGTATGTGGAGTCTCAAGGGATTCGCAGAGTCGATAGAACAAAAAATCGATTCCATCACAGGATAAAACTTCTTCGCATCAGTGGCCATTATATGCCAGTTGCTGCACCTTGCCACCTGGACAACCTCCCCCTCCCACAAATTTTTTGTTATCACCCAGAATCTGGGTGACACGTGACCAGCCCCTGCCAGGGCCTTTTCGCAGCGCGCGTGGCGGGGGGTCGGCGGCGGGCGGAGATAGGCCCTGGGTACGAGGTTGGCAACAGACCCGAAACAAATAATTAATTAACACAATATTTGATACATCCGGTTTCGGTAACGCCTGCTTCGCAGGCTAAACTGATCAGGCAAAGGTATTGGTCAATTAGCGAACAGACATTAGCTTTTAGCTTACTTAAAAAAATTGTTTGTCAGAAGCAAAAACAAAACACATTTCTCGGCCTCAAAACTAAGCCAAATATCTTCAATGCTAAATGTTCTTTTTCGATACACTATTTCTTTTGCCCGTCGTATATGGGGCGCCGTTTGTAAAAAAATATTTAGCGTTTATTTTGTATATTTTGATGTTATTTAGCTCCTCATGGTTTGTCATTTATAAATAACATTTGTTATTTATTAAATAACACTTGCGATTTACTAAATAACACTTGCGATTTACTAAATAACACTTGCGATTTACTAAATCGCACTTGCAATTTAATAAATAACATTGCGATTTAATAATGTATGTTTTCCTACCGTAGGGCTGCGCCTCGCATGGGCCCGTCACAATTATGTATATTCGTCACAATTTTGTCACAATTGTGTATAGAAGAATAAAAGGAGAGACAGCGAACGTCGAACAGGAAAATCTTTAATGCGGACGTTTCGCCTCAGGCTTCTTCAGTGCCCGTGCCTAAAACTAAAACAATTGGAGCAAATCGTTTATATAATAATTATTTCGTGATTGAGTTGGTTTTCTTTCTATAGCATAAAACCCTATGAATACTAGTAATTAGATAAAAAATGAAGAAAAAAATAGGAAAATCATTGTCCAAGGTGGAAAAAATAGACAAAACTTTGTTGGAAAACTTCCTCAATCATGAGATTAGCCGCGTCAGATAAATCCCTCGAACGTCGGGATGTATGCTTTATGCACATCCCTCGTTCTCGGAATTTATATCTTACATAACGTGCAAATAATATCCCTGGGGATATAGTTAAAAAATATGATATATATGTAGTAGGAGACCAGAGTTGTGCGCTCCAGTGTGCAACTCTTGTCAACAATCGCTCATGGTCCATAACTGTTCTTGCCCGCCTAATGTTTTGAATTCGTTCAATCCCAATGAATTATACTATAAAGTCTTGTAGATGGTGAGGTTCCTTATTAAAATGGTTGACCACCTCGCACATCTTCTGTTGGTTACCATTGACGATTTATGATTGCGAAATCTGACGCGGAGTTATGCAGTGCAGTGGTATATCCAATATATTTTGTTCTTGTTTTGGCGCTGGCGAATAAGTTTGCTTCTTAAAGCAAATTTTGCTTCTTAAAACAAATCGCATTTGTTTTGGCATCCGAAGACCTTTGTCAAAATTACCTTCAAGAAGCAAACTTCTTCACTAACACCAAAACTACAAGAACAAAATATCCTAGTCCTACCAGGCAACGGACCATTGCCATTTTAAACATATTTTTATTTAGTTACTTGCAATAAGTGCGAAATGCAGTATCAATTGGATCTATACCTGCAGCACTGATTTCCGCGTCCGATTTCGGTGACCAACAAGAAGATGTGCGAGGTGACCATCGCATGCACGCAGTAGATACATTGCTATCACGCGTGTTTGTTTAAGGAACCTCGCCATCTACAAAACTTTAGTTTCATTGGGATTGAACAAATTCAAACATTAACGGCAAGAACAGTACTAGATCAGCGATTGTTGAAAAGAGAAGCTTACTGGAGCGCACGACTCTCCTGTCTAAAAAGATGCGAATACCGATCCAAAAACTGAACAATTATAATTAGGTTTTATGATGTTTGTTGTTAATAGTTTTTTATTTGTACATGTCTTTTATTTTAACTTTATCCCATGCAGCGATATTTTTTGCACTTTATTTATTGTATAAACGATTTTCTCCAAGTGTCTTAGTTATTAGGCACTGATTAAAAAGGAACTGGGCGAAACGTTTCCATTAAATTGTGTCCTGTTCGAAGTTCGCTGCCGTCTCTTCCTTTTATTCTTATATATAAACAAATACACAAACATTTGCCAGAAATCATCGCCTAAACACAAACGGTCCTCCATCAAATTTATCACGCTCGCGCAGCGCCTTTGCAGCGGGTGATAATTAATTACGCGCCAATTGCATATTGCGCATCAGGGCGCTTATATATAGGGCGGTGCAACGCCAGTCAATTCGCTGATCGACGTGTGATGCGGGGACTGGTGACGACTAATGTCATTTTTCGGTCAGTGGTTCTCACTCTGAATGTAAACATAGGTTGCTTCCTGATTATTACGGTTTGAAAACGGTTTGACTGTAACGTTTGTTTATAAATATCACGCAATATCACGCAATAAGTAAGATTTATGTTTGGGGTTATAAAAACACAGAATAAAAATCACTGTAAAAACAGATATCAGAAAAACAAAAATGGCGAGTACATTTGATTTAGATGAGGTATCTAACTTGAGTTTGCTAGACGATACAGATGGCGATATTGTTTCTTCCGAGCTTTACAACTTCTCGGTTGATACATCTACTGTCTGTTCTGGTCTGTCAATTGAGAATTTAAAGTCTTTTCTGCAAACCCTTGCAAAAATCTATCGTACGAAGTTGACGGATGAACAAAGAGTCATTACCTTGGCGTTAACAACGGTGTTGAATCCGAGCAACTTTAATGTCGTACAAGAATTTATTCAGTGTGTCTTAAACTTGGTTCAAGTTTGTTTTCTGGAAGTTGAAAATGAAAAAAAAACCAACAACAAAGAGCTGTAAAACTTGAGAAGACATAGATATCGCACATTTTTTACAACAGAAAGCTTTTTAAAAATATGTAATTCACAGTGACTATCAACTTGCTCGCGACATAAACAATATAAAAATCGTGACGCGAGATATATATTTTAAATCTTTTTAAATGAGTTTGTAAACGCCATGTACAACCACAGGTAGATGTTCGATAGAAGAAAATCTTGCTTCCACATCGTACATCAGGTTTCATTATCAAAATCATAAAATTATCAATTCCAATCTGGGTTTTTTTTACGAAATATGAAAAGAGTATGTGTTATCTATCCTACGAGGAGTTTTTACAGTGTTGACAAAGTTTTAACATATAATGCGCTAAGCATACGTTCGTCTATTCATATTATAATAAATCGATTAAAGCGGGGATTCTGTTTAGAAATTACATTCATTTTCTTTCAACAGACACGAAAGTTAAGATATAGAATCACATGGATACTAGATAATTACCAGATATCAAAACAAGACGTCTTGTTTATATTTTTACAAAATATTGCAAGTTAAACCGGTAAGTTGTTAAGCGTTGAAAAGGGTCAGATTTCAGCCATGATATCTCCAAATTATCAACTCCGATTTTAACGAAACTTGTGAGATATAAGCGTAAGATAAATAACTTCAACATACCTGAATTTCTAAGTGTTGGCAACAAACGAAGGTCAATGGGTTCTTGGTGAAATTTAGCCTCCATCGAAGTCATCCAAAGTCCCAGACATTATATATAATAAGTTCTTCGTGACACTAGTTTTTACGTAAAATACATACTAATCCAGTAGTAGAACTATTATTTTATCTTTAAATAAAATCAGTTTCGTCTCACATGCCACTAGAGTCTAGATTAAGAAAATACAGTGATAATCTGTCGGTGCATGAATACTGATTTGGGTCGAACTTTCTACAAAAGCACGCTCGTGCCAGTCTCCTTCCGCATCACACGTCGATCAGCGAATTGACTGGCGTTGCACCGCCCTATATATAAGCGCCCTGTTGCGCATACATCATTTTGCGGCACGATATATTGTAGAAAGTTAATAAACTAATACAAAGTTTACTTTAATATCCCCATTTTAACACAAGGATATTGATTATCTGTAGTATATTTCAACTCATGACTAAATATTTTCTTTTTTTCTTTTTGTCGTATATATGTTAGTCGCCGTATTAATTTCTCTGGAGACGTCAAGGAAAAATTGCCAGGATTTGGATTGCCAGGGAAAAGATATAATTTAAAGCTGGATTGGGACGGAGAACTTTCTACAGAGAACAGCGAGAACGAAGGAGTTTTTAATTATCCATCAAATGATGGGGAACAGGAGAGCCCACGCAAAAAGAAGATCGTGGTATAATTCACCTCTCGTGAAGTGTGGAATCCAGAGGTTTAAGGTCTTAAAGAGCCTTGATAGAAAATTGCTTCGCAAATGCACAGGATTGAAAGGGCGCGGGGAACGATAAAAGGACGCCACATTGGTAATGCAGTGAATACCTCAGTACCAGAGGAGAGTACCAGCGTAGCTGTGTCAGTAAATTAACTGAACAACTTTTGAAAAACGTTAACTTTTGTTTGTTATTTGTTATGTTAAGTGTGGTCTGATTTGTTCTTTTTTAGATAAACTTTTTACTGCATATGTATACTTAGTCTCATATTGTTGAGAAATTTAATTACTGATTTGACTACGAGTACGAGTACAACTGAAAGACAATTTTCCATTCAGTTTGGATACCATGAGGAGCCTGCATGATAGCTCCATTGGATACATCCGATATCCAGTGAATATATTTTCTATCCACTGAATGGCAGTATCTGCATGTGAAAAAAGCGAGTGAACGTCTATCCATGTTTGAAACAACATATTCACCTGCTATTTTTCCTCAGAAAACTATTGAATAGGTGATAAATTATCCAGGTGATAAATTGTCGCAGTCATTCGTCAGCTGAGCACGAAATTTTCCATTGGTATTTAGTACTGGCGTAGTCAATCAGCCAAACTACACTGTAATGCATCAGATCATGGATAATTAAAAGAACAATTGTGATTAAGTCATTTAATCATCCACGACGATACGTCAAACGAAGTGCCGTCGCAACAATCTAAAAGCACATCCTATATAAATTAAGATTATTATATAGCCTTTTTTTCTACGTTACTATAAGAATTTATCCAAAATAATTTTTAGTCAAAGCCAAAATATAACGAGACGACAAATTAGAAAACTTAAATAGAAGCTTTATATAAATTATTTTAACTCCGAAAAAGCTCAGTTTGAACAAGTTAGTCAATGTTTTATCCTGTGTTAAAGATGCTGATTAAATATTAATTTCTTTTGAATTTTCTTCATAAATTATTAATGGTATACAAGTAGTAGTTAAAACATGAGCGGCCGATGTTCATGGGCAGTTACGCGGCTCGCCGTTTTAAACTGCCTATGAAACATCGGCCGCGAATATTTTAACGAACTTGTAAAAGGAATAGATATAGTCAATACCAATCATTAATAATTCATGAAGATAATTCAAAAGAAATTAATAGTTTAATCAGCATCTTTAACACAGGATATAACATTGATTAATAAAACATCAATGTTTTATCAAAGTTAACTTGCTCAAATTGAGCTTTTTCGGAGTTAAAATAATTTGTTTGTACCGTTTCTACAACTTCCATGCAAAGTATGCATCATATATTCAAGTTCGTTAAAATATTTGCGGCCGATGTTTATGGCAGTTACAACGGCTCGCCATTATAACTGCCATATATATAAACATCACTCGCTCATGTTTTAACTACTATACATATTGTCTGTGCCTCTGGTTTTACTGTGCTCTCATTTCGTTATGTATTGATGTAGACATAACTGTAAGGCATCGAATATGTATTGCTATAGACATAAGTGTACTTAGGCTAGCATGTTGAATGAAAAGTATTTGCGAATTAAAAATTTAACTACTTTGTTGACTGTCTTTGAATATATATAACTGTAGTCGTATAATGCATAAAAGTGAAACACTAACATCAACTATATAGCTTGAAATTACAGTGTTAACTTTGCAATAAGTATTCTCAAAATTAGCAACGTTGCATAAATGAAAAATACTATTATATTTGTACGTTATGCAAACACGTATGCAAAAATGATAGTTTCAACAAAGTTGCGCAGTTCGCAAAGATATAGACAAATTTCGTCTTTGCAACACATTAGCTATCACGTTTGCACCGCTGGCTTGACGGTATGGCGCGTAATAACCGCCAAAATTAAGCACTTGGATTTTCGGGCGAGTTTTGCATTCGGGCGAGTTTTGCATTCGGGCGAGTTTTGCATTCGGGCGAGTTTTGCATTCGGGCGAGTTTTGCATTTGGGCGAGTTTTGCATTTGGGCGAGTTTTGCATTCGGGCGAGTTTTGCATTCGGGCGAGTTTTTTATTTGGGGAGTTTTGCATTCGGGCAAGTTTTGCATTCGGGCGAGTTTTGCATTCGGGCGAGTTTTGCATTTGGGCGAGTTTTGCATTTGGGCGAGTTTTGCATTTGGGCGAGTTTTGCATTTGGGCGAGTTTTGCATTCGGGCGAGTTTTGCATTTGGGCGAGTTTTGCATTCGGGCGAGTTTTGCATTCGGGCGAGTTTTGCATTTGGGCGAGTTTTGCATTCGGGCGAGTTTTGCATTTGGGCGAGTTTTGCATTTGGGCGAGTTTTGCATTCGGGCGAGTTTTGCATTTGGGCGAGTTTTGCATTTGGGCGAGTTTTGCATTTGGGCGAGTTTTGCATTCGGGCGAGTTTTGCATTTGGGCGAGTTTTGCATTCGGGCGAGTTTTGCATTTGGGCGAGTTTTGCATTTGGGCGAGTTTTGCATTCGAGTATACCATATTCCCTTGCGAACCGTAATACACGTATTCAAGGCTTTATGTTCTAAAATGGCGAATATGGAAAGAACAACAAATCTTCGTGATGATGGCCATATTAACGCGAGATTGCCGTCACTCGAGCAATTGCAGATAGAATTAGGCATTTTGCCTTGCACATCTTTAGATTGTTACAACAAACCAACCATAGATGCTGAGACTGTCGAGTCAGTTTGCTTGCAAGTCGAACAATTATACGGACATTGTTTTCGAATTTCCTCTCTTGGGGCAGAATTTATACCTTCCTGAAGCTGTTGTATCCAGTTTGCAAACACTACTTGCTGATTTGAATACAGTTGTTCCTGAAGTAGGCGATTCATATCAAGCACCTTTAGTTTACTCCGAGGTTTACTCTGGTGGAAAAGGAAGACCTAAAGTTTCAGATTTCTGCACGGCAGTTCTTGCATAAAAGTACTATTTTCTCTGGCGCTATTCTATATGATTTATTGCTGCCGACCCGCAGGGAGGCAGCACACTATTCTTGACGCTCCTCGTACTCAGGCCTCTTGGCCGAACTATGTAAAGTCAACAGATTTGAGATGCATGTATGGATTATGGATGATTTTTCAGATTATGACGTTTTATGACGTCTTTTATGACGTTCCAAAATAATATACATACTCCGCACGTTTTTGGGCATTTACGGAAACCACCCGAATAGCATGTTCGTATCTTGCGAACGCGACCAATGTCATGGTAAGCGATGGCATTTTTCTGACAATACGACTTTGAGCTTTGAGCGTGTGCCCTGCTGTTGTGTTTGTGCTTGCGTTCGCCTATTTTACTGTCTTTTCGAAGCGAGCGAAGATTTTCTTTTTAAGGTAAGATAGTATGAGCTTATTTTTGATGTTGGTAAACAGAAATTTGACACAGGAACTAAGTTTATAGTGAGATGTCATTTGCGATTTTGCATCTTCGGTCATGTATCTTCGAGGTTTTTCAGAAGATTTGACGGCTTTTCTTCTATATATTTTTAGCTGCTGTACATTTGTGAGTTCGATTCTCACAGGAGCCATTGTGTTCGCGCTGATCAGCAATCCGATCAGACGCTATTTACCGGTGGATATCCGGCAACTCAAACTCAAAGAGCCGTTGTGCTCTTCAAAAAGCTAAACGTCGCCATTGTGCACGTTCGCCCGTTGAGGCAAATAAACTCGCCCGTTGAGGCAAAACTATAAACTCGCCCGTTGAGGCAAAACTATAAACTCGCCCGTTGAGGCAAAACTATAAACTCGCCCGTTGAGGCAAAACTATAAACTCGCCCGTTGAGGCAAAACTATAAACTCGCCCGTTGAGGCAAAACTATAAACTCGCTATTATACTCGCCTGTTGTCAAATGGGTGTTACAATCGAACAATATAGAGCCAGAATTGGTGGGCGCAATAGTTTTGTTAAAAGAAGAAAAAATATGCCTCTTGAAGGTAACCTTTTCAATGTAATATTGATGTTGTTTAATCTCAAAAGATTTATACTTGAATGAAGAAACTAATTAAACTTTAAAAGATTGGTATGCTTTGGTATTATTACTTGGGTAGGTTACTTATTAAACTTTAAAAGATTGGTATGCTTTGGTATTATTACTTGGGTAGGTTACTTATTAAACTTTAAAAGATTGGTATGCTTTGGTGTAAAGCCGAATTAGTGTTTATAGGAGGTCTATTATTACTCGGGTAGGTTACTTATTAAACTTTAAAAGATTGGTATGCTTTGGTATTATTACTTGGGAGTTGGGTAGGTTACTTATTAAACTTTAAAAGATTGATATGCTTTGGTGTAAAGCCGAATTAGTGTTTATAGGAGGTGTATTATTACTCGGGTAGGTTACTTATTAAACTCCAGCGACATTACTGACCAATAAGTCAATAACTATATCTGTGAATGTGTTAACTTGTCCAAGAAAGAACACTTGACGTCGAACAGTTTGGTCAAATGATCGGGGAAGAGCGAAGAAAGAATTATAAGCAAGTATCGTGGTTTTATATACGCTCACAATGATTCCAATTGGACACGCCGATCGCGGTAGACGACTAAAAGATGACGAGCGATTTCGATTGTTTTAGTTCGTCATGGAGAACCACATACTGACAATTCCATAGTGTGCTGGGGGAATTCTGTTTGTATGACGTTTGATTAAACCATACCTCGACTAAATCTGTTTGTCGGAGTTTTACCAATATTTATACTTTTAACTTACCTTGTTTGGTTGGTTGGGTAACAGGTGGTCCGATTGGCTCCTGTTTGATTGGTTCCGTGATGCTTGGAATAGGATCAGATTGATTGGTCCTACTGATCCTGATCCGCTTACCAAACTGAGAGATCACTGGTTTGAGATCTCAGCTTCCAAGTATCTCTAAATAATTCCGTAATTCTCTGGACGACTTATTGGCGATGTTACCCAACCGGATTCGCTACTTGCATATATGCGTGTTCAACCATGAGAATTGCGATGTGAGCTCATTTACATGATGGTCACGTAATTTGCGTATTCAACCATGAGCGTTGCGACCTGAGCTCGTTTCCACGAAGGTCGCGTAATTTGCGTGTTCAACCATGAGCGCAACGACTTGAGCTCGTTCAAACGATGGTCGCGTAATTTGCGTGTTCAACCATGAGCGTTGCGATCCATTGCAACATGTCCGCAACACCATCAATGAATGGTGCAGAGCGATGGCCAAACGAGAGGACTACGTCTACATAGAATTTCCCGCGCCATTTCATGCCAAGTAGATACCGATCGCGTGGGTGTACTGGACCACAGTTAGTAGAACTACATGGTTAGGCTAGTCGGCAAACTTCAAAGGCTCTCTGAAATTATGTTGATAACCGACAAAAAAATGTCACGTGATGCGATCCCTGCATCACATAAGGAGCGATACTATATAAACAATGGCGATATAGAGTATTTTGCGAAATTTAAGTGATTTTTGAACCCGTTTTCCTGTTGAAAGAATATTTTTGGCAACCATCGTGCTTCTATTGGACCTCCAATGAGATTTTAGCTAGCAAGAAGATCAAATTACAAGTATTATCACACTAAAACCCCCGTGGAGGACATTCGAGTGTTCGACGATTGTATCAAAATATTACAGACGAAATGGAACAATCAAGCGAAAGCCAGTCTGAGGTTTTACTTGGACGATCCAGAATGTGATTTTTACAACCTAGAAGTCACTGTTGCTATCATTCAGGCCGAAGGAGAAGAGATACAGAACGAATTCAACGACGCTTTGAGCGAAATACATGGTGAGAAATCGTTTCCCTGTTCGCAATGTGAGAAAGTGTGCAAGTCGAAAGGCGGTTTAACCAGGCATACAAACGCAAAGCACAGTGAAATCACAGCCCAGCAGACATCGTCAGAATTAGATCTTTTCTGCCTCGATACAATTGCGTCGATTGTGGAAACAATAAAGGCACAAATTATACGAGAGAAATTCTATGGCGCTGAAGTGAACGACAGCGTAAAGACAGCGTCGTGTTCTCAAGCTTTGTTTGATGCACTATTTCCGTTGTATGCGAAATTTTGCCGAAAGAAAAGCCAAGATCAATTGGTCGAATCATTCTTTGCATTAATGCCACAGTCCATTCAGTTGTTAAACTGCAAGGACTACAAAGCTGCGAACCTTATTATGATTCACATACCTGACCACCTTGTTGGTTTTTACAACATAAACCGTGGACGAATCACAACAAGCAGTATGGAAACTGGTCAGACATCTCAAGCTTCGCAGACAAATGTCCAATGCCTTGACCAAGCTGAACGTGGACCCTTGACGTATGTTGCAGGCTACGTAGTGTCGAAACTTTTCCAGACAAGTAAATGTAAGAGTGGGGAACACAACGAGGAACTAAACCTGTTGTTGCAAAGCATGAAATCATCTGACATGTCAAGCTTTATTTCTTCTCGTACCCGAGGTGGGCTTGTTAATCCATCAGAAAATTTAGTGGGTATTTTGGAAGAAGCTGAAAAAGCTTTTCGAAAACATGTTTGTGAGTCGAAGCTGACATTGAGAAACATTCCAGTTGAAATTATATGCAATTCAACATTAGAATCCCCTATGGTCAAGTCACTATGGGAGAATATTGTTCTCTCTGCTGGTGTGAACACAACTAGTCCAACACAAAAATTGTGTTTGGAAAATGTTATAAAACTGTATTTGAAGGTCAGGTCATTTTCCTACGCAAGGGACTATCTTAACAAACATAAAATTATAGAGAAGAAAACCAGGGGAAAAGCATTAAGAAAGGACTTAAAAAGATCAGCTGATCCAGCAACATAAACTGTATGCAGTATGGACAGTATGGACAAATAATATTTAATATAATGACTTCCACTCTATACAACTATTTCATTTAAGGTTGTCATAGATAAGAGTCAAATGTACAATATGAGTGCTATATGAATGATGGGAATAATCTTAGTAGCCTCATGGGAGTATAAATACTTTATTTGTATTCCCACCATTCATGTACATTTGACTAGTCTGGAATAGCTGTATATTGCATTGGTTGTAACATGTGAAAACAGCTTTACATAATTCTTACAACAGCCAGATTTGTACATAAATTATTTACCGATAACTATATAATTTTGAATGTTTTTTAACCTATTATACACATATAAATACCCACCAAATTGAATTGTCTGCCATTCAATAATTAGACAGACTAAAGTACAAATGATTGTTTTCTTTTGCAACACAGTTCCTTATGTACAAAGACCATTTGCAGCTGCTAAGTTATATACCTTACTTCTTTAGCATGCATGGCAATTAGTCTACATGTGATATGCGGAAACTAAATAGAGCAAGATCTCTGCTTTTCCTGGTGAACAGGTAGACTATCTGTCATGCTACCATGCAGGCCACACGTACTACAGATCAGATTACTATACTCTAAAGTTGCCAATTGCATATCGGTTCAATGGAATAGTGCAATTGAAAAATAAATTTGGGTGACCTTTGGATGTGGGGCTTATTAGAGAGGGTGCCTATTGAAAAGGGGGGGAGCTTATTTATTTTCCCATAAAATTATATGAAAATTTTTGTTCACATTGCAATGTGTAAATATAATCAAATTGTTTGAATTCTTATTACTGGGAGGGGATATTACAGGAGGGGGGCAGGCTGAAGACAAGGATTCCATAAAATCCACAAGAAGTAAACACAACAGTCATTGCAAAAACCTTTAGCTCTTTAGAATCAATCTACCAGACAATTCTACATTACAAATCAGGTAGATTAATTTTAAAACCTGAAGTTTGTTGTATCAATTTGAGATAGTTCAACAGTTATTAACCCCCAGTTCAGTAACTATAATAATGTCACTTCTTTGGTTTTCTTCTTTTCTTCACTGGTTCATCGCTAACCTGATACCACTTCTTTTTCTCATACCTGCCGCCAACATTCCCTCTCAGAACAGGTGCAATGTCTCTCTGTGTGGCAATGGTGAGGTCATTGTAGCCAAACTGCTGGGCTGTGGGGTTGTCTGAGTGTCCACCTTTAGCTCGCTGATGCCCAAAGTAGTCCTCTAGCACATCTTGCATAAATCTTTCGCTGAGGACATATTGAAACCCTTCGGCAAGCAAAAACTGAATGGCCTCAATATGTGAATAAACACAAATTTTCAAACCTTTGTAGGTTTGAAGGGAAAGGAACATTCTTCCTCTGTCATCAGCAGAATAATTCCCCTCTCGTACCATGGTGCTCTCTTTCCAATCATCGAGGAACTTCAAGAAGACATCCTTCAACCAAGTGAATCTTTCATCATCTTGTGATTCATAGGGTTTGATGAGTTGATTTATTTTCCTGACATGTTCAGTCAAAGACCTTACATTTGTACAGTCGAAGAAATCATTCATCAACCTACAAAATTGGGCCGTACCAGTGACATCTTCATTCCCACTTTCCTCCAACGCAATAGCAACCGACCGACTTAGCACTTGGGTTGCCAACTTCACTTTCATCTTGCTGTACGATGTAAGTACAATGTGATCAAGAGAAAGCTTTGGTAAGGTGTGCAAAGCAAACTCTTGATCACTGTAGAACAGATCTGCGATGTGCCTGAACAGTAGATACTGCCCATTATTCCACATCAATCGACTGCGCGAACCTGAGCCAGAGTTGTATAAACAGTTCCGAGCAGTCTTGATGAGGTGACAAGCATCAGCGAAGAAGTAGATGAACCGTGACATGGCAAAGATGTTGTGCACCTTGTGAACCACATCACAGTTCAAATCACTGACAAACTTTGCATGAAGATCGAAGAACTTGCGGTTTGGTGATGCTCCATCATTGACAGCTGCACAGATCCAGAGGTTTAAGGACAACTCCAGAACACCAACAACTTTCCAGAAGAGAGACATTAACTGGTAAGAGGTAACATTTCCAGTGAAATAATATGCAATGACATGCTTGAGATCACAGCACATCCCTCTTACCAGAAATGCCAAGGCATGGGTTGCCATGACATCTTCCTCACCAAGACTTGCATAGTTGGTCATTGGGTCACCAAGATCCACAAAGCCAATTAAATCTCCAGAGTGCTTGTCGAATACAAGGTTGCACTGGATTTTCATCTCGTCAATCACAACAACTGCATAGCGCTGTATTCCAGAGAGTGATGACGCCTTCTCTCGGAGATTCTCAATGTTCTCAATGTTAATGCCGGCCTTGGGTTTAAAATAGTTTTTATAGTCTCTCAAGACACGTTCGCTTGGAAGAATGAGAGCACCACTGTCCCTGAGCTCGCGGTATGCAGCTGGCGATTTTCCGTGCAAAGAGAGAGCAAACCGAATTATTTGGGGATGGTAACGCCGTCCAAATTTCTCACTTTTTAGTAGCTTCATTTGCTGCTCCCAAAAGAACTTCATATGTGGGCTCGCTTCGAGATTCTGGCCACCCATGATCTTCAATATATCATTCTCTAAAGTACCACTAATTTCCACACCGTCATCCTTTATTTTGGCATCAAGCTCTTTTATTCTGCCTTCTAACTGTTTACATTCCAGTCTTGATGCTTTCACAGTTGCCACTAACTTCTCAGAACTGCAGGATGCAAGTGGAGCTTTACTTTTGGCTGGGGCTGATGTTGTTTTCTTTTTTCTCCTTGCAGCTTTCTCAAGAGTAGAAAGGGCTTTCACACAGGGGTTGCAAGGTTTGTTTGTAGAGCTGTCAGTAACCATGGTAACTTCACATCCAGGAGACCGAAATGTTACACTGGTTTTGAAAATTGCTTTCCGAAATGCACTTTGGGACAGAATGCCGAACAACTGTAGACTCAGGGAATCCAGAAAAATCGAGATCAGATGTTGGGTCGACTACAACTGATGTCGTATTTTCATCTTGTGGCAAGCCATCACAAATTTCCGAACTCTCTACCAACTTTAGCAATGTCTTGCAGTCCTTCAACCCCCCTTACAAGCCGTTTTCTCTCGCTGTAGATTATGTGGGTGTCCGGAATAGGCCAGTTGAAAACAAACACGGTAAATTCCATGGCTGCATTAAGCACAACTGTATATTTTGCAATACTGTGGACCCCATCATGTAGCTGTAAATGTATGTCTTCGTTGTCTGCCTTTGTTTCCACCGTCCATGGCAATAATGCTTCGTTATCAAGCTGATTACGAAGATATTCGACGCTTATAGACGATGTTGATGGCATATTTTCGTCGGGTTCTTGTGTATTTCGCACCAAAGTCCGACGTATTTTCGTTGGAACATCGTGAGGTTTTTGAGGCAATTTCTCGGTTGGAATGCTCCCAGTAACCAAACTTTTTCTTTTTGGATCTTTAAGAAACATAAGATGCAATATAAAGCTATACTGAGCATCATAAAATATATAATTTCATGCAATATTCATGAATAGGCCCTTTGTTCTATACGTTAGTATAATGATTATGAAAATGAGTCGCAGAAAATGCAAATACAAATACATACTTGTTAAAATACATTCTGGCTTGAAATGTAGTTCGCAAAGATAAATAGTATTTTCTTCAATTCGCTTCTTTAGCTCTGGAGTCGAATCTCGTGTCCGCAAGATAACATTTAACCATTCCTTTCTTGCGTTGGTTTTCAATGTTGTGGTGTGTTCACTCTCGTCGGCGCGTACTGACGGTATTTTAAAAAAAGAAAGCCCATGCTTTCTGCTGCTAGGACATCCATAAAACGCACAGTTTTCGCCCGGCATGGCGTTTAACTTGCTATCCCAGCAAAACAATTGGATTAAACTAAGAAATAATCGCTTTATTATCAAACTTTTGAACGCACATTCTAGCATGATTCTAGATAGCGATTGAAATTTGATGCAAGGAACGCATCACGTGACCTGTCAAAACAAGGTTGAATAACATATTTTGTCACGTGGTACAACTAGCCTAACCATGTAGTTCTACTAACTGTGACTGGACTGATGCGATAGGCGCTCTTAATATCTAGTTTGCTATGAGTGCGTCTTTTCGAGCCTCCATAATTAGTTTTATCGCGTCGTCGACCTTGCAGTACTGCGTGTGACACGAACTTGGATCAATCGCATAACATCAAAACGGCTAATGTGAAGCTCTTCAATTGGTGGGGTCTAGAAGAGGCCTTCTACTCGACCTAGGCGTATTTCTTTAGAAAGATAATCATCTATAATTTTCGGGTGAGTCAAAGCATAATGCAGTTGACGTTCGCTGACTTTAAATTTCATTCACGGTTAAAAAAAATAAGGAAAAAACAACTTCGTCGGCCATCCATAGTAAACAGGACTTTCTTACGATCAGGGTGTAGTGCGAGTTCCATTGCATATTGTTCAACACTAATGGGAGATTCATGTGGAGTAACAGGAACAAAGTTACTTTTCTATCGCTTAGATGTGCTGCGGCTTCTTCGACGTGATGATCTAGGCCGGTGACTTTCTGGTCGATGGCTATCGTGCCCTCGAGGGCAGGCAATACGGCGATGTGTCCCTAATAAAAAGGGGGGTGTCTCAATTCCGGGGGCAGGGTATTTTGCCCTGCTTCGTGAGCAGCTATATCATGGCTATATGTTCGTAGATCATTTGCGAAGTATAATTCGTCCTCGCGCTATTAACCCCGGAATTAACCCCCATGGTTGGGTTTTGGCCACTTTCGCCCATTATGTGATGTTCGAGTGTAGGGCCACTTGGTAGCGTTATGCCAGCGTTACCTTCGGTCACATGAACGAACCCAGGGGCGTATAAATGTGGTAGGGACGTACCTTGTCTCTGCTCGACCATTATTCCTTCGTCAGATGGCGTGTTTCGAGTTGAACGCTCGCGAGGCCCGCTCGACGGCAAAACATTGAACGTACCTGCGTTTTCGAGCGCCCGTACACGAGATGTAGCGGCACTTGATTGTTGTTTGGCGCTGGCCAACGGACCTTCTTGTGAGAGCGATTGCGCGACAACTTTGTGTAAGGCGGAGATAAATTCCGGGTGGTTCCACGGCATCTGTTCGCTAGATCTCGTCTCCCTCGCCATTCCTGAGCCAGAGACTTCGCTTGGGGTTACCTCTTCATGTACCATGTTTGTCTCCGACATTATTTTCTTTCTTTCTTTTCGTTTTCCCACGATAACTACGTATTTCTTCCGCGTTGATTACTGTGCACTGCGTCGTTTGCGTTTATTGCGTGACAATAACTTCGACTGCTATCGGATTACGGTTGCGTTGCATTCGAATGTCAATCTTGTGCGTCATCGATATCCTGGGGCGTATGCATCGTAGCACGTCTCCTTTGGTTTAACCTTGGTTATAACTAACCTCATTATTAATTATATGTATTTGTTTTGTTATTGATTGCATTCAATTTTATTGGTTGAGATGTGCGCGAGCAGTATTGTCATGTTGTGAAATGTGAAATGTGAAATGCAGAGGCAGCAGTTTCCTTGCGATAGTAACTTCTAGTTTAAATTTAAATATGTTGTACAGAATGTAAGATTCACACGAACGTTAAACATGAACGGATCTTCAAGTGTTCACATTCATGACTATATTTAGATCTCGAACGATCAATCAAGTCCGTCGCCATGGCGAAGTTCGAAACCGTAGACGGTCGGACACCTCTTTGATGGTCGGTGGAATCTTGGGACTTTTTTAAGCGCGCCTATTTTTTTGATAATATTCAAACCAAACCCTAAAACTAACCCTAACCTAACCTTAATACTAACCCTATTAAAAAGAAAAAAGTAAAGTAAAAATTTAAAAAAATGGTAAATTATATATTCACCCAACATTCGAACCCCGCTCTCACAACTAAAAATCAATAACACAGACCACTACTACACTAGGCTATGCAAACGAACTTGAAATTTTTTGGTTGATAATCAATATTTATGTAACCCATTGTAAGTAAACTATATATATACATAATAAAAAGATTCCACCGACCATCAAAGAGGTGTCCGACCGTCTACGGTTTCGAAATTTGCGTCGACGATCAAAGTGAAATTTGACACTTGACCTTGATATTTGTTGACATATTGTAGTTGAAGTATTTTGTGTCACAAAACTAAAAGGAGAGTTCGTCTAATGTCACAGGGATATTCAATGCGGCGAGGCTGATTATTGCTTAACTGAGAGACCGAAGATTCCCCACACAACGGCGCTATAATTGATAGTGGAATTTGTTATTTCCGACTAATCGCCTACTTCAAGAACAACTGTATTCAAATCAGCAAGGTAGTGTTTGCAAACTGGATACAACAGCTTCAGGAAGGTATAAATTCTGCCCCAAGGGAGGAAATTCGAAAACAATGTCGTATAAATTGTTCGACTCGCAAGAAAACTGACTCGACAGTCTCAGCATCTATGGTTGGTTGTTGTAACAATCTAAAGATGCGCAGGAGTGCAAGATGGACTTTTCAACCTGTTTTATCATAATTGATGCTAATTTATGTTAACATAATGTGTCTTAATTGTTCGTGAAATTCAAAGGCATTGGTAACAGCCGGTTTATTGGGCTTTCAGAATAGGTATAGGTTTAGGAATAGTTACCTATGCGCGATGACTATGTAGTTAATAATTTAAATTTGACGTTTTGTTGTTTTCACGGAAAATCCTCAGGGGCAGCACTTCCCTTGCAATAATAACTCCTAGTCCTAACCCTATAACCATTATCCATTATCTCACGTTTTGGAGTTTTATATATTCGTAAAATTTAGGTCTTCCTGTGCAAAATCATTATAATATCTGGTCCGCCGAAAATTTCATCTTATGGACTTTTTGCTGTTAAAGTTATCGGATGAGATGTCGCAAGAGGAATTTTTGTAGCAAGTAACAAAAGAAAACTGGCTTGGAATGCCTCTTGCGACATCACATCCGGTAACTTTGATGGCGAAAAACACCATAAAGTGAAATTTTCGGCTGACAATATATTTTATGATTTTCCTCAAAACACAAGGTCCTTTTATGTATTCCCTTTTAGTCATTTACAACATCTAACTGATAGCACATCGAGCGTAAAGGGGAGCGTCGCGAGTTTTCATTTCGCTCGAAGATCTGCTACTGTCGCTTGCAAAATATTTACATTTGAGCTACTTATGGTCTGATGAGCGACATGAATCTAACAAATTGGATTTTTAATGAATCATTGAAGTTCTGAAAAATTCTATTACAAAAACTAATTCAAGTTTAATGTGAAATTACATCAAAGAATCAGGTTTTTATTATATCTTAATGCTTTTTACTCCTTTCGTTCCAATACCCATCGCATTAGTATCAGTATAACTCACTGCAGCAAGGTTTGCAGATTTTCCACCACATTTTAGTTCGGTGTAGACAATCCAATCTACTCCCTCACCGACGACGGCAGAGAGTCCAGGTCCACCGAGTGCCGCTACGACATTGTCGCAATCCTCTGCAAAATCCTAGAATATCAAGAGGTATATTTATTGTAACGAGAGGCGTTCGTGATTTATTAATTTCTAACCCTGTAATTATCGGGGTGGGGTTAACTGAAGATGTCCTAATTAATTAGATGTAAAAACTATTCACGTGCATGCCAATACATGTAACACAATGATTATATATAAATAAGCAATGATAATATGAAAAAAACAGTAATGATCATATGAGAACATTTGTGGGTTGTCCTGACGTACCTGATGGCGCCCGCCGTAATTAGGCGCAGCGTATAATGTAATGGTGTTTGTGGACATAATCTAAAATGTAGAAAACACCCAAACATCATGTTAAGCCGTCCGTTGAAATTATTGTATCGTATCGTATCGTATCGTATCGTATCGTATCGTATCGTATCGTATAGTATCGTATTGTTTTCTATGGTATTGTTTTCTATTATATATATTATATATTATATATTATATATTATATTATATATTATATATTATATATTATATATATATATATATATTATATATTATATATTATATATTATATATTGTATATTGTATATTATATATTATATATTATATATTATATATTATATATTATATATTATATATTATATATTATATATTATATATTATATATATATTATATATTATATATTATATATTATATATTATATATTATATATTATATTATATTATATTAAATTATATTATAGTACTAGAAATACGTATACGCAACAACCCCTCTCCCAATTGCTGTTTGAAACTTACAGTACAGTACTTATTTTAGTTCTAAATTACTTGAATTAGATAAATAGCCGCTTCATTTGCCAAACTACAGTAAATAAATTTTCAGTGGACAATATCTGACAGAGTGTTAATTGTTTCATAGGACATCAAAATAAATACATGCAGCCCAATTAAACTTTTTAATTTTTAAGTGCAGCAACAGAATAGTGGGGCGTCTACTGCTGTTTCTACCATCAATCACTAAGAAAGAAATTACTTTTATCACAATATTGATGAATCACGAAATAATCAATGCAGTATTTTGTATTAGACACCAAAGGCTGTTGAAGGAAGAAAGTGCATCTCTATCATACAATGAGTGTCCTTTAAAAAAATCAAATTCGTTCAAATGTCTACGGATGGCATGCATATAGTGCAAATGTATAGGGGTCCATTCAAATTAGATTTACTAAGACGTATTAGGGATTCTACTCCAATTGTTTGTGTGGATAGATTATATATCATATATCATATATCATATATCATATATCATATGTCATATATCATATGTCATATGTCATATGTCATATGTCATATGTCATATGTCATATGGCCTTTTTTCATATATCATATTATATTATATTATATTATATTAAATTAAATTAAATTAAATTAAATTAAATTAAATTAATATTATATTATATTATATTATATTATATCATATCATATCATATCATATCATCATATCATCATATCATCATATCATCATATCATCATATCATATCATATATCATATCATATCATATCATATATCATATCATATATCATATCATATCATATATTATATTATATTATATTATATTAAATTATATTATATTATAGTACTAGAAATACGTAAACGCAACAACCCCTCGCCCAATTGCTGTTTGAAACTTACAGTACAGTACTTATTTTAGTTCTAAATTACTTGAATTAGATAAATAGCCGCTTCATTTACCAAACTACAGTAAATAAATTTTCAGTGGACAATATCTCACAGAGCTTTGTATTGTCTGAATTTAATTGTTTCATAGGACATCAAAATAAATACATGCAGCCCAATTAAACTTTTTAATTTTTAAGTGCAGCAACAGAATAGTGGGGCGTCTACTGCTGTTTCTACCATCAATCACTAAGAAAGAAATTACTTTTATCACAATATTGATGAATCACGAAATAATCAATGCAGTATTTTGTATTAGACACCAAAGGCTGTTGAAGGAAGAAAGTGCATCTCTATCATACAATGAGTGTCCTTTAAAAAAATCAAATTCGTTCAAATGTCTACGGATGGCATGCATATAGTGCAAATGTATAGGGGTCCATTCAAATTAGATTTACTAAGACGTATTAGGGATTCTACTCCAATTGTTTATGTGGATAGATTATATATCATATATCATATATCATATATCATATATCATATGTCATATATCATATGTCATATGTCCATATGTCATATGTCATATGTCATATTGTATTGTATTGTATTGTATTGTATTGTATTGTATTGTATTGTATATTTATATATTATTTGTACTAGTGTTTGAGCAAAACTCGCACCCGGTGGCTCCGCCCTCTGGGTTTACTACCACTGTAAAATCTATGACAAGTTACGACAAAATCTATTAAAATGTAAACTATTAAAATAAAAATAAAAATACTTATATGAAGAGTAGTTGTTGTCTTTGTTGCTTTTTGGTACCAATATATATATATATATATATATATATATATATATATATATATATCTATATCTATATCTATATCTATATCTATATCTATATCTATATCTATATCTATATCTATATCTATATCTATATCTATATCTATATCTATATCTATATCTATATCTATATCTATATCTATATCTATATCTATATCTATATCTATATCTATATCTATATCTATATCTATATCTATATCTATATCTATATCTATATCTATATCTATATCTATATCTATATCTATATCTATATCTATATCTATATCTATATCTACTATATACTATATACTATATACTATATACTATATACTATATACTATATACTATATACTATATACTATATACTATATACTATATACTATATACTATATACTATATACTATATACTATATACTATATCTATATATCTATATATCTATATATATATACTATATATATACTATATATATACTATATATATACTATATATATACTATATATATACTATATATATACTATATATATACTATATATATATATATATATATATATATATATATATATATATACTATATATATATAATATATATATATATATATATATATATATATATATATATATATATATATATATATATATATATATATATATATATATATATATATATATATATATATATATATATATATATATATATATATATATATATATATATATATATATATATATATAATATATATATATATATATATATATATATATATATATATATATATATATATATATATATACTTCCGTATATATATATATATATATATATACAATAACCTGTTTACTACGCGCGTTCTCATTGGTTGTTGCCCATGATCTATTAAAGGACAGATGCACGGATCACGTCAGCTCACGCCATATCACGCCATATCACGTCACGTCAGCCGACTGCTTTTATCTTTTTTCATGCCCCAGAAAGTGGCAAAGAGCTAATAAGCCTTTTGAATGGTTTGTTTTTCAATTTTTATTGTATAAAACAAATAGATTCCATTTTGCCGTTGTCTGTTCAGTTATAGATGCACAGATGACGTCAGAACGTGGTAAGAACATCAGTGACCCACTCGACTGCGTCTCGTGGGCCACTTTTTTGTTCTTACCACGTTCTGACGTCATCTGTGCATCTATAACTGAACAGACAACAGCAAAATGGAATCTATTTGTTAAATATATATATATATACATACATAATAAATTGAAAGGATCGAAGCTTCAATCAAAATATACAGCCCACTAGCGAAAGGATGGAGCTAGTCCAGCCTCGCCACATTGAATAGTCCTTGTATTACTGCATATTTGACAATTATCACACTATTACATATCCCGTGTAAAATGAGGTCGAAAGACCAAATAACATGTCGTTAGCCTTATTTATATTGATAAACATTTGTCCCAAAACACCAATATGATTATACACCTATTCACACAATGCTTATATCTATAGTTTATTCCATTCAAAACAAATGAAGAGAACAATGCGTCAACTTCAGCGATCATGAATAGCGCCCTTGATGACGAGTTACTCAAGATCAATGAGAGTGATGAATTAAATAAACTAAACAAACACCAATACGGATGACCAAATATACAACAATCAACAACAACGAAACGCACAGGACGACCACAAAACCGTAAACAATACCTTTTTTGACATGAAAAATCGCAACGACAGCATCCTAGAATATGATAATGGCAACCAGAAACCACTACTGACACTAAACAATGACAGCGACATGCACATGGCCGGTAACCACAACCATACAGACAAACAACAATACAAACCAGGACGTACCAAATGCTACTGAACCAAACGACATCGACAAGAACAACGAAACTCCACCCATCAATCTGGACAGATCTCCCAATCCCACCAACCAATACAATATGGAACACGATAATACCAACACTGGAGCATCGACAAGCAAAGAACAACCTGACGATACAAACATAAACACTGACTAGAAATACGAATTCGCAATCCCCTCGCCCGCCTTTTCTACCACTAACCCCCCACCCCACCTCTAGAGTTTCCCCATACATGGTCCCCAGTGCCCAGACTGCGTCTGTCGATAACAAATCCTTAAAAGCTGGTTTCATCGTACGTAGATTTTGAACGGTATCTCGGCCAATATTTACTCGATTTTAATTCTAAAAAACAGTTTTTGGAGCCTAAATACATAACAAACGTGTCTACTATTATATTACGAGAACGTGCATACCCTTAGTAAACACGGTTTATGTACTTAGAAATTATTCGGCGATCAGCCAGTGCGGTCCAACCGCCTCGTCGTATATATCCTGCATGTTAGTGCAGAAGAGCTCAATCTATACCCTCGGCGTCCGCGTCCGTGCCTGCGTCCGGCCAAATTATAAGGTCGGCGTCAAAGGACATTGGCAACAAAAATTAAGTTTGTCTAATATGAAACAACTCGTAAAATGATAGAGTAACACCTTTTACAACTTTTCCGTATTTTACTTCGTTTTTGAAATACTTCAGTATGTTTGATATGTAAATGAGATGGTCTCTGACGTCAGGTGTGGGTTAGAGAATTTTCACTCATTAAAAAATGTCTTATATTTCAGTGATTGCTAAGTTTACAACGTTCATTATCATGAGGAGTTATTATACGCATATTTTCAAGTAAATTTGTGGAACAAACTTGAAGATGGAACTAATATTTTAATAAGTGAAAATTCTCTACCCATTCTCTACCCATTCACTACGTCAGAGACCATCTCATTTACATATCAAACAAACTGAAATATTTCCAAAACGAAGTAAAATACGGAAAAGTTGTAAAAGATGTTACTCTATCATTTTACGAGTTCTTTCATATTAGATAAATTATAACAAATTTTTTGTTATTGGCAACAAATTGACATTGGCAACAAATTTTTGTTGCCAATGTCCTTTAAGATGATGAATTTTCAATGTGTTTACCATTGAACCAGAGGTATATACCCCACACGATAACAAGCTTTTGCCCGAGCTTTCACTATTTTGTAGTGGCGAAGCAGGCCATTGTTTTCAAAATATGCAGACGATTATAATTTTGCATAGAATGACAAATGCTACAGTAGCGATTATATGAGAATATCCGTCAACTTTTTAACTTAAATTTACTGACATAAATCAGAATGTGAAATCGTATTTATTATTTACTTTTAGCTAAACCTAGAGTAATGTAATTTTAAAGAACGAACCAATTCTATTGTGACAATTTTCTACAATTTGACACGGTTTAATGACCATTTAATAG
Organism: Chrysogorgia sp. JL179-B06; assembly: GCA_035772405.1. Taxonomy (NCBI): domain Eukaryota; kingdom Metazoa; phylum Cnidaria; class Anthozoa; order Scleralcyonacea; family Chrysogorgiidae; genus Chrysogorgia; species Chrysogorgia sp. JL179-B06. Next base: position 220,579 of record JAYKKM010000490.1, read on the forward strand.
TAATTAAGCGTTACCGGTATTCTGTTCCTACTAACTAGCGTCCTCTTCATGTAGAGGACACAGAAATTTAGCACGGTATAGAACTGCTTCGTTCTTTAAAAAATCCCGTTTATTTTTTGTCTTAGAGTTGTCCAATTCATGAATTAATAAACCTATTATGGATAAAATAAACGGGATTTTTTAAAGAACGAGGCAGTTCTATATACAGTGCTAACTAACATTTTACTCCTGCAAATTTCTGTGTCCGGTACACGAAGTAAGATCTATCTCTTACTTGATTCTAGAAGACTAAATATTATCGAGTACTTCTAGCTCACTTTTTAGTTTCTGACTTTCCCTCTCTCTAAGAGAGATACTGATGTGTCTTAGAAGGGTTTCTATTCTTATAATTTCAGTCATAAGTTCCCTGATTTTGTCAGTGTTTACGTTTCTAAATTAAATCGTCGCTTGATTTGACAACTATGCCGTCTCGTTCAACATTTCTAAAATCACCCACTGTTCCTGGTATTTGAAGGACTAACTGTTATGATCAATGGCTTATGGATTTACCACAATTTCAAAGATTTGAATAGGTTATACTTGCTTTTATTTGGCATATCACATCATCATAAATTAATTGAAGTATACGGTGTTTACAATATGGAGCAACTGGCAAGCTCGGGCCGTGCGCGCAGGAACGCTTCTGTCCCCGCATAGTCATATTCTGTGCTCATACTGTACTCGACTTTTCCTTTTGTCTTTTCTAATTAGTTCCACGCGATATCTCACACAACATGAAGATTCGACGTAAGGGGCGGTTTTCCACTGGGCGAATATTTTCGCGCAAAGCGAATATCTATATTCAAAATATTTCTGATTAGTTCCAGCTGAGAGCTCGTATAAGAGGCATTTATAGGACGTAATTGGACAACCATACTGTAGTTGGGATAAGGGGTGAGTCGATAAAGAGTCTTTGTGTTCATTTGACTATTCTAAGACAATAAGCCAGTGCGTCGGGAAAAAACTTATGTCAATTCAGAGTATTGCATAATATGTGGTGATTTCAACATTGACTGGCTATCAGACGAAGGTCAGAAACAGCAGATACTTAAAATATTTGGTCCCGCATATCAGCAAAAGTTGCATCTTCCTACAATCGATTATGCATCACTTCTGGATCATCTGTACACCAATATTGCAGACGAATACGTTACAAGTGGAATATATGAATCATATTTTTCAGACCACAAAGCGATGTGGCGTGCCTTAAAATAGACGAGACATGTATATACATATAATATAATGTTCGCTTCATAATATGTCTTACACACAGGTTAAAAGTTAAAAAGTTTAAAAACTACCAAACGTAATTTTAGACTACTATGTGATCTTCAGGGTTATTTGGACCATTAACTAACCTTCGCCACAGCTGCAAAGCTGAGTAATCAAGCCGTAAACCTTAATTGCTATAACCTGTTAACAAATATCTTTTGTATACTATAATAAAATTGTCGTATATTATGTAATAAACGATTGCTGGTGGCATATAGGAAACGAGACCATTTGGTTGCGTTATAAAACAACCCATGGTTATAAGCAAGCTTTATAAGCAAGCTTGTAAGCGAGCTTTAGCGCTTTGTCCACCTATCCCTCGTTTGGAAAGTTATCTCGATCAAGATTGAACCGTTTTCAATTCTGAAAACAGATTTGGAATTAGCGAGTCTAAATACATAAACACACGTACCTATTATATTACGCAAACTTGTATACCCTTCGTAAACACCTCTTTATGTAGTTCGTCAGATCAACGAATCGATAATGGCCGCTGCATTTCTAATCAAATATAGTCCCGACTCAAACGGATCATCCAAAACGACATTTTACTACCTTATAAGGAGTTGCCCTACCATGTGCGGCTTATATATATATATATATATATATATATATATATATATATATATATATATATATATATATATATATATATATATATATATATATATATATATATATATATATATATATATATATATATATATATATATATATATATATATATATATATATATATATATATATATATATATATATATATATATATATACGAATCTTTAGTGAGAAATGAGTCCCTGCCACGACGAGATTATCACCCTCGCTTGCGATGGGATAACATTTACCACCACATTTTAGAGAACGTTGGGAAAGGACATTGCAAAATGCCTCCAAGGATCTACTTAAGTTCATTTTAGACTACTACAACTGGACATTAGAGGATACTAACAACAAAATACAACACCGTGAACAACACCTACGCAACAACACAAATGACAAACAACTGGCTGAACAAATCATCAACAAAACCAACATAATAGGGGACAAATACACCAAACGTACAATAACTTCAATGATAAAATCGACTAAAAAGACTTCAACACAGGAAAACTGCCACACATACTAAATCAAAACCTACATCACACACAACATCACAACAAATACACCACAGCAACAATCGACTCATCAATAACAATTAGCTCATCAACAACAATTAGCTCATAAACAACAATTACCTCATAAACAACAATTACCTCATAAACAACAATTACCTCATCACCTGCACTACACGCAACGTACGATCACAACACCAAAAATCGGCAACGCCCAATGTCCACAACTCATCATTCCAACACAACTAATAGACATACAACTATCAGAACAGCAACCGCTCCACAACACAATCAACATACGCTGTTTCGCACACCTACGCAAACATACCATCCACATGGACATAATACAACAACCAGTAACCTCATTGCACCAAAAATCATCCAACACATTCAACATGGCATCCAGGATTTTCTACACCAACACCTTCGACACATAAAAAATAACTACAAAAGCTCACTAACCAAATACATGAACATGAAACGGAATAATAACAATAACAGATACAAATGATAATACACAAAAAGATACACAACAAACATATAACGGATAGCATTGTCAACCTCTCACGCACACCATTATCGAAATCCACAAACCAAATACTATCCAAAGGATTAAAATTCGTTCCAACACCCAAACCAATACACTATAACCCAATTTACAACTAATTTATTATCTACAGACGCAACATGTATACTAAATACTTCTTTAGAGGTCAAAACAGTCCGAAACGCCCCTTCAAAACGCCTAACAAATTCACACCACCCACACCTGACAATTCAAACCTTCTCGAGTACATTTCACATATATACCATGATTTGAAAACACTACACACACAACAAACTAACTCCACATACAACATATCACAGACAGAACTAAACTCTATTAATCACCTTAAAAGCAATAAGGATCTTATAATCAAACCAGCAGATAAAGGGGGAGCCATCGCAATCTGGCCCAAAAACGATTCTCTTGCTGACGCTTATAAACAACTAAACAACACCAATCATTACGAAAAAATCACTAATGACCCAACACAACCATTACTACAACAAATCAGAACATTGGTTAAACAACTACACAATGACAGCATTCTAACATTTTCACTATATCTCCTGCCCAAAATACATAAACCTGACATACCCGGTAGACCGATCATTTCCGGTTGTGGAGGTCCTACAGTAAAACTCTCTCAGTATGCTGATTACCTCCTCAAACCACTTATGGAACAGACCTGTATACCATCCTATGTTCAAGACACAACACATTTTCTCAAACGAGTATTTTTACTCAACAACAATCTACCGACTGACCATACTAATTACTATAGCACACTAACATACCAAATATGATGAAAGCATTAAAGCTTGGATTGATATGATATGTTACAAGATAACAGTCCAGCTGACATTGATATCAAATACATAACTGACATACTCTCACTTGTACTCAATAATAACTTTCTCACATTTAACAATGAAACTTTCTTATAAATCCATGGTACTGCAATGGGGTCACCCATGGCTCCCTCCTATGCAAACATATTCGTGGCGGTCCTTGAAAAACAAATGCTTCTTAATGCACCGAACGGACTAATCCCCTTTGAGTGGATAAGGTTCATAGATGACATTTTTGCATTGTGGATCCATAGAATTGAAACACTGCATTAATTATTCGAATACATGAACAACTTCCACCCAACAATTAAATTTGACTGCACATACTCCCACCACTCAGTAAACTTCCTAGACACTACTATTTATATCAACAAGGACAATCAATTTGGATCCGATCTCTACATCAAAACAACTGACAGAACCCTATTACTACACAATGACTCCTTCCGTCCGCCATCATGTACTGTAAGGAAAGCATAATTTTCAGCCAAGCACTTAGATACCGACGCATTATTACAGACAACAAACTACTTCAAAAAAAACTTGACAACCTTTCTATCATACTTATCAACAGAGGATACAAACTGAACACAATTAACAAAGCATTTTTACAAGCTTGTCAAACTAAACTTTTCCAATCGGCCTATAAGTCACTACATAGCACTGAAACTGCTTTGCTTAAGGTACATCATGATATTCTTAGGGCGATTGACAACCAATGTGCGGTTATCTTGTTATTGTTAGATTTATCTGCTGCGTTCGATACTGTCGATCATGTGATATTATTACAAAGGTTATCTAGTCGCTTCGGTATAAGGGGCCATGCACTATCTTGGTTTGAATCTTATCTCTCCAACAGGAAACAGTTTGTCAAGATACGTGATGCCAAGTCGAGTAGTCGCGATTTGCCTTGTGGCGTACCACAGGGCTCAGTTTTGGGTCCTCTGCTATACCTTATATATACTTCGCCACTGGGTGATATCGTTAGACACCATAATATGTGCTTTCATTTTTATGCTGATGATACTCAGATATATTTGTCATTTAAATCTACATCTGATGTGCAGAAACAGTCCTCACTCACTAGTATTGAGGAATGTGTTAAAGATATTAATAAGTGGATGCTTTGTAACAATCTAACGCTCAATAATGACAAGACTGAGGTTCTGGTTATTGGAGCTCACCATCGACCACGCCCTGATCTTGATTTTTTATTAATAGGTGATGATCACGTGATACCGTTTGCGTTTGCTAGAAACCTTGGTGTTGTCTTTGACAACAGCATGAAACTTGAAAAAAACAAGTTTCTGCCATATGCAAATCTTCTTTTTTTTCATATAAGAAATATTGATAAAATTAAATCTTACCTAAGTGAAGCAAATGTTAAGACTCTTATACATGCGTTTGTCACGTGCAAATTAGATATGTGTAATTCGCTGCTGTATGGCTTACCTAAATTTCTAATTCATCGGTTGCAATTTGTACAAAACTGTGCAGCGCGTCTCGTCGTGGGTAAACGTAAATCTGACCATAACACACCTGTGCTTAGGCAACTTCATTGGTTACCAATAGAGGATCGTATACTTTTTAAAATACTACTTATAACCTATAAGGCAGTAAATGGCCTGGCTCCTTCTTATATTAGTGATATGCTTAGTTTTTATATTCCAGTACGTAATCTCAGGTCAGCTTCAAAAGGTCTCTTAAATACACCTAAGTCTAACCTTGTAAGTTATGGCGACAGAGCTTTTTCTGTTGCGGCTCCTAGGTTGTGGAACAGTTTGCCACTCGCTATAAGGACAAGTTCTTCCATTAATATTTTTAAGTCTAGCCTTAAGACTTATCTTTTTAGTTGTGCTTTTAATTAATTATCCATTTATTTTGTTTAAACTATTGTATTTATTAGTGAAAAATTGTAAAGCGCCTTATAACTTTAGGATCATGGCGCTATATAAATGTAATAAATTATTATTAATTAAGAACTAAGCTTTATAAATCCTCCAAGACAGCACATGAAGAATAAAACAACTTGATGATGGTAAAGATAACTAATGACCAGGATAAACAAACTGTTGACCAACCAACCACGACAATTTATTTATGACATATAATCATTTATAATTAATACCAATATAGATGCACTACAACATCATTGTTAACAACCTATAGTTCAGGCTGGGATGGATAGCTCTGGGGAACCCTCCTGATACTAACCCTGGTCCTTTACCCTATCATAACCTACTAACCCGAACCCAAATTAACTGGATATGAATGATCCCTTCTGGGTTATCCATTCTTGCAACCTTTTACATGTTAGATTGTTATAATAACGCACCACTATTTTCCTTGTCTAATGTACTTTACCCTCTTTGTACATATATATTCTTACCTTTGTCAATCATTGATTACTATACTTCCAAGACACTATATACTTCACTATTTTAAATCAACTATTTTCTTTGTTTTCTCTGCTTAAACTATTAAACTATACATACATTTTATTCCACCATAATTATTATTTCCACCATAATTCCACATAACACAAAATCCACCTTAATATCGTACTATATCCCTTACTATCACACAGGAACACTGACTAACCCCCCATCATTATACACGTACTTGAACACACTAAGACCTGGTAACTAATGACACGCCCAAGTATATATGTTATCACAAACAAACAAACGCCCTCACTTCGTATTTGACGAAGTCACGAAAGCACTTTACGCACGAAGACAAAGCTACAACTTCACTCTTCCTATAATACGGCACGACGAGGTGGAATTCCACGCTCTAACAACACGTTTGGTAAGCAGTCACTTTACTTTCCTTATACATATATATTTTATTATAACCGCACATTATTATTTACCTTCCGACGCAAAAACATTGAATGCCAACTCCAAATCTCCGCTGAAGAGACCAACAAAGAAGGTCGAAACATATGTACAGGGTTGTGTCCCATGTATTCGATGCACTATACAATTATACGCATCTTTACTCTTTCTCTATATTTTATTCATATTTCTTATTCAATTTACACTGCATGTCCAACCCGTCGTTGACGTATTATACGCATTATAACGGCTAAATGCGCACAT
>JAYKKM010000490.1:232500-475000 GCA_035772405.1 Chrysogorgia sp. JL179-B06
ATATAATGATATAATGATATAATGATATAATGATATAATGATATAATGATATAATGATATAATGATATAATGATATAATGATATAATGATATAATGATATAATGATATAATGATATAATGATATAATGATATAATGATATAATGATATAATGATATAATAATATAATAATATAATAATATAATAATATAATAATATAATAATATAATAATATAATAATATAATAATATAATATAATAATATAATAATATAATATAATATATAATGATATAATGATATAATGATATAATGATATAATGATATAATGATATAATGATATAATGATATAATGATATAATGATATAATAATATAATAATATAATAATATAATAATATAATAATATCATAATATCATAATAATATTATCATAATGTTATTATAATATAATAATAATATAATAATATAATAATATAATGATATAATGATATAATGATATAATAATATAATAATATAATAATATAATAATATAATAATATAATGATATAATGATATAATGATATAATGATATAATGATATAATGATATAATGATATAATGATATAATGATATAATGATATAATGATATAATAATATAATGATATAATGATATAATGATATAATGATATAATGATATAATGATATAATGATATAATGATATAATGATATAATGATATAATGATATAATGATATAATGATATAATGATATAATGATATAATGATATAATGATATAATGATATAATGATATAATGATATAATAATATAATAACATAATAATATAATAATATAATAATATAATAATATAATAATATAATAATATAATAATATAATATAATAATATAATAATATAATAATATAATAATATAATATAATGATATAATGATATAATGATATAATGATATAATGATATAATGATATAATGATATAATGATATAATGATATAATGATATAATGATATAATGATATAATGATATAATGATATAATGATATAATAATATAATAATATAATAATATAATAATATAATAATATAATAATATAATAATATAATAATATAATAATATAATAATATAATAATATAATAATATAATAATATAATAATATAATAATATAATAATATAATAATATAATAATATAATGATATAAATGATATAATGATATAATGATATAATGATATAATGATATAATGATATAATGATATAATGATATAATGATATAATGATATGATGATATATAATAATATAATAATATAATAATATAATAATATAATAATATAATAATATAATATAATCATATAATCATATAATCATATAATCATATAATCATATAATCATATAATCATATAATCATATAATCATATAATTATATAATCATATAATCATATAATCATATAATCATTTAATAATATAATATTATAATAATATAATATAATAATATAATAATATAATAATATAATAATATAATAATATCGTAATATAATTATATAATAATAGAATAATAGAATAATAGAATAATATTATAATATAATAATATAATAATATAATAATATAATAATATAATAATATAATATAATAATATAATAATTAATAATATAATAATATAATAATAATATCGTAATATAATAGAATAATAGAATAATAGAATATAATAACAGTGATTGCCATAGTTTGATTTGGCTTCCTATGGTTGAATATTAGCCTTATTCATCTCAGTTCATATATTTCGTTAGGTTATGAAAACTGATGCCGCCATTTTATTTTTTCATTACTAGTGATATATGAGCTGATATCTTTCTTGTATAAGAACCAATCAGATTGCAGAATAACTTAAGTTATATATGGTGTTAATATATATATATATATATATATATATATATATATATATATATATATATATATATATATATATATATATATATATATATATATATATATATATATATATATATATATATATATATATATATATATATATATATATATATATATATATATATATATATATATATATATATATATATATATATATATATAAGTGTTGTGATAGAAACTATCAGGTTCAAAATCATATGGGTAGAGTGCTCAATGCGTATACGCAGAGCCAAATAATTACAAAATGAAAACACCGATTATTTAATTGAAGTTTATTCGCGACAAATTTGTTTCGTATGACAGGCCGAAGCTTGCCACACTCATATATATATATACTATATATATATATATATATATAATTTTGTGTTTCAATTTTGTTCAATTATTTCTGAAACAGTTCATTTTCATGAACTACTTATCTCGAATGCAAATATTTTCCAAACAGCTCTGTTAAAAATTGATCTGGTTCAAAAATAAATGACTGGTTTAAACAAAATTTGAACTGTTTCATAAATAACATATATTCACGAGATACAATAATATTATAAAACAAATTCTATCATCTAGAAATGTAACTTCCCAAACTTGTTAATAATGGTCTTTAATTATATTTAAATTACTGATTTGCAATTTAATCTGTTTACTAGGTGGAGCGTTTCACTATTTAAATAGCTCAGCAGCATATTGACGGTCTTATTCATTTCATTTTCTGGACGCTCTTAGTGATTATGTAGTTCCCATATTAATGGTACTGAATTGCGTTTAGAAGCTGATTAATATAATGATAAACCAGAAACTGCTTTATCGTTCTGAAAGTCTACAGAAAGATCACTATTACTACACGTACTCCTAAAATTTCCATTCATATTATATGTTCATGTTAAATGCATATATGCATTTAACACAATCTGTTAACATAAGGAATAAATCATTAAAGCTGTATATGTTTTCCAACATTTAATGTACCGAAACAGATTATAAGAACTTACCAATTATGCTTCTTGCAGCGTGTCTACTTTCTTGAACTTCTGGTCTTGCTTTTCTTATAAAAAAGCAAAAGGCGAACACTTAATAATAAGTCTCATTATGATGCTGTGTGGTATTCTGCTACAGCCTAGATTGATAAAATTAGCCCTAAATTTTATTTTATTCGCCACTAAGTATAGCGCGAAGATTAAAATTGTTTTGCAATCTAAAATATAACGATTAACGACCTACGAGTCATTGAATAAAGTATGCGCTCCGGAACAACTTTCGTATAATACAGTGAAATGTGAATTTTATTTCTATTTCCAAACTCAAAGAGCATTTACAGAAGGTTTACTTGTACGTTTGAAGAAGTAACCTTCAGATCGCTAATGAGACACTATAAACATTTAGCTACTTGGATGAGGATGACAGAACGACTATATAGGTTACATTTAGAAGCTGTTCGATATGAGACATCTCATTCTGTTCTTTTCTTTGGAAGTACGTGTAAATGTCTTATTAATGCATGTTGTTGTAAGTTGATATTACATGTGGAGAATACATGCTTTATGTGTTACCTGGAAGTAAACGCTAATGTTATCGACTGGAAATGTTCCGTCTTTGTTTGTCTGTGACCGTCACTTGCCGAATTACGAAGTTACTCCGGATATTGCAGGCGTATGACGTTTTAGCGAAAATTCACGGATTCAAACACATGCTTTAACCAGTCACTTGCGATATGTGCGATTCTGATGGCTTGAAATGTAATATTTGGTTTTCCCTTCTGTGTCGTTTTCTTCGTCGTTCAAGGTAAGATAACACTTCAATGTGAATATTTAGATCGATCGTTACAATGTTACTTTCTTGCACGCTGACTTAATCTCTCTTTTCTTATCTAGATGTCCAACACTATTTTATAACTAGAAGTTACTATTGCAAGGGGAAGTGCTGCCTTGAAAGTCATGGGAAGTCTAATTTTTGATAAAATTTCAAAAATGAACCTACTGTAGTTATCACATTTCTATCAATTATTTTAATTATTTTAAATACAGCAGACTTAAATTACAAATGACTATCACTTATCTGAATATAATTGGCAAGGCTTTTGACTGGATAGACAGTATAAATTATGACTACAGTATGTATAGTTGAAACGTGGTTGGTAAACACATTTCTGATAAATCACTGCCACTATAAATCATGCTTCTTACTGTGGCAAAGCTGTCAGTGGAATTGCAAGTGTCTGATATGTCTATATGGCAAAGCAAGCGCTAAACAAATAGGCACTGACTAAATAAATACCAGAAATGGTATGTAACAGATGTTTACGATATTGTTGCACCATTATTTATATCGTCTAAATTTTATTGTTGAGAATGCGATACTTTCAAGATCTTTGTGATGTTTTAGTTCATTGCACATGTCCACGACTCCACATATTATACTGTAATTGTCGTTCGGGAATACACCACAGTCAACTGCAACTAATCTGGCGCGGTAACGCAATTGTAACCCGATGCGTTCGGCAATCGTTGCGGAAAGTTGAATGTTTGAACTTTCGGCAACGATTGCCGAAAATATCAAATTACCCAGGCATTGTTTCAGCAGGAAACGCAATGATTATTTTAAGCCAGCCAATGAAATTCGCTTTTGTATGGCCAGTGTGCTGTAGCTCAGGCTCGTTTCTTTCTGTTTCTATACATGATATGGACGAGTATTTCTGCTTGCTTGATTGATTCACGCATTACTGTGTCTTTCTTATAAAGCGTTTCAGATAGGTTATCAACTATCTTTTTGAAATGTTCAAAATCCATTCGCATAAATTTCTCAAATCCGGCCTGGTGTGTCGTGGGCAGCTAAATCAGGAAGAAGCTGACTATAAGTATAACCTTTGTTGTTTCTCTCTAAAAGCCAGGGTCGGCTCCAAATACGTTTTTCTTCTTTTATATCCTCTTCGTCATCCTCTTCCAACAAAAGCATTGCTATGACCACGAGTTCTTTCTTCGACGCCATGTTCGTGTGATGTTGGCAAAACACTATAGTTCCCTGTTTTTTCATGTTAATAATTCCGACGCGGCTAAGCTATCATTGCTCGTGTAACCACTTCACTAGCGCGAGCAACGCAATGAAATTTTAGGCCGTAGGATGAGAGTCGAAAATATGCTTATAAAACAGATTCCGTTGCACCCCTCGTGGAACTAAGTAATTTTTGCTTAAATCAAAAGATAAGAACTTATTTTATCAGAATCCACTGCTCCCCAAGCGATAAAGTTGCACATATTGAAATAAAAACCCTCCGAAGTTCGCTGTGTTCGCCTTTCAAATTCTACGTAATCCGCCATTTCGTGTTGCTATGCCACAAGTGCTTTAGTGTGATTGGCCAGTTGAGAACCGTCAGCCAATAAGCAAGCGCAAAAGACCGGATGTTACTGTGCAAGGTAAACAAACGCGATGAAATGTGGAGTGTTGCAAGGAAAGCACTGGAATAAATAAATATTACGGTGAGTTTTTTACACTTTATTATGTTTAATAGTCTCAGGAATATTTAAGAAACAGTCTAGTCTTCTGACAAACCGATTGGATTCTTACAATCTTGAGCATAGCATCCACAAACAGGGTGCATCACTGGTTACTTTAGCAACTTTATACAAGCTGCGCACGGTATTTCTTCGTACATCCACATGAAAACCAAATCGTTGCAGGATACTGGCATAGATGGTAGAGTTAACCATTTTACGGTCAAGGCTTCCCTTAGATACTTGCCACCCACCAGTTTCACTCTAAGCTAACAGTCTGTTTTCCAACTTCTATTTGCCGCGGCTGTAGCCAGATTTTTTCTTGCCAATATGAAGCGACACTACAGCTTACCACTAGTGCATGAAATCCCAGAAGATTACTTATCATCTGCTGGAAAAGTTGTTGAGCAATAGTGTGCACTGGATAACACTTTCTTTTCTTAGCAGTTCCACCAAGCACCCATGTTTCCACATCTTGATTTTGTCCTATGAAATGAACTAAAAACACACTACTAAAAGCTTATTGTAGCTGTTACTAACTGCATCACAGCATGCAAAACAATATGTGTGTCAGCTTGTTCATGGTTGCATTTCGAATGCACTGTGTTGCCTGACATTGTTGAATGTGCCTTAGTCACAAGTGATGGATTCAAGGACACAACTCACAACCAAGACACAAGGTATGCTTTATTTCAAGTTTTCCCAGACTTGTGGCAGTGGTAAATCATCTTGATCATAGGTCTCTTATTTGTGCTTTGTCTAGTCCTAGCTAGTCGCTATTTTTGTTGATTGCTGGACATGTATCAAAAAGTACATCAACCCACTTAACATTTGCATCAATGTGGCGAGTAACTGTCTTGAAGAATATTTTTGCATAGTCCTCAAATATTTTGCTATATGACCATTAATCAATAAACATGTCAATTGTTACCAGAATTTCAATATCACCTGTCAAAATATCATGCAAATCTGAATTGGATGTGTTCATATCGCCATTTACTTTTGCCAATGGCAGTATTGAGACCATGACCTATATGTTTTGGTGGCAGTTTCCTTTCTGAAGCTGAAAATATTATATCCTGAGCTATATTACAAGTTTAATTGTGCAACGTATCTGTACCTGATGATGACTGCTGATCAGAATCTAAAACATCAGTGCCACCAACTAGTATAGTAGTAGTGAGGGATTTTGGTTAACATATATGGCATCAACACCCAATAAGTTCTTGGGTGTTTTCTAATTTGTTTTTGATGTGCAGGGCACTGTGAACCAATTGTTGCAATAGGTTGTCTTGCAGAGGGAAAAGTTCATGTGTTTCATCTTCATCATCTTCCATTGTAATAGCTGACAGGTGCTGTTTATATGACAAAATCATACTTATCCATGGATATATTAACAGATGTACCTTTGGGTCAATTTCTCAAACAAAACCAGCCCGCCCAATCACCCGTGAACTGTTGAACATCATCATAGAATGTTTTTCTCCTTGATCTGTATAATCTTTGGGGAAATTCCATATTTCCCATTGAGCAAGTTTTGATATAATGAAGCCATACAGTTCCCATATCATATACAATACCTTGATCCAAATCAGACAGAATCGTAGGCATACCTGACTAGTTATGTCTGGGGGGCAAAACATGTTTGCCTGAAAAATTAAGAGTTGACTGTCAATCATCGGATGCAGTGTGGCAGGTGTAACTTCATATGCGACTAGATTTCTCAGCAGTTTCCTCACCAAAATAGGGGAGTACCGCTACTTAATCTATCGTATGTGATTATTAACATTAACATAATATATTATCCTTAGTATAATTTTAAACTGGGCAACTGCAAACAACTCTAATATATTATATTAATGTTAAAACAAATTACTTTAATATTAAAACAGTTCTAAATATAAATGTTTCATGAATATTTAACAGCAATTAATATTACCAGAAATTTCTTTAAAAAAGTGAGCGAAATTTTCATTTTTCAAACGTTTGGGGAACATTTGGCAATTGCCCCCTGCCTGGTACGTTAACTCTACCATCCATACCAGTATCCTGCAATGATTTGGTTTCATGTGGTGTACGAAGAAATACCACAGCGCAGCTTGTATAAAGTTGCTACAAAAGTAACCAGCGATGCACCCTGTTTGTGGATGCTATGCTCAAGATTGTAAGAATCCAATCGGTTTGTCAGACGACTAGACTATTCTTAAATATTCCTGAGGCTATTAAACATAATAAACTGTAAAAAAACTGACCGTAATATTTATTTATTCAAGTGTTTCCTTGCTCATCGCGTGTGTTTTATATCTTGCGCAGCAACATCCGGTCTTTTGCGCTTGCTTATTGGCTGACGGTTCTCAACTGGCCAATCACACTAAAGCACTTGTGGCATAGCAACACGAAATGGCGGTCAACGAAATGAAATGGCGGTCAGAATTTGAAAGGCGAACAAACCGAACTTCGGAGGGTTTTTATTTCAATTTGTGCAACTTTATCGCTTGGGGAGCAGTGGATTCTGATAAAATAAGTTCTTATCTTTTGATTTAAGCAAAAATTACTTAGTTCCACGAGGGGTGCAACGGAATTACGTCTTTTCGATGCTCATCCTACGGCCTATTTGACCCGTTGCGTTGCCGGCGCGAGAAAAAATCGCACGTGTCACCCGACCTTTACGTGTTCGATTCTCCGTTTTAGTTTATATACTGTATTTTCTGAGTATCATAGTTCGAAGAACTTCTCAGAACAGCTACCGCATGTCTAATTCGAGCTACTACATTTAACATCCACTACACAAGAGGTCTTATTAATTGATTGTTTTATATAGCTTCCTTTACGACATCCACAACTCATAGCGCGGTGCACTTGATATACTCCTTTTCTATATTACACATTAAAGCCAGGTTTGCTTTGTAACAGAAAACGGCCCGCGAAAGCAACCAAAATATCTTCACAATCTACAGAAATGCATGTAAAGGAAATATTTAGATAATATATTAAGTAAATTTACCTGCTGTGTTTTTCTGAAATGTCCTTGCTCTGTTTTCATTACAAGTGAAAAATTGAGAGCTGTTCTTTGTTTTTTATACCTGCGTCCATTTACTAATTTAAGAAAGCACAGATATTTTAATTTTCTGTCACGTACTGACAACACGTATCATCATCTTGCTAAGTCAATAACATAGCAGAAGGGACGTGTTGTTTGGAATGCCGGTAATCTTGAAAGGACTAATTAGGGCAATATAAAGTGGATCAAGATTTGGGTTGAATTTCCATATAAAATCCCGAAATGACGTCACATAGACTATCGGTAGTAAAAGTCGAAATTAAAATCAGCTGTTATTTCGAAAATAAAACATTATCGTAAGAGTTAGGGTTAGTATATATTAGGTGGAGGGTTAGGGTTAGGATTAGGGTAACGTTTGGGTTAGCCACTATGTTTTTAATTTGGGGATATTTATATGGAAATCGAGCCAAGATTTGAAACAACAAAAAACGAAGAGACGGCGTCATGCAGATTCCGAGACTATATATTGACATACTATTTAATTTTGGTTCTCAGTTTCAACTATCTGATTCAGAAATTAAATATCAGATAATCCAATGAACCCATAACTTTTGCATCAGAACTTGAGCAAACGAAACCAATGTTGCCACAGGAACGCCAACAAGCGACAGCTCGCGTTTTTAAACTCTAGACATTTTTCAAATTTGACGTTTGGCTTCCGTCCACACGTACACCATGAGTGCATGCAGTTTGATTTTCACCAAAAACGGAGACCTTTAGAAAAGGCCTTTGAAAGTGGATATATTCTAAAACGGAAACTTATGTTATATGAGAAAATGCGTAAACGATTAATTAAGCGAGACTCGTCTTTAAAATCAAAGACAAAGGACATGGCTTCAAGATCTATTCGTCGTTTACCCGATGATTTACGAGACCTGTAAACCCGCAAACCATTGCAAAGATTCTCTCCAAGATGAGAGAAACACAGATGAGAGTTCAATCGTGAAGACGGAATGGACAGCCGAAGGACAGGGAAATATTATTATACTGTGTTGACATTTTATATCCCGTGAAACTCCGTAATATCAAGCATGAAATGTTGTGTTTTTGTCCGATTTAAATCAATTCTACATCGAAATGATCACTTGAATCTGGCGAATCGAACGCTGTAGGTTTCGTCTACTTAAAATGTGAAGATCAGATGTTATATGAGAAAATGCGTAAGCGATTAAAGCGAGACTCTCGTCTTTAAAATTAAAGGACATGGCTTCAAGATCTATTCGTCGTTTACCCGATGATTTAACGCTTTTATGTCCATTAAACCGATGTAATTTCGTAACAGATATGTTTCGTATACCTTGCCGTTGATTTTTATTTAAATTTTTAACACACGAAGACCTTCAATCCAACAGGTATTAGAAAAATAGCATTGCCGTGTTTAGTGTTTACATTAAATTTCGTCTGCGTGTCAGGCGTTTCTGCATAGACGCCTGATTTTTCTTCGTCTTCATTTCTAGTCAATGCTTTTATGTTCATTAAACCGATGTAATTTCATAACAGATATGTTTCGTATACCTTGCCGTTGATTTTTATATGAATTTCGAACAGATATTAGAAAAATAGCATTGCCGTGTTTTGGGGAGGCTAGCCTGCGTGTAGACGCCTGATTTTTCTTCGTATTTCCAGCCCGCTGCACAATGCCTTCAGTAATCAATGCATTAAATATTATCTTTGGTAATATAAGACAAGTGATCCAACTGTCTAACATGCCACCGATGCATACCCCATCTCCACAGGCAATATGCGCGCCATGTCCCTAAAATTAGTAGCCCAAGTTAACGCCTAGCGGGACAACACTGCTGGACTAACAAAGACTCAAACATATGAGCAAAACAACAGGTGCGCGGTTTCAATTCTTATAGATCGCAGGAACACAGTTTTCAAATATATGAATAAAACAACAAACAATGAAGAGATGGAGCAGATTTTCGATTTTAATTTTCGATTTTTTGGAAAGGTGAAACTGATTAAGACCTTTGGCCTTCTGTCCACACGTAAACCATGAGTGCGTAGATTCATCTTCAGGAAAAACGGAGATTTTCGAAAACGCCTTTGAAAGAGGAAACATTTTAAAACGGAAATTTTAGAAACGTTGCGTTATCGTGTGGACTGACTAAGAAAACAAATAGATTTGAAATAACGTGTACAGATACGTGCATAGACTTGTTAGTTACCTATAAGCGAAATTAATTGCATTTCGGCTTGGCAGCATATTTACCACCTGTACAATCATTAATCCTGCTTTGTCAGGGTGCACAAGGAAAATGTCTTATACGTCAACATTGTTGAACTAACAGAGATTCAAGCATCTCAACAAAACAACAGGCGTGCGGTTTCTATTCTTATAGATCGACATTGTTAAACCAGTAAAATATTTTTTTGAATATTTGAATAAAACAATAAATTATGAAGAGACCGCGGAGTCATGCGATACTTCGCGTTTTTAAACTTTAGACATTTTGCAAACAATGATTGCGTGCCGCCTATTTTAAAGTGCCTATGAAACGAAAATTAAGTTTGTTTTATTTGAAAGAACTTTTAAAATAATGAAGAATATTAATTTACAGCTCTCTCATATTTCACTTGGTTCTCAAGATATTTAGACTTATGTGATATTCAAATGAGATAACCTATGACGTCAAGGGGTTTGCAATACATTTTAACATATGGGAAAATCGTGTATATCTTTAAGATTATTAAACGAAATCACTTGAAACTTTGCATGTGGATACAAACCATTAAACTGAACAACATCGTTCAAGTTTCAATGTGGCAATAGTAATAATATAGTTCCCAGACCTCTAAGTCTCTTTGTCAAAAATCTTTGTTTTCTGACATAGCTATGTGTTGCACCAAATTTAAACTTCAGTTTAGAATTGGTTAAGTCCGTAAAAATCTGCTAAACCAGTACCAATCCGCAAATGTTTGGGATGGAAGAGAAAACAAATAATTTTATTTTAGAAATCAAGATGTCTGAAAACTAATTTGTTACCATGGCGACCATAAAACTAGAATGATGTTCTCCAGTTTAGTTGTCTGCAGGGACGTGGCGAAGGAATCACGATTGGGGGGGTGTCATATGATAGTGACCAACTTTTTGCGAAATCGCCAATATGCGATATGCGGCGGTTCGCGTAAAAGTATCCAAAAATGTCTCCAAAATATAAAATAAGTTCAAAAACGAATTACATGAAGTATCGCACTTCCATCCTTATGAAACCTTTTATTCAAAATGGCTGCCGAACTGGCAACAGAGTAAGTCAGTGAGAAATTTAGAAAGGATAAAAATATGACCTTTTTTAAGAAGTTTTTAGTTGGGTTTGGCAAGGGTTTATGTTCAAACGAGTTTAATAAATGCGTTGACAAGCGTATGTCAGTATGTGAATAATTTGAGCTGGCCGCTGGGCTGCAACGTTTTTGTATGAGCTTTTCTAAAATGATGAAATTAGACTAATATTAACATGCATCACAACATTAAATTGCACAACTGACTTAAGGTTTGTAAATTAGCCAAATGACAGGTTTCAAACAATTGAACCTCGGATTTCAATGGTCTGCGGTCTCCCGTCTCCAGATCGGAAATACTTCACTACGGAATACATCAACTGTACTCACTTAAATACAATTTTTGCTGGGGATGTTTGAGCGCTATTGACCAACTGTTGACCGACAATTGATAAAAAAAACAAATTTTATTGACCAACTGTTGACCGACAATTGATAAAAAAAAACAAATTTTAGCTTTTTTTTTCTGTCTCGCCATTTTTATTTTGGCCAGCAGCAATCCCTTGTGTGAACCAACTTTTTGCTATTTAGAATTATTGGGGGGGGGGGGGGGTGTCGCACCCACACACCCCCAGTCGCCACGCCCCTGGTTGTCTGTATCCACATGCAAAGTTTCAAGTGATTTCGTTTAATAATCTTAAAGATATACACGATTTTTCAATATGTTAAAATGTATTGCAAACCCCTTTGACGTCATAGGTTATCTCATTTGAATATCACATAAGTCTAAATATCTCAAGAACGAAGTGAAATATGAGAGATCTGTAAATTAATATTCTTCCTTATTTTAAAAGTTCTTTCAAATAAAAACAAACTTAATTTTCGTTTCATAGGCACTTTAAGCCAAAAACGTAGATTTTCGATAACGCCTTTGAAATTGGAAAGATTCTAAAACGGAGATTTTGGAAACGCTGTACGAGGGAGATGCAAAGCATCATTGGGGGATCTTTATAGCTGTATAATGTATTATCTTCTGTTATGTGATTTAATAAGATTTTACATTGAATTTCCTTTCTTGTATCGGTTGTTTAAAAGGTGATGTAAGTTTATGGTAACATAAGAGAATGGAAATGATATGATGAACAAGGATTTTTGTTTTGGTTAATGTGTGATTAGGACAACCTCGTACCCAGGGTCTTACCGTTCGGGGGAGCGGAGGTAAGACCCTGGGTACGAGGTTGATGTTGAGTCTCATATTAAATTATTAAACATTTAGTAGACAAAATCATCATTGTTAAAAGTGGGTTACAGTCCCTTCTGCGCATGTGCGGGGTTTGTTTACGTTTCGCTTGTTTTGTTTATGCTGGAGACTCCACACCGGAAATGGCTGCTATATAAGTGCGTTGTTTTTATCGCAGGCGTGTAGAACAATATGGTGATTTAAATCCTTTGATTTCGAATTCCAATCTATTTTGCTACGCTGGTGGAGATAAACTGTATTTATTTCACACACACGACATGGAAGAAATTCAAAGAAGAAAATGATTGATTAAATATGAACAATGAAGTGGCGAGACACCAAGACTACGTAAATGCCGTGAAAATATATGAGTGAAATTATCGGGGCTACCAAAGAATCAATTTTAATATTCTGGTAAGCATTTTATAAAATACAACAAATCTTTGACCCTTTAAAGGCCTTCCGTGTTCTTTAATACATGCTCTGCATGATGTCGATTTTTTAGCCGCGGTGTGTAAACGGTAATCTCTAACAACACCGGAGGCAATGTCAAGCATATTTTTATAAAATGCAAACAAGCGCTCTCTTTCAGTAGTAAAAGTCTCAAGCAAGAAAAAAGAACTTCAGTATATATATATATATATATATTACTTTATTGCTGCCGTAGGCAGCACACTAATCTTGACATGGCTCGTTCCCAGACCTCTTTACCGAGCTATGTAAAATTTTGGCGTCGGTCGGATGGATGGATGTTCAGTTTTATGACGTTTTGTGACGTAATTCAAGTTGCCATCCAGCTCCAGACGTTATTCGTATTCACGGAAGTTGTACGGAATTAATGTTCGGAACTTGTCAACGCCACCAGGAACATGGTATTTTCTGAACTCGCGTGAGCTGTACCAACAGTGAACGGAGTTTTCGAACGATCTATTCTGCCTTTGTTGCTGTCGCGAATTTCAATTCATTTCAGTGAGGAGATATACTGTTATCGAGGTAAGACGACTAAGATAGTTCTCTGTACTTTTGTCCTTTAAAAGGCTCGCTTAAAACGGCAATATGGCTGAGTGAGGTAGAAATTTACAAGATGTCATCTGCAATCCTTTCCAGATAAACTATCATCAATTATCAAATTGTTTTGTTTGTGAATACGGTTTACTTTTTATTTAGGTGTATATTGGTGTGAGTTTATTGTTTCTTACAAGAGGCATTGTGTTCTCGCTGATCAGCATCTGGGAAGCAACATCTATCTTAAATATATACCTTGAATATGGCAAATCATTCAATATCAGATATGTAGATAACAAGATAACAGATATTGAGCATGCAGAAGAATGCACATCCGTGTCCACATCAGAAACAAATTCTGATTAACTTAATTTGTCAACTGGTATTACCTGTACATGTACGTCAACTGTTTTGTGTTCATATTGAAATTTATGCATTTTTATGCAAGCCTTGTACAGAGAACTATGTTATACAACTGTTTTATCTTTATGTTCAACTGCATTTTTATGGAACTGTTCAAGTTACATCTGTTTAATATTATACATGTTCATGAACTATTATATTGTGAATAAATGTTGAGAACGGTTACAACAAGGGTTGTCAACAAGGGAGGGGGCAGATTTGAGGCATCTGCAAAATGCAAATGTGCCAGGGGCCCCCGCACATGCTTCATCTGCCCATGGCTGTGCGTAATGAATGTCTTACCCAAGATAGATGTTTAACCCCAGAGTACCTTTGGTCAAGCAAGCTCAGTGTGAGCTCCATATATACGTAGAGCTCGCTGCTCTGGTCTTAACTTAAACCATAACCGCATGCGTACAAGGCTATATTACCTCCACTGCCACTTTGACTTCAATAAGCCCACCACTTATTTTTCCAATTTTGCACAATATCATGACGGCCTTGGACCATTGGTTTCAAGGCAGCACTTCCCTTGCGATAGTAACTTCTAGTATATGTACCTTATTGCTGCCGTAGGCAGCACACTAATCTTGACTTGGCTCGTGCCCAGACCTCTTTACCGAGCTATGTATAGTCAACGTCGGTCCATGGTCGGTCGGATAGATGGATGTTCAGTTTTATGACGTTTTGTGACGTAAGTTCAAGTTGCTATCTATACATACTCCAGACGTTATTCGTATTCACGGAAGTTGTACGGAGTTTTTTTCTGAACTCGCAAAGCAATGAAGTTTTCGAATGATCTCTTCTGCCTTTGTTGCTGTCGCGAATTTCAATTCATTTCAGTGAGGAGATATTCTGTTGTCGAGGTAAGACGACTAAGATAGTTCTGTGTACTTTTGTCCTTTAAAGGGCTCGCTTAAAACGGCAAATTGCCGTTGGCTGAGTGAGGTAGAAATTTACAAGATGTCATCTGCAATTTCTTTCCAGATAAACTATCATGTTTGTGAATACGGTTTACTTTCTATTTAGGTGTATATTGGTGTGAGTTCATTGTTTCTCACAAGAGCCATTGAGTTCACGCTGATCAGTATGGCAAATCATTCAATATCACATAATATGTAGATAACAAGATAACAGATATTGAGCATGCAGAAGAATGCACATCCATGTCCAGATCAGAAACAAATTCTGATTAACTTAATTTTGTCAACTGGTATTACCTGTACATATACGTCAACTGTTTTGTCTGTTCATATTGAACTGCATTTTTATGTAGAAAATGTATGAAACACTTGGGTGGTCAACTCTCTTGAAGCGTCGACTTTTTCACCGTTACATTTTTGTTTATAAATATGTAAATGGTCTTATTGATTATGATTTTAATACTTTAAGAAATTTTAATATCCACTCTTATGACACACGCGGCAAAAATAATTTCCATCTACCTAGAGTTAAACGAAATTATGGCAAGCAACGTATTACATATCAAGGACTTTCCGAATGGAACAATTTAGATGAATCTTTAAGGAACACGAATTCGCTTTCACTTTTTAAACAGAAGTTAAAGCATATTGTCTTTAGTTAGTTATTTAATATCTTGTCTGTTTATCTTGATTTTTATTTATTGTATGTAAACATTATTTGTAGGGCCTCACTGAAAAACACCTCGGTGACGTGAGTACCCTGATTAAAGATTATTATCATCATCATGTAAGCCTTGTACAGAGAACTATGTTATACAACTGTTTTATCTTTATGTTCAACTGCATTTTTATGGAACTGTTCAAGTTACATCTGTTTAATATAATACATGTTCATGAACTATTATATTGTGAAAACATGTTGAGAACGGTTACAACACATTAACACAAGGGTTGTTAACAAGGGAGGGGCAGTTTAGAGGCATCTGCAAATGTCCCAGGAGCCCCCGCACATGCTTCATCTGCCCATGGCTGTGCGTAATGAATGTCTTACCCCAGATAGATGTTTAACCCCAGATGGATGTTTAACCCCAGAGTACCTTCAGTGTGAGCGCCATATATACGTAGAGCTTGCTGCTCCGGTCTTAACTAAACCATAACCGCATGGGTACAAGGCTATATTATTACCTCCACTGCCACTTTGACTTAGCCCGCCACTTATTTTTGCAATTTTGCACATGACTGCCTTGGACCATTGATTTCAAGGCAGCACTTTCCTTGCGATAGTAACTTCTAGTTATAGTGTGGTGTATTTATAGTATGTTTAAAATCGAAGTCAGTCGTCCGGATTATATGTATTGTCATGTCAGTAAAAAAAAAACTCGAAAGCCGTGCGAGTTTACTGTATCTTAAGCCTGGTTCTCACTTGTCGTAACAATCGTAAGAATCGGGGATTTGCCGGTCCTCGATCGCCTGGGATTTTTTATGACGAGTGTGACATGATTGGAGCAATGTCCCAGACTGTCGCCGATCTGATCGGAAGAATCGGAATCATTTCTATTTGGAAAACGCATCCCAGACGGTCGCCGATAAATTAAAATTCCCCGTTTCTTACGATTCTTATGACAAGTGACTGAGAACCAGGCTTTAGTCCTTTAAAGGCATCTCTACCAGTCTAGTATTGTATCTTAACGTAGCTGGATCCAATAGCAAAGTAGATCCAGGATTCGATATCAAAGGACTTGAATCCAGATTGCGATAAAAACAACGTGCTTAATAATAATATAGCAGCCATTTCCGGTGTGGAGTCTCCCTAGACAAAACAAGGACTGTAACCCACCTTTAATTTGGCTCTCTGGATGACCTTCGTTGATAGATTCCATTTCAACTGTCACTGGTGGAATCAAGTGTTCGTCTATAAACTTGCTCAATACTTCATCCCAATATTGTTTCTTGTGCTCACTGCTCATCCACAGCCAATAAATTGTAAGGTGGTATGTTCGTGCTTGGTTGGTCATTTACTGTTTCCATGTTAAAGAAATTTAACAAAGCTTCAACAGTATAGCATCTACCAACACTGAAAAACAATTGCTCGCAGTCTTCAAAATGCTTCACATCCAATGTGACATTTCTTCTCTGAAGTTTATCTCTGAAGTAACGTAATGTTCCAATTTCTCGAGGAGAATTCTTGTACATCATCTTGAAGATTAACTGCAAGTATTCAAATTTAAGTCTAATATAAACAAATTATAATTTGTTTATAATTATAATTTAAAATATTATTTCAAAGAAATCGATTGTTGACTTTCCAAAATCAACTGTTTAAAAAGCCTTAAAACTAGCTAGCCTTCGCTCGCAAGGTCTACAAAGAAGGTGAGGCAGATGATCGTCTCGCGGGATAGAGTGTCCTAGCAATCCTTCGGCCACTGATAGAAAATAAGAATTGCCAAGATGAAATATATTTTTACAATGGGTTACATCGCATATTTTCAGGCATAAACGGCAGCACGAACTTGGAATTCTCCCGCTGTATATTTTTTTCGGCGTGCCTAAACTGTTTTGACATGTTATCTAATCCAGGTAAAATAAACTGATAAAATCCAGGTGCGTTGTTATTGTCTCACTCTCAAGCCAATACATACTTTCCATCCCCTCCCCAGTGATGCTGTTGAAAAACCTCCCAGAATATGGGAGGCACGTGACCAGCCCATACCAGGGTCTTTCCGCAGCGGGGGGGGGGGGGGGCAGGCGTTCGGGGGAGCGGAGGTAAGACCCTGAGTACGAGGTTGTGATTGGCGCGGCCACTGATTTTGTCAATATATATATTGATGATTTTATGTGAATCGGGTGTTGCTGGACGCTCTTAGTGATTATGTAGTTCCCATTAATGGTACTGAATTGCGTTTGGAAGCTGATTAATAATGATAAACCAGAAACTGCTTTAATCGTTCTGAAAGTCTACAGAAAGATCACTATTACTACACGTACTCCTAAAATTTCCATTCATATATGTTTCATGTTAAATGCATATATGCATTTAACACAATCTGTTAACATAGGGAATAAATCATTAAAGCTGTATAATGTTTTCCCAACATTTAATGTACCGAAAACAGATTATAAGAACTTACCAATTATGCTTCTTGCAGCGTGTCTACTTTCTTGAACTTCTGGTCTTGCTTTTCTTATAAAAAAGCAAAGGCGAACACTTAATAATAAGTCTCATTATGATGCTGCATGTGGTATTCTGCTACAGCCTACATTGATAAAATTAGCCCTAAATTTGCAATCTAAAATATAACGACCTACGAGTCATTGAATAAAGTATGCGCTCCGGAACAACTTTCGTATAATACAGTGAAATGTGAATTTTATTTCTATTTCAAAACTCAAAGAGCATTTACAGAAGGTTTACTTGTACGTTTGAAGAAGTAACCTTCAGATCGCTAATGAAACACTATAAACATTGAGCTACTTGGATGCGGATGACAGAACGACTATATAGGTTACATTTAGAAGCTGTTCGATATGAGACATCTGTTCTTTTCTTTGGAAGTACGTGTAAATGTCTTATTAATGCATGTTGTTTGTAAGTTGATATTACATGTGGAGAATACATGCTTTATGTGTTACCTGGAAGTAAACGCTAATGTTATCGACTGGAAATGTTCCGTCTTTGTTTGTTTGTGACCGTCACTTGCCGAATTTGGCGAATTACGAAGTTACTCCGGATATTGCAGGCGTATGACCAACCTCGTACCCAGGGCCTATCTCCGCCCGCTGCCGACGCTACGCGCGCTGCGAAAGCTGGTCACGTGTCACCCAGATTCTGGGTGATAACAAAAATTAATTTAGTGGGAGGGGATGGTACGTTTAAATGGCTCCGATCGGAAGTTTTATCCTGTCGTAGATGGAATCAATCTTTCCTCGAACCGTCGCGGACTCCGCACGCTGTAAGAAGTTGAAAATGTGTCAAAAGCTCATGGCGACGTGCTTCAGCGAAACAAAGCGCTTCCTGAACTCATTTGTCGTCGTTGAGAAAGAAAAGTAAAGAACGCTTAAAATTTAAAGAAAATTATTGCTAACACGCGAAAGTTACTTATCCAGAATTCAGCCGATTTAAAAGGTGCATTGAAATATCGCCGTCTGCCCTTTCCCTAGAGAAATATTTCTAAACCGACGCCGCCTCGTCGTCTTCAATTTTCAAAGGTTAGTTTTAAAATCATCAGTTGTTGTTTTAATCTAAAATATATAATAACATCATGACAGAACGTTGACGCTTTATAACTGCCTTTTTACATTGAAAGAGTTGAATAGAGATAACAATGATCGTCACTGCGTCAAGTGATTTTCATAATTAATAATAGTATATTTCCAATGTAGACATGTTAACCCGAAATTTTCGAAGTTGATAGAAAATGGAAAAGAACACTGCGTACGCAACACTGTGTACTTTGTTATTTCGAATGTCTAGGATAGTATTATGCTTGTGTCACTTCATATTAAATTAAAATATTTCGCAAATATAAGTAATTCGATCGATCGGATATTAAAATACTATATTTGGGATAAATACTATCAATAGACATTCGAAATAACAAAGTAGACAGTGCTGCATAGACTGTTTCTTTTCTATTATTAAAATCACTTGACGCAGTGACGATCATTTTCTATCTCTGTTCAAAAGGCAATTAAGCGGTAAACGTTATTATATATTTTGGATTGAGTCAACAACTGATAATTTTTAAACTAACCTTTGAAATTGAAGATGACGAGGCGGCGTCGGTTTTGAAGCTCAAAAACGTTCTTTTCGACAAAGGTCAGACGGCGGAAACTAGTAACTGTTGCGTGCCAGAAATAATTACTCGGGCGGTAACCGAGTCTAGGTTTCCCCTGTTTTTTGTCTTGGTCATCGTTTTGGGGTCGAGCAATGCTGCAGGTCAGGGGGAACGCGGGCTCTGGATCGAGATATG
The DNA here is from genome assembly GCA_035772405.1 of Chrysogorgia sp. JL179-B06. Classification (NCBI taxonomy): domain Eukaryota; kingdom Metazoa; phylum Cnidaria; class Anthozoa; order Scleralcyonacea; family Chrysogorgiidae; genus Chrysogorgia; species Chrysogorgia sp. JL179-B06. Next base: position 252,694 of record JAYKKM010000490.1, read on the forward strand.
GCCCCAGGCCCCCAACAGGCTTTGCGCGTCTTCAGAGTTTTTGCCAGGAGTCGGTAAGTCGGTTATGTCGCTGGGAAATATCTTACGAGGTTGGTCACGCGTCTTCTTTCTTTTCGTGCTTCGAAGGGAAGAGTTTTTGCGAGGGATATAAAGGATTGCAGTGTTCAGTCAGTATATGTCGCGGGAAGTATCTTGTTTATTATGAGACTCAACATATGAATGCTGTGTGGAATTTATATGTTAATTGTTCTGAGGTAACTGTAAATATTGTTATAAGCTTTGTTGGCTGTATCGTTTATTGTTATGTTATACAAAATAAAGTTGATGCTATGAGCCTATGTAACTATGTTAATGTTTAGTAATTAGTTGCTATCGAATTTTACCCTGTTTCACTTGATATTTTACCTGTAAGCTTCTGGGTTATCAGTAAATTTGTATCGATTGTTCATACATGTATTATTATACACAAATGCTTTATACAAATGAACACACAGTATATAAATCTGTGACACCTATACCAACTATCAAGATCAAGGAGTAAAGAGTTTGTTGTTGTTGCTAGTTTACTACCAGTGACGGGTCTGAATTTTGGCCTTGACTACATGGAAAGCGAGTTGGCTCGCTAACCGAAACAGTAACATACATGTAGTTAACTATGCAGTAATCTGTCTTTATATTGCAACAAGACGCCCGCTAGGCGTTAACTTGGGCTACTTTTAGGGACATGGCGCGCATTATTGCCTGCGGAGATGGGTATGCATTGGTGGCATATACGCATGTTAGACAGTTGGAATTAGAAAACCCGCTCACTTCATTGATTTCTGTAATCAGGCACTGAAGAAAAATCAGGCGTCTATACGCAGGCTAGCCCCCCACCCGAATGCGCAGACGAAATGTAATGTAAACAACACCGCCACGGCAATGCTATTTTTCTAATATCTGTTCGATTGAAGGTCTTCGTGTGTCAAAATTTATATAAAAATCAACGGCAAGGTATACGAAACATATCTGTTACGAAATTACATCGGTTTAATGGACATAAAAGCATTAAATCATCGGGTAAACAACGAATAGATCTTGAAGCTATGTCCACGAGCTCGCTTTAATCGCTAACCGCATTTTCTCATATATAAACATCTGATCTTCATATTTTAAGTAGACGAAACCTACAGCGTTCGATTTGCCAGATTCAAGTGATCATTTCGATATAGAGTTGATTTAAATCGGACAAAAACACGTTTCATAATGATTAATATTACGGAGTTTCACGGGATAAATGTCAACACCGAGGTCAACACAACAATATATATATAACGTCTTCATGATTGATCTCTCATCTGTGTTTCTCTCATCTTGGAGAGAATCTTTGCAATGGTTTGCGGGTTTACACTTTACAGGTCTCGGTAAACCTTTTCCAACTGCGATTCATTGTCAATAAAACGAAAGTCCGAACTCGCTTCAATTCGCTTGCATTGCCTTGCAAACGATTATGTTGTCATGTTGACGTTTCGTCCACGGTTCTGCGAGTTGTTTCTTTAATCTCTCATCTGTGTTTCTCTCATCCAGTTATCCTGGAGAGAATCTTTGCATTAGTTTGCTGGTTTACATGTCTCGTAAATGCTTTTCCGACTGTGATTCATTGACTATAAAACTGACTATAAAACTGCCGGAAATCGCCCACGCAATAATTACATTCTCTCGACGTAAAAACGACGACGGAGAACATGACGAACACAGAAATGAAGCCGGATTTAAGACTTGTGCTTACCACAGGTAGCCCAAGTAATTAGCTAGCTGGCCGGCCCACTGGACTAGTCACTAGTATGTATAAAGCCTCTCAAATAATAAATATGCTAAAATTATGAATATGTTTTACTGGCTCAAAATGTTAATATAACTTCAAAGAAATAATGATTTTGAATTACATTTCTTTAAACTATTTTATAATAGCTTATGACACCTTGCTACTGCCAGTTAAATGGTTCGATTTACTGCTATGCCTTATACACTGAGAACAAGATTAACTGATTTAATGATTGCTCAAACTGAACCTGTTTGCCGGACTGACCATATGAATTATTATTACATGAGCACAGGCCGGCTTGCTTGCCAGGCTGACCCTGTTGACTAGAACTGGATTAGGTCAGCAAACAGGATGGCTCATTTGGTGGAGCAGACTTCTCAGTAAGCCAGCTTGGATACTGAGTCAACTCACCTTCATATAATCAAAGCTGTTGGCCAACACTATGTTATGGGTTTGCAATGATGGAAAATTTAAACCAACCATTGTACCTACAACTATAGATTTGTGTATATTGAATTCAAATCACTGAATTTGCCTACAATGTCTTTCAACAAGCCACAACCTCAAGTAGCCCGAGTTAACGCCTAGCGGGCGTCTTGTTTTCTTTAAATTTGAAGCGTTCTTTACTTTTCTTTCGCAAGGACGACAGATGAGTTCAGGAAGCGCTTTGTTTTGACGAAGCACGTTGTCTACCCTGTGTGCCACGTTGCCATGAACTTTTTCAACATCAAACTAATATAACCGCGTTCTTGCAGTACTGTATGTGGAGTCCTCAAGGGATTCGCAGAGTCGATAGAACAAAAAATCGATTCCATCACAGGATAAAACTTCTTCGCATCAGTCACCTGGACAACCTCCCCCTCCCACAATTTTTTTGTTATTACCTACAAAGTTGGTGACACGTGACCAGCCTGTGCCAAGGGCCTTTTCGCAGCGCGCGTGGCGGGGGGTCGGCGGCGGGCGGAGATAGGCCCTGGGTACGAGGTTGATAATGCGTTTGCGGTTTGGCAATTGTTTTTACTTTATTGTAATACATAATAATTTGCATGCCACCGAATTTAAGCAAATAATACCTATCAACGCGTTGATAAGTACAATTTAATCACTCAGCTTCGTAGTACCAAGCCTTGCAAACTGGCTATTATTGAAATTGTTTGAAAAAAAAACGATCAAATATATTTTGTAACTTCTGTGAAATAAATTTTAGCGGTGTTAACATTCATGCAAGAGTCTGCGATAGCACCCCCGATAGCCCCGCGATTCCTGACCAAACGCTGTATGGAACCGCACCTAATTGGGCAGTGTCCTGAACCAATTCATTCTTTGGAGGGTGTAGCTCTGTCGGAGAGGGTTTTACGCTAATAGCTGAGGAACAGTTTACAGGACCCAGAGATCCACAAAGACGGGAGCGGTTCTCATAGGTAGAGCAGCCCCAGGCGCGCCTAAACTCCCCAACTAACTTGTTACAATGTTGCCGAGAATTACCCTCTCCTGACCAGAACTACTGTCACACATAAAGTGGAGAAAAACACTTACCGTATAATAACAAATTACCCCTACTAACAGCCTACCGCCTGCACAATGCCTGCAGGGAACCAAACAAGGCCCGACCTTGAAGTTTGATCCCAAACCAGAGCCACATCAAGCTAGAGGATGGAGATGACTGCGGGGACATCTCCTATGGAGGATTGCCTTAGGAGCATTGCTGTAAAGAGAATATAGCTGCGAACATGCACAAGAACAGACGACATTTAAGTTGATGGAACAACAAAAGAGATTGCACACAGTAAACACATGCAGCAGAACACGAGACAAACAAGCATTTTAGTTATCCACCCAGTATAGCTGGGGAGCAGACCAGTTCTACTGGCGCGATTGTACACACTAACAGTAAAATATCACCCGGAGTAGCCGAGCAGCAATATTACTTTATACACAGTAAACACATGCGCAACAGAACAGGAGACAAACATAAATTAAATTAAGTCACCCAGAATAGCCGGGGAACAAACCAGATGTACTGGCGCGATGGTACACACACTAACATTAAAATAGTAGCCAAAACAGCGGACCAGATGCAACTGGCGCGACGGTACACTAATGTTAATGGATACATAGACAACACATACAGCAGAACAGGAGACAAACACAAAGGAAGTCACCCAGAATAGCCGGGGAATAAACCAGATGTACTGGCACGATTGTAGACATACTAACATGAAAATAGTAGCTAAGCAGCGAACCAGATTACTGGTGCGATGGAGCAAACACATGCAGCAGCACAGGAGACAAACATAAAATAAGTTAGCCCGCAGATGAAAGCAAATACTGGCAGCTGCCGACAATATGCAAGCAAAGACATGGCGCAAATACAGTCCCCCAACGGCTGAACGATAAGCAACGTTAGCAGAATATACGGACCCGCACAAGCGCTAGCAGCAGTTGAACCGGATGAGCCCCCACACGACTGAGCAACAGCAGGGAGCACAAATAGAGTCCCCCAACGACTGTACGGCGACGTTGCCCAGTACGGACCCGGATGACCCCCCACACGACTGAGCAACAGCAGGGAGCACAAATAGAGTCCCCCAACGACTGTACGGCGGTGTTGCCCAGTACGGACCCGGATGACCCCACACACGACTGAGCAACAGCAGGGAGCACAAATAGAGTCCCCCAACGACTGTACGGCGGTGTTGCCCAGTACGGACCCAGAGGACCCCCCACACGACTGAGCAACAGCAGGGAGCACAAATAAAATCCCCCCAACGACTGTATGGCGACGTTGCCCAGTACGGACCCAGAGGACCCCGCACACGACTGAGCAACAGCAGGGGGCACAAATACAGTCCCCCAACGACTGTACGGCGACGTTGCCCAGTACGGACCCGCACTAGCAGCTAGCCAGCAAGCAACAGATGAACGAAAGCAAAGTAGCACAGACCGAAGCACGGGAGCATGACAATACTAAGCTATGTTAGATGAGGGTTGGGTGGGAGGGAACGAAGTATCGTGTACGACGAACAGCGCACGTTAATAAGCCCTGAAGTGGAGGACCGTCAGATGCCACGAGTTTTGCATTGACGTAAGGCATTCAGTGCACACACCCTGAATATCTATATAGGGCCCCAAGGGACCACAAGACCGGCAGCACACTTACTTTGCATGATGTTAATTATTTTTATTGCATAAAGCCATTTAACATTCATGCAAGAGTCTGCGATAGCACCCCCGATAGCCCCGCGATTCCTGACCAAACGCTGTATGGAACCGCACCTAATTGGGCAGTGTCCTGAACCAATTCATTCTTTGGAGGGTGTAGCTCTGTCGGAGAGGGTTTTACGCTAATAGCTGAGGAACAGTTTACAGGACCCAGAGATCCACAAAGACGGGAGCGGTCTCATAGGTAGAGCAGCCCCAGGCGCGCCTAAACTCCCCAACTAACTTGTTACAATGTTGCCGAGAATTACCCTCTCCAACGCCACCCTCCAGCTAAGCTGGAGAAGGGATTCGAGGCACGAAACCTGCCCAAAGGCGTTTTCCCACCCCTGTGGTCACTCACGGCTCTTCTGGAAGATATCAAAGCCTGCCCCATTCCATCGAGGTTGTATAGTACTTGCAGGTCGGTCTAGCCAGCCTATCTGCCTGGTCGCCGCCCTTTTGCGTTATTGTCATCTCCGATGCTCATCACCAGATCGCCATTAGCTGGCCCCGGTCCATTCTATCCCAGAGGGGTGTGAGGTAACTTTCTCGGTTTGGCTGGCTCCATCACCTCATGAATACACTTGGTCGTTGGTCCAGCGATTCTTCCCATCGATATTCGTTCTCCTCCACCCGTAGTCCCCCGACGCGTTTCCTGGTGTAATCCTGCAGATGTTGATGTACCAGATGCGACGAATTGAAGTTGTCCGAACAAGCGAACTCACTGACCCGAAGTTTTTGTTTTAGATTTATCACTCGTTTAGTTGAACGGACTACCCCCAACAAGCTAGAAGCCCAATGATAGAGTTTCTGCGGGCCTACGATTTAAGGTCGTATCCGAAGGTAACCAGAAAGCTGTATAGCAAAGCGTCCGGAACCTGTCGTGGTCGAGCAGCAGTATTCCAGCATCCGAAAGTGAAATAAAGCGTCAGCAGCGCAGTTACTCTACCGGGGCGTGCGAAGCGCGGTGAAAGAACATGGTGCAGAGCGGCCATGCGGGTAAGACTTTGCAGAAAGTGCATGAGCTCAGACGACCGGAACGTGCAGCTGATGAGATTGTTGACCAAACACCATGTTGCTACCGAGCGACAGGACGCGTAAAAGAACCTCAAACTACGTGAGACACATCAGGGCCGCAACCTTTTGTAACTTGAGACAGACCAGGCGCCATGGCAATTGTAATCTGAAACAACTGAGGTGTCGTAGCAAATGTATCTGAGTCCCAGGAGGTGCATTGGCAATTATAATCCGAGACTCAGCAGCAGCGAGTGCAACCTGAGATACACATACGAAGCAGCAGCAGCTAAAACCCCCTGTAACATGAGACACATCAGGTGTCGCATGGCAATTGGTCAGGTGTCGTAGCACTTGGAACCTCGAGACGCATCAGGTGTGGTGGCAAATTTAACCTAAGGCAGGACAGGCGCACCAATGTGAACCTGAAACACGCGAAGAACAGCAGCAGCAGTTAGAGCGCCCGAGAGACATCTGGCGTAGCAGCAATTGTAACTCGAGACACATCAGGTGTGACATGGCAAATTGGCACGGCGGCAAATGTAACTTGAGACACATCAGGTGTAGCATTGCAATTGGTCAGGTGTTGTAGCACTTGGAACCTGGAGACGCATCAGGTGTGGTGGCAAATTTAACCTAAGGCAGGACAGGCGCAGCAGCAATTTGAACCCTGAAACACGCAAAGTGCAGCAGCAGCAGTTAGAGCGCCCGAGAGACATCCGGCGTAGCAGCAATTATAACTCGAGACACAGCAGGTGTGACATGGCAATTGGCAGCGAAGGTAAAATCCAGGGTAGCGGAGGTAAGACCCTGGGTAGCGGAGGTAAGACCCTGGGTAGCGGAGGTAAGACCCTGGGTAGCGGAGGTAAGACCCTGGGTACAAGGTTGGTGTGGTGGCAATTGAACGTATAAGGCAGGACAGGCACAGCAGCAATTGGAACCTGAATACACGCGAAGTGCAGCAGCAATTAGACACCGGTCCAGCGTAGCAGCAAGTGTAACCAGAGACACATTAGGGGCATAGGCAATGGCAAGCTGAGACACATCAAGTGCCGCGCGGCACACATCAAAAACTGACAATTAAAATAACACAAATTATGTTGAAGCAGGGATCGCACAAAAATGCACAAAAATGGACAGCACCTGATAATGGACAGCACCTGATTATTGTGGGGAAATCGGAAACTTGCGTGCATGGCGGACAACGAAGGTGTGTTCGTATGAAAGTGATTGTAAGTTTAAGTACACCAGGGGTAAGTCATTACCAGTACAAACAGAGAGCACTCCTGGGGCTGGGGCCAGCTTAGAACAAGAACCGCCCGCGAGGGGTGAGTCGTTGACGCCATGGTCAGCGTAAACATAATACATTGCAGAACGAAGTAATAGCACAAAGCGAAACTCCTGGGAGGGAAGACCCCCCACGACGGTCTATACGAACTCGCACACAAGGCATAACCGGGGGGAAACTAGGATATCAGAGTGAGCTGAAGAAAACCCTAGAACCCGGGGCCCACGAACCGGAGGAGACAACAACCAATCATACTCGAGGTAAGGAAAACAAGCGATCTACAACAGGAAAATATTTAACAGTTCGAAGTTATAGTAAGGAGTGCGGAGTACATCCTACGCAAAAACGTGCCAGGTGGGATGAAAGGCGCGGGCACTTATAGATAAGCGGTAAAATGGCAGTGAGCACCAAGCAGTCAACTATCCGGCAGAGAGCAACGGACATGCAATCAATCAATTTAACCAGAATATAAGTAAACAAGCGGGCTGCTTAGTATATAGACGGCAATAAAACCAGCGTAAACGGCGCTTCACAACAAACTGATAAGATGAATGTCGAGGGCACTTATGATAAGCGGCAAATTGACAGCGAGCACAAAGGTTGTAAACAATGTCTAGTAGATAAGACGTAAATCAACAGCGAACACCAAGCAATTATACGAACAAACCAATTTCTCCGTGAAATAACTATCCTGCAGAGAGCAACGGATAAGCAAAGCAAGCAATGCAAGCAAGCAAGCAATTGAACATGCAGATATAGGTAAACAAGCTGGCTTAACTTAGAAACAGACGGCAATAAAGCATCGTAAACAGCGCTTCGCAACAAAACTGAAAAGATGAAGGGCGAATTAAGGCACTTATAGCAAGGTTGTGAACTATTTCTAGGAGATAAGCGGTAAATTGGCAGCGAGCACCAAGCAATTGTACGAACAAACCAAGTTGTCCGTGAAATAACTATCCTGCAGAGCAACGGATAAGCAATGCAAGCAATAAATTTAACCAGATATAGGTAAACAAGCTGGCTTAGAACAGACGGCAATAAAGCAGCGTAAACAGCGCTTCCCAACTGAAGATGAATAGCGGAGGCACGTCTACAAGGGTGTAAACTATTTCTATGTGCCGAGATAAGCGCGGTAAATTGATAGCGAGCACCAAGCAATTGTACGAACAAACCAAGTTCTCCGTGAAATAACTATCCTGCAGTCTGCAGAGAGCAACGGATAAGCAAAGCAAGCAATGCAAAGCAATAAATTTTTACCAGATAAACAGACGGCAATAAAGCAGCGTAAACACCGCTTCGCAATAAAACTGCATGCGAGCACCAAGCAATGTACGAACAAACCAAATTCTCCGTGAAAACAACCATCCTACAGAGAGCAACGGACATTAAGCAATGTAAAGCAATAAATTTAACCAGATACAAGCTGGCTTGATTAGTACAGACGACAATAAGGCAGCGTAAATGGCGCTTCGCAACACAACTGATAAGAGCACACGGTTTACAACATAATAAACCCTGATTGATAAAGTACAAACCACAAGACCAGGCTGATGCGGGTCTAAATTAAAGAGGTTATGAAAACCATTTGGGCTAAGAACGTTGCAAGCATTTCGGCCAAGTGAACCACGACCAACGAACGAACGGGAATTTTCTCAGACTCAAGGCAGGATTTCGCAATATATCGGTACCAGAGTAAGTTGTGAAAGGCTTTGCAGCAGCATCTAACGCTTGTAGGCTTGGACCAGAAACCGTTTGAACACAGAAAACGAATTTGAGATAAACGCGAATTCCGAGTCGTGGGATATTTTCGGTACTTTTTAGTAAACTCCCCTCTTTGCTAAACGCCTTGCGTGCCTATAAAAGAAGTCCCCGGATAATTCATTCTATTTCACACTTCAGCTAGTATAAGGCATCCATTTAAAATCAAGCTTGTTTTCGCTGCATCTCTTTAGTCTTTACAACGTACAACACAATTAAATATTTGTACATTAATTATCAGCTATAAAACATTCATATATATATATGCAATAGATTCATACTAACTGATTGGTTGAATTGCTTGTGTATCCAAAAAAAACCGCTACCGGAAGCAACTGTGAATTAGCATTTTTTTCAAAGAACCCATTGTAATAGTTTTGAAGGCTTAGACACCTCTGAGCAACGAATGCGTAAAAAATAACTTGGATTGCATTCGTATTGAAAACTGCTTTCTCTCTTCTTGATTAACGCAGCGCTTGGACCATCTTAATTTCCCAGGTATATAATTTTTTTTTAAATTACAATAGGTCTCTTTAAGAATGCTAATTCATTTTTCTAAGGGTAGCGGTTTTTTTGATACAACACTGTATATTATGTCATGAAAATATACGAGCAATAGTTTATTAAAGAACAATTAGATGTGGTCAGTTTTTATATAAACATTTTTTTTGCTTTTATAGCATCAATTAATTGTCCTTATATATTATCACAACAACATTTATACAATAACAAAACGAAGTAACATAAACAGTACATAACGTTACAATTGGGTGCTTTCCTCGACTGTATATATGAACAACCCAAATACAAACCCAAATCATAAAACTAAAACTAAAACTGACTTGGGTTGATGCTATAATAATTTTCCATTTCGGCTGTTTCATATTTCGAGAAAGGGTTTATAATTGAGGGTCGTATAGCCTATAGATGGTAGGCTCGCAGTTGAGGTACCGTGAGCTACTAAGTCTGAGTCGTCCTCTGGACGATCTTTTTTAGTATCCACGAGAGGTTGGACGAAATGAGAGATTGTTACGATCGGACATACCTGTATGATGAAATACATCATAGAACTGCTAACCCCAAAACAACTTAGATCCTAACCCAACCCCCCGCCTGGTTTTTCTAATGGTTTTCTAATGGTTTTCTAACCCCTCAACTACACTGTTAATCTGAAGGAGTTATTTTAACTCCAAAACAGGAGTTAAATAAAAAGGTACAGAATAACTCCTGTTTAGGGGTTATTTTTTACTCCAAACTTTTAACTCCATTTGTGGAGTATATTTAACTCCACTGCTGGAGTAATATCAACTCCACCAAGAGTGAAATTAACTCTGAAACTGGAGTTAAAATAACTCTTGATTAGGAGTTAAATTTCATGCAGTTGTTTACTCCACTTTTGGAGTTGTTTTCATGGAGTGAAACTTCCTCCGGTAACAGCGCTATAGATTTGTGCTCACAAAGCACTTTAACAACAAAAGTATTCCAAGATATCAAATTATTTTTATTACAAATATATGAACTATACAATGAATACTTAAAATAATAAATATAACTATAATATAATAAATAACTATAAGGCTAAAACTTATAAAAAGGTTGATATATGCAAGTCTTCTAAAATATACTGCTTAATAAGTATATACTGTATATAACTTCTTATTCTTATTCTAATTCAAGCATAAATTTATTAATAGCAACCCTCTTTTTTGCCTCACAAGGCTTGTCCATCACCAAAGGCTCAAGGAACAAGTAAACATTGCTTAGTGAGGCTGGGTACTCAATGTTATAGACATAGTAGCAGGCGATAATAATTGCCAGTGCTTGGGCTGGCTGCATCTTCGGGTTGAGCCGACACACAATTTTCCCCTCTGCAGCCACATACATGCACGACAGCGTTTCCATATCCCCTGAGGCAATCAGCTCTGGGACCAGGGCCTTTGCAATCAAGTCATCAATTGATTCATCTTCCTATAACATATTTTAAGTCCATTAGCAATCTGTCACTTACTCGCCATAACCATTTCCAGCTGTAGCCCTGCATGGAAAAGGGTAATAGCAAGAAAGATAATAGACAGAATCAGCCTCATATGCAAATTGCCCATTTCAATGTTTATTTATACTTTTGAGAGATGGTTTCTTGTCAGTACAATGATATTCAGGTACAAAACAATGCATCTAATTACAATAATAATCAAAACTAACAATTTGCATCTCTCAAAAGTATAAATAAACACCGAAATAGGTAATTTGCATATGAGAGCTAGCTTCAGTCTAGTTCACTAGCCTGGGAAAAATATTAACATAATATTAGAACAGTGAATACAGATACTTACAGTGCAAATTTTTAGAAGTTGCGCATTAGAACGACCAGAAGAACGATCTTTTAATAGACTTGGAAGCAGCATCAATGGCAGCAATTTCTTCAACTGCTGTAAAGTCAAAGACGTACACAATATTACAATTCTGTAGCCAGTTTACCATGCAACACCTGCATGTTAGTAGACAACCAAATACATACAGGCATGTAGAGCACTTAGAGTATCAAGGATACAAAAAGAACCACATACAAGAAAATAGTTTACTGAATTTGGATCTGCATGATATTCACTACAAGTGTGCAATTTAAACAAGCAATTTTACAAAACTCTTCAAAATAATTCTGGAACTAAAGATTTAACTAGGAGTAAGTGAATTGTAGGTTGCACTACAGATAGCTCAAAATTCAAACAATGGCAGAAAGCTTGATCTGACTGGTAGAACTTCACCCTCTCGGAAGGACGCCTCTGATATGTAGTTGTAAATTGAGGGTTGCGAAGGTTGCAACCAATGGCTCGTAGTTATTTCGTCATGTGGTTTTAGGGTTAGGATTAGGGTTGAGATTAGGGTTAGGATTGGAAAGTAATAATTCATGAGCCGAAAACAAAGGAAATCAGTGGCATGACGGAGGTTTGACATCGTGGTAGAGAACTTCCATAAATTAAGCCAACTTTCAGCTCAATTTTCTCTTTTGAATACTGATTTGTATAGGTAATCGCATGGGGCCGACGAAAATTAAGGTTTAATTTCACGCGTGTTTTCAAAGTTTTACAAAAAAATTTACGATGAACCATGTGATTACCTGTTAATACATATAGAGGGCAAAATGTATTCATAAATACGTTAGCTACGCACGTAAACAACATGAGGAAGCCAGCATGAGGAAGCCAGCTAAATGTCAAAGTCAAGCGTGAAAAACAACTATACAATCCAGTTAAAGTAAACAGTACATTACACAAACTTTATTGAGTCAAACATTGACTTAAGAGAACATGGGAGCTTGGATTTACTGGTAAATCGACATTATAACTTAAGTGTTTCCCGCTGGCGTCTCGATCCACCAATCAGGTACAAGTAATTTTGCCCTGAATTTAGGAAAAATGCCCTCCTCATTAGCCAATCATATTCGAGTAATTTTGTCCTCTATATGATTAATTTTGCCCTCTATATATGATTAGTTTGAGAAGCTATGTCAAGAACTCGAAATAGTTTCGTTACCACGGTCTCAAAACACCTCGAAGTTGTTAAAAAAACTCGACTTAACGGCCTCGTGAACACACTTCTCGGTGTTTTGATACCGTGGTAAAGAACGCTTTCTCGTTCTTGACATATTAGTGATTACACCAACCACATGACGAAATAACTCAGAGCCATTGGTTGCAACCTTCGCAACACTCAATTTACAACTACCAATCAGAGACGTCCTTCCGAGAGGTGAAGTCCTACCCGATCTGACGCCCTGCAAACTAGTTTGAAATGTATAAATATTTTGTTGGGCTGTTGTCCTTGCAGATGGAACTGTGTAGGCATGCAACTTAATAAATTGGGAGTTATCCAGAAAACAACAAAAAGGGATTTTTGAAGGTATACCATGGAAGTTGACTTGTAATGGCCTATTAAGATTAAGATTAAATTACTACTCTAGACAAGGGGACTGAAGGAGTAGTGGTAAATACCTGATTATGGTTGTCTTTGTGGGCTCGAATTCCATTTCGCAATCGAATAATCTGCCCCACTTTGATGCCACACTGCTTGAACAGGCTATCGCTCGTTGCTTCAAGCAACTCCACGGTATTAAGCTACAAGACATGAAACAAGTATCTCAAACTCATTAATAATTCATGAGGAAAACACAAAGGAAATCATAACCGAGACGTGTTTGTAAATGTGGTAAAGAACTTCCATAAATTAAGCCAACTTTCACCTCGATTTTCTCTTAAAATACTGATTCGTTTTGAGATGTAACATCAAACACTCGAAAGAGTGTTCCATCCTCTATCCAGTCACCTCGAATTCGGTTAAAAAACTCGGCCTGCGGCCGTCGTTTTTCAACCTACTTCTCGGTGACTGGATATCGGATGAAACACTCTTTCTCGTGTTTGATCTATTACTTACAAAGCAAAAGAATATTTAGCAAAAAATTCACACTAGAATGAATCTGTGATTGATGAAAGGAGTCGAAGACAAATCCTAACCTCGTCTTCACGTAAACTAGCAAGGACGTCTTCTCTGACACCAGCTTTGACCAAGCAGTTGATCAGTTCTTCTGACATTAGCTAAAGTAAGATATATATTGGGTTATATACATGTATAATCAGTATATATAATCGTCGAAGAGTGAATACAACGATCGATTGATTTCCGTCGTGGCTAACATATACTTAGCTATTTTGTAATTGATAACTAAGGAAAAGTTTGAAAGCAGTCAGGCGATATAATGAAGATAGCGTCAAAGAAGTAATACCTCGATAGTCTCCTGCATCAAAATATATCCTTTGTTGTGCTGCTCAGGGAAAGAACTGTTGAATAATTCACAACGAATGTCAACGATCGGTTCTTTGAATGTTTCGTCCAATGGTGACCAAGGAGAAAGGACTCGATTTCAATGTTGCCAACACAAAATCGCATGCTGCACATTCACGTGACGTGACGTTAACTTTGTGATTGGCTGATATATTTATTTTCCCTGACGCCCCTGACGTAAATACCTGGTTACCAGGGCCCTTACACGGTGGTGTAAATGAAAGTAAAACATATTTTTTAAATAAAAAAATATGAGTTGAAATTGTTTAGTTATATTGTGTGTGTGTTATGGCTTATCGCTGTAGTATGTGCGTTGGTTTCATGGCAGTGTCTTTAAGACTGCTTTTAAGCCATATGCGAAGAAACCATGCTAGTGGTGCTAACTTTCATGTGCTCTGTGGGTTGGATGGCTGTTCTCGAACATACAGGCGATTCGTGTCATTCTGTCATGGTCAGCCTGGTGAAATTGCAGGACAAAGTGGGTTACTTTTACATGGGATGAAATATATAGTTGGTGCCAATAATTCATATTGGACAAAGTGAAGATGAATTGCCATTATTTTGGTTGATTGAAAAGATTGTTGTCGTAAACAGATCAATTCGAGATATAATGTTTCTCGTTACACAGAAGACCACTGTTCAATTTAGCCAGCATTTGCATTCTTATGAAGTGACCACTCCCAATATTCCAGAGAGAAAAATGGTTTCTCATTCTGACTTTTCATGTGCTTTGGCCTCTCAATCAGTGTAAGGCATTTGGCTTGAATAATACAACGCAGCAGATATATCCTGTCATAGATACGATTTAGAATTTGATTAAAAATGCTTGAGTATGAAAGATGTTAGGTAATAACATGTAAGATAATATATTTATATATACACCTGTATGAAGTGGTTAAACCTGTACAACCTAGAGACAGTCTATGTTAAGAAAGAGAGAGCTTATCATATGCCAACTGCTATCTTAGTTTTTGTTCATATTGAGTCTCTGTAATTGTATAAGTATTAGTAAATATTTTATTACCAATTATATTTATAATCCCTCATGGATTACCAATTTATGAGCAGCCTTTACTTTTAAATTTCCTATGACAAAATTTTGTACAGAAATGTACTCCTTTTTAACTCTTAGCTGGAGTTAAAGATAATCCTATAGTTAAAATGTTGGAGTTGAAATAACTCACATATTTTAACTCTGTTAGGGATTTTACTCCTCTCATTTAACTCCTATGGGAGTTAAAACTACTCCTTGAGTTAAAATAATTGGAGTTGTAATCACTCTCCTATTTTAACTCCACTAAAGGAGTTATTTCAACTCTTCCATAAGAGTTAAAATAACTCTCAGTGGAGTAAAAAACGTTTGGTGGAGTTAATATAACTCCGAGTTTGGAGTGAAATAACTCTCAAATTTTAACTCCCCAAAAAGGAGTTATTTTAATCCACCCCAAGGAGTGATTTTAACTCCTTCAGATTAACAGTGTACGAGTGTACCCTTTAGCCACGACCATAATATTTGAGCTCGTGCATGGGATGACGTAAAAAGTCGCCATGTTGAGTGGTAACTTCAAAGTTCTGACAATTAGTAGACCGAATAATAAGTAGAATTTGTTTTTTTTATAAACATTTGCCAACTTGGCAATACGTACGTGCAAGAGCTCACTACATAAGTTGATAAAATGGTAGGGTAAGGTTTAGCTATACGGAACAGTACAATAAAATTATAAAGTGATGGTGAGAAATTCAACCAAAGTTGCAAGATTTTCACAGGCTCCACCGGTAATGTCGTGTCAGATTGGCTGCTCTGAGGCAAAACGCCTGGAGAAGCATTTTGATCTGCCAAAGCGGTAGCTGTATCATCCTGTTGAGGTGACGAAGAAATTCGCAATTCCTGAAGTTGAAGTAGAATTTCTAACCTACAAACGTGTCAAGACAACAGAAAAAGTTACTAGTTCGTTATAATACAGTTTCATTAAATCATGAAATCAAGTTTCTTTTTACCGTAAGAAATATTATGCACAGAACATCTCTATACATATTTACGACAAAGTACGTAACTGCAGCTGTGTGTTGGAACACAGTACAGCCGTTAGTCAGCCAATTGACGGTATCGAAAAAGATGGGCGACTGGTACATTTACCATAATTCCTTGGCGCGCAGTAAGTTTAGTAAAAAGGAAGCTTTTTCGTATTTAGTTCATGTTTACAAGGTAAACAATGTTTAGCTATTATTACAGGTGATTTAAGGTCGCAAAGCATTCTGGTAAAATGTACAGCCGCCGGTACCGTTCAATTGCTGAGAGCTGTTTCGACCTTTTGGGGCTCATCAGCACAGTGTAGCTGTCTAGCTAATACCTAACACACCCAAGCAACGAAAAAGTGCAACAAGTGGAAATTGACCAAATTTATGTTGGGTTGTACATGCAGTTGTGCAAGATAGTTGATTACACAGGTCAATAGTAAATATTTAATAGTGCATATGGTAAGACCATCATTATTAACCTCACAGCACTTAGACCCCATTCACACGTAATACGTTTTCTTAGCGTTTTCATATTGTTTCAGGTAATGGTTACCATTGTTTTCTGCTCCGCTGAGGACTGAGAACAATATATAAACGCTATGAAAACGCATACGTGTGGACATGGCCTTAAGTGTGCAAGTGTTTGTACGTTTATAGAATAGATCTCTTTCGTAATGGCAGTTCAATTAGCCTTTTGTGTCGTGTCCCTGTTCCTGGCGTCCATTGATAGGAAGGTTGTTTATATACTGTATATACTGGTGAGAATTAAAATGTGTAAAAAGGATATATGTAAAAATAATGTAAAAACTATACCTGTACATAGCAATATGTATATATACAGGTATAGACAAAGGCCGCGTGGCGGATACGTTGGTGTACCTAACAAAAGAAGCTAATTAAAATACTATGTTGAGGCACAACAATATGTTAAATATTGTATTTCTTTAATTTGTTTATTTTTTTTTTATGTATAACACCAAGCTGAAGTAACTGGTATCTCGTGTGTCCGTATTCCATATAGTCGGATGATGAAAGATGATTCCGGCTTCACTATTGAAGGCCTTCCTGATGATCTTCCTTTGAGGCATCCCAAAAATTATGGCTCAAACCAATTGAAAGAAATCATAAAGTTTGGGAATAATTTTAAAGTGGTATATTTTCCATATATAATGTAGACTAGATATTGTGTATCAATTAATATAATCAGCAATTATATTAATACGCTAGTTACGTAGTTCACACAATATCCTCAGATTTTGAATTAAGATCAAGCGAAAGGTTGTTAATTTTCCAGGCCTAATTCAAATTTAATCGCATTTTTATAATGACACAATAATTTTTTATATATGACACAATAATTTGTATATATGACACAATTAATCCCTATATGTGTGTGTGTGACTGTGTGTTAGTGATCACGGGTAATGCGGTCCGAATTTACATTTGACGTTACTTTCTATATAGAAGTATTTAATGTGATATGTTCTTCCAACTTGTTTTGGTGAAATAATCTGTCCGATGACAATAATCTGTCCGATTGAACGGGGTGGTAGAATGTCCGGGTCGTGTACAATGTCCGGTCGTATATGGGAAGTTAGTTCTGCAAAAATGTTTGTGCGGCGGTATAAATATAGGTATCCATCAACCGGAACATCGGTTGTCTTGGTTACGATGACGTGCTCATGGGGAAGAAAGTAGGTAAACAAGGATATTTTAAAATGTATTTTAAATTTTAATTATATTTTTCTCTTTGTTTAAACTACGCACACTGAAATATTATGGAGTTGTTGAAACTATATCTCTTGAAATATTATGAAATTGTTAGTGGAGAAATGTAATGCATACTCGACTCACACTTAATTGGGGGGGGGGGGGGGGGGGGGGGGGGGGGGGGGGGGGGGGGGGTAATGGGACGAGAAAAAAAAGATTTCAGGTAGCCTGTAGCCGTGGCAGGCGTTACGTTTGGGGGAGCGGGCGGAATTGGGGGCGGAAAATGGGAAGGCGAAAGTAACGCCTGCCAAAATCCTATTCATAAAAGCGTACAAACTCCACCAAAAGTATCGGCTAAATTCCCATTGGTTCGTTCGAGTCTTATGTAAACATTCGCGTCTTATGTAAATAAACTGTCAAACTTGCCCAATACATCAAAGGAATGAGGTAGCGTTGGTATTTCCCTATGAAATTAATCTTAAGCCCGAACAGCGTGACTTACTTATAAATGGTCGTGATGTCGTGGCTATTTTGCCTACCGCATTTGGAAAAGTTTGATATTCCACATGTTAGTGTTTGTGATCAGGCAATCAAAGTTAACCCTTCACAAGACGAATAACGATAGACCAACTCGTCTAGTTGTCTTGCCATTTGTCCGCTTGAGAGACTAGATAGTCGATAGTCAATAGTCTCGTGGAGCAGCGGCACTTTTAGGTCCTTCGCGATCGAGATCTCACAATTTGTTTCGAAGTTATGTTTAATATCACTTTATATCGCGCAACAAAAGACCTCTCCTATTTGCAATGCAATGTTTATTTATTTAGTGAAGCTTAATTAGTACACATCTTTTTATTGGTTGTTTTGCGAACTGTTAAAGGTGCCGTCAAGTCCGTTCTGCGCATTGTGCGATATTTCAAGCGTGAGGGCCTCCAGATGTAAATAAACTTTAACGAATAGATTTGCGACAGTTCGAAAGCGAGTATTTGTTAAAGGTAGCGAAGCCGCGAGTGTTAGTTTGATAATATTATCAACATTTAGGAACAGAACAGCTTCTTATAACACGCTTTTTAGGCGGAAAAGCTCAAGCGTGGGAAACAAATCCGCAATACTTCATGTTCAATGTTTATATAATGCAATGTAAACAAACGATGTAAACAGAAATGTGGACATGCGCAGAACGGACTTGACGGCACCTTTAAGTAAACAATGTCAATCATGCTAATTAAGTTTGTAACTTTCGCCTCTCCATTTTCCGCCGCGCCCCCAATTCTGCCCCCCCCCCCCCCCCCCCCCCCCAACGTAACGCCTGCCACGCAGGCTAGATTTCAGGCGATATCTTAACGAAATCGGCGATTTCTTGTAATCCGTTTTAATATCTCGGCAATCCTTTTGTTTCTCGTTCGAATTTTTCATGTAAGGAGACATGCGACCAAGAGCGTTTGGCTGACGGTCTTAATTTATGTATTTTAACGTTGTTTTGATGCGATGGAGGAGCCGGATGATAATTTACACTCGAGCCAGAAGGCAGTTGCTGTTGATACGAACTGTTCTGTAGATTCTAAAGTCGATATTTTGAGCACATCGTTCCAAGATATCTCGATCGATGGTAAGTTTTGTCTAGAACAAACGGGACAACAAGTTTTTTCCGCTGCGACAAGCGAGAAACTCTGTCATGAATTATTCAGATTATAAACTGGTATGTCATGTTGCTTTCTCGAATATATCAACATGAATTATTCAGATTAACGTACGTCGTGTTTGCTCTCTTGAATATATTACAGCAGGGATGAATTATTCAGATTAACGTACGTTTAATATGTAGTTCTCTCGAGTCTCGAATATATCAAAGAATTTGGCGCCATTCTCCTCTCGTTTCTCCGCTCGCCCGCGTTCCGATTTTCAGCGGTTTTCCTTCGTCCCATTACCCTCTACCGCATTCCTTATCCGAACCATATAAACTCCCCCCCCCCCCCCCCCCCCCCCCCCCCTCTACTGCATTGGACGCCTCTGCGGAGGAACTCCATACATCAATCGAAATAACTCCACGGCGGTGAATATCCACGGCGATAACAAAAAGCTAGCAGAATTAAGTATGTACATTACAGTATGACATTGAAATCAATACTACGTCGTGAACTTCTTTCCACAGTTTGGGAAAACAGCGTCTCCGTTACATTTTGGCAACAGCTTTTCATCGTCTAAGTGGTTGAGCAAGTAAACAGACTTGACAATTTTTCGATTAACAAGGTAGATTTTACTTTTTTTATCAACTGTCAGATGCCGGATGGATAGAGCGTTTATTTATGTCACGGTGAAATGTACATCATGACAATCATGGTGCCAATGTTTTAACCTAATTTTCTCCCCCCGGATCACTAGAATGAAAAAATTTAGGGGGTGATGCCGGGGGCGTTTTTACTTTCCCCCGAGAAGGTGTCCTGTTTCCACGGAGAAGGCGCATATTTCCATGGAGAAGGCGTCTGTTTCTACGGAGAAAGCGTCTGTTTCTACGGAGAGAGCGTCTGTTTCCGGCGATGCGTCACTTTTCCAGAGAAGCTCGGTTTCTATGAAGAAGTTACGTGTTTGTACGGAGAAGTGGTACGGGCCACCGTAGGAGCGAATGGTATAATCAAGGTCAGCGGAACAATTTAAATATAATAGGGGGGGGGGGGGGGGCGATGAAAGAAGGCCCAAGAATCGAGGGCCGTAAGGGCCGAGGCATCTAGGGGGCATGCGAACACCTGGAAATTTTTTATTTAGAAAGTCTCGGAAACAGCATTTCCTGCGTTTGGGACCAGTTTTCAGGGAAATATAAGGAGAACAAATCAAAAATTTTTACAATCTACGTAGATTCATAGTTATAAATACACAAGCTTTCATATGTGCACAGCTTTTCTTATTGATTATTGTTTGGAATGTTTTAATCGTTTTTAATAAAATCTTCCTACAATGTTTATTAATCTTTCTTTACAAATTTACTCTTAATTCATCCTGAAGTGCTGAACATTAGTTTTTGCGCCTAATTCGCCATCCTATATAGTCATGGCATTAAGACACGCGTGTCTCTCGCGAGTGTACTCATAAATTATGATTATAAGGCTGTCTCAATTGTGGAGGCGATCCCCCCACACTTTAGGTTTCATGGGGGCGGCTGCCCTCACTGCCTCCAGCTTCCGCCGCCCTTGGATATCATTGTTTTATTATATAGCCACTTAGTTAGTTCGGGGTTTCTTTATAAAACCCCATCGATTTCAGCTTTTTTCTACCTAAAAAAACATACCGCCATCTTGTTTTTTCTCTACTGCTAGGAAATGAGGTGATAGGCTAGTAGTAGAGGAGCCAATTAAATTGCGAGATAGCTCATATCCTAACTAGTAACTATATCATAATTGTCGATAGATATCGAGTGCACTTTCTTCGCGAACTACTACACTTTAGCGGCCTGGCTAAAACATATCATTTTGCTGAATGTGATAAGTTTGTGCTTTGTTATTTCAGATTTCGATTGTCACATACAACTTGTCCCTTGCTACTTTTTTTTTGCACAAAAATATCTGCATTTTAACCGCTTTTTCACAATTCTACGATATTCTAACAATGATTGTGGTCATAGACAGAGCGGAATTATCTCACACATGACTATTCCGCAATGTTCATATTTTGTTGTTGTTGACACCTGCAGGAGATGTTCCCGCCTCTGTTTAGTTTAGTTTAGTTTATTAGATTTATCACTCTTTGGTGAACGGAATACCCCAACAGGCTAAGAAGCCCAATTGATAGGGGTTGCGAAGACCTACGATTTAAGGTCGTTATCCGAGAAGACCCGAAAGTCGTACCATTTGCTGGTATTATTGCAAAGGCAGCACTTTCTTGTCCATTATGTTTAAGACCCTAGTGGTGGTCCAACCTAGTGGATGTTCCAAGTGGATTGTGTTCTGTGGCCGAGCTGGCCGCGGTGGCGCGTAGCTGTCCAATGAACATTCAGTTTCTTGAAGATTGGAATCTGGAGTTGCTATGGAAACGATGATTTATTTTGAGGCCCCACAAGTCCGCGAGCGCGGAGCCAGCGGCCTTGCGGAAATCGCGATTCACGCCAAAGTGAACACGAGGGGGTTGAGGATAGGCGCGATGAAACGGAGGGTGAGCAAATAGTCGTTTGTGTGGTCGAGCAGTTGGATACCAATCAGTACCATGGCAACCACGAGAGGATAAAGACGAAGAAGAGGAGGAGGAATAGGAGGGACATTATCCGGTTGTTTTCTCTGCGGGTACCTTGTCGGGTGGTGGTGACGGTGGTCCCCTCGGGCTTACAAGGGCGCGACCGAAGAAAAGATATCCGTATATTAGAATATGGGTGAATATTAACACGAGGATAGGAAGAACGAAGGCGAAGACGAAGAAAAAAAAGCTGTGTATTTCTATCATCATGATGACCGAGTCATCACTAACGTACGGCCAGTAGATAGGGAGATGACCAGCGAGGAACCCCACCACCCAAATAATGAGGATATAGTGTACTTGACGCGAGTTTTCGTGAACGCTGTGACGTTTCTCATCGGAAGACGATGGCGAAGTACTTTGCAAAATTTTCTGCGACGATGTGGTAGACAGACGTCACGGATATCGTGTAGTTTGAGATATAATAGACACAAACAAATAAATCGTTCCTTGGTGGTGCGAGGATGTTCATCGAGATAATAAAACAAGCAAGGACGACGAGAGTGGAATGAAAATCATGTTCCCAGTAGATGTCTCCTCCACCTATTTTGTCTGTGTGATTCATGGCCATTCTTTCGAGAACTCTGGGAACATGGACACCTCTGGTATATTATCCGACTCAAACGGATATAATGGACACAACAAATGTTTTATATTCCGGGGATCTTCTGTGCCTTAACCCTAACCCCAACCCACAATTGTTTTCGGAATGGTAGGTTGTGGCAAGTCCGTAGCCGATGAATTGAGCTGCTTGACAGAGGTCATCACGTCTGTTAAACAGTTTCAGTGATTTGCCGTCTTGTTCACAACTAGAGATGAAAGTAAGTTGGTTAATTAATTGATTCGCAGCTGCTGTTTTCGACTACTCAATCGTACAGGAATTATCTCGGTTTGTTAACCAATAATAGATATTAAACTCCATGGTGGACATTTGATTTATTTAAGCGAAAGGAGGGATTTAAGGATTGCAATTATATACCGGCATGTTCTAAACTGCGAACTAACACATTACCTGCAAACAAAGTGAATCAGCCCTGAGACTATTGTAGGTCTTTTTATATTTTTATAATCTTTGGCACTTTTTGATGAAAACTTCCTTAATATAAGTTAAAGTTTCAGCTTGATGCCTCGTCCCCTGCGTTGACGACACTTCCTATGTAATATTGACGTTTCGAGCGAAGCCCTTCGTCAGAGTATAAGATGGTCTTATTCTGATAATAATAATAATAATAATAATAAAAAGACTCATTAGGAGCATTATACAATATAACAATAGTCTCAATGCTCTTACAACAATATATTCTTAACATTACATATAAAACTAATTACAGTTTCATTATAAGATAAAGCCTACTACATGCATATATTACCACTATAATGAACAAAAACTATTAATTTTAAAAAGAAAAGTCTTAAGTGCTGACTTAAAACTACTTAACGTATCAAAGCTTCTAATTTCCTGTGGTAATGAATTCCACAGTTTTTGGTGCTGCAACTGAGAATGTTCTGTCTCCATGAGTCTCCGTTTTGGACTTTGACTCAAGTACCAGATTTCGGTCAGATGATCTCAAATATAAACAGGCACCTGCCATGCAAAGCCTTGAAAGTAATTATTAGTATCTTAAAGACAATCCTTGATCGCACCGGCAACCAAAGAAGATTACGAAGCTGTAGGGGAGATTTTTTAACCCCTGCAGCAAGTCTAGCAGCTGTATTTTGAATTCGCTGTAACTTGCTCAATTCAGTTTCTGGTTAGCCATATACATGTAGGATGCTATTACAGCTGTCAAGTTTTGATGTTATGAATGCATGCACCAATTTCTCACATTTGTTTTTACTCAAATATTCCTGATCTTGCCATGAATATTTCTGAAAGCCAAAGTGGCCGATTTACAAATGTTATTTACATGAGTATTTAATTTTAGATGTCAATAATTTTGTCAATAATCTTGTTTAAATAGCTTCCTTAAATCCTAAATTTACATGTTAACCAAATAATTATATCCTACTATATATTTTTTTTAAATCTTCGTTTCGACAACATCGAGCGAAATGATTTTTTTTAGACACTTACGACATTCTTTTCCCCATGCGGGACAACTTTCTTGTCCTTTGGAATGTGGCCAATCAAACCCACAAAATTTGCAATTTTTTTGTTGACTCGCACATTGCCTTTTGACTCTTTTCTAGCTCATACCTTCCACTGTATTTTTCCGTAACGACCTTTTACAGCGAAAGCCGGCTCAGTTTTTACTACTATTTCTCTACCCGCCGTGTCCGTATTACCAATCATTTATCTATCATGTTGTTTCATGCTTTCTCTACTACGGCCTTTAGCTAGCACTTCGTCAAGGTTGGGTACACCGCTTCGCGATAAACAATATTCACGAATGTTCGCATTCGTTGTCCCTCTAGTGATATTCACTCCCGTCATTAAATCATTCATATTGTACTTATCTTTTACAGCTTCCCAGTTTATCCGTCGGTGTTTCTTTCTAGCCCTCATGGCAAAGTCATCTATTCCCCTCGCGTTCGTCTTGAAATTACGATTAGGAAACATCAACTCTGCAGGTGCTTTACCAGTTGTTTGGTGTGGTGTCGCCCGGTAGTTACGTAGGAAGACCAATAATTCTTTCTTCCAATTTCCTTTATCTGCAATAGCAGTTTGCACAGTTTTTGATTATGTTCTTCATCAACCTCTCTGCCTGTCCATTCGCTTTAGGCTCTGCAGGTGCGATGTTTCGTACCTTGAAACCACTCTCTGCTGCATACTCTTTGAATTCCTGCGATCTGAATGGTGGCCCATTATCCGCAGTAATCTCCGCCGGATACCCAAACTCAGAAAAAATTCTTTCGAATTTAGGTATGACCGTCTTTGCTGACGTAGACATCACCACTTCAATAAACGGGTATCTCGAGTATTTGCAGGTTACCAACAGCAAATATTCTCCGGTTGGAAGTGTCCATAGAAATCAGTAGCTACCTTCTCCATTGTCCCATCTGGAAGTGAGGTCATCTTTAATGGTAACCTTGAGGTCCGCGGTGTCCGCAACTTGGCATGGCATACATCCACGAACGGTCCTTTCAGTCACTGCATCCATCCCTGGAAACCACAGTCTGCTTCTCAAGTAACCTTTGGTTTTCGTTATAACCCTGGTGGCCTACATGTGCTGCATCAACGACTTTCCTCGGCAGATTTCTGGGTATCATCAATGTTTCACCTCTCACTAGCACGCCATCTATCACTGAGAGCTCCGGCATTACCTTCGCATATGCTTGTATTTCCGGATCTTTACCAAGAAATTACTGTGTCTTTACAGCACGCATATCGAGATCACGTGCAACCGGAGCCGGTTGGATTATCACATGATTGACACAAATTTTCTGGCATTGGTTCACAATGCACAAAACGTTATGATAGATGGACAATCTCGGATTACATATTACTTGGATTGCATATAAGACCATTCATAGTACACCAATTGGTGATGTCCTTAATACATAACTCAAGTTTAGCTAGAGCAGCAGTCGATCACATGGAGATTTATATACAGCTGTGTGTCATCAGCATATATTATGCAATCAAGGCCATGGGCTTTGATCACATCTTCCAATGGTGCAAAGAAGAGTGAAAACAGAAGTGGACCCAGAACAGAACCCTGAGGTACACCATATTGCAATGGTTTGTTTTGAGGAATGCGTATTGTTCACCATAACTGACTGTACCCGATCAGAAAGGTATGAGTGATACCTTGCTAAGTACAGTTCCACTAAACCTACAACGGTGTTTAAGTCTCTCCAATATAACGGTGTGGTCAATGGTGTCGAATGCAGATAATAAGTCCAACAGTACCAACACTACTTCCTGATTTTCATCAAGTGGGTAAAGTATGTCATTGAAAACACGCAGAACTGCTGTCTCTGTGTGAGAGAGTCTATAAGCAGATTGCATTTTTGCAAGGAGGTTATTCTCAATAAGATAGTCTGTTTGTCTTTCTGGCAGCAATCCGCTCTATAATACTTTTCACAAGAAAGCCACGATAAAGGCTGATGAAGGCGCTCCGCCCGAAACGTCAGTATTTCGTTACTAAAAATCTTGGCAATCTTGGCAAAAACACTGCCTACGCAGCACACTATACTTTTTCACAATACATACTAGGTTCAACAGTATTATATTAGCTAATACATGAACCTATAACACCTAATACATGAATCCAAGAACCTAAACTAAGTGTTGTGGCCGGCTTCGACCTGTTTCAGACGCCTTCGAACCTGTTTCAGACGCCGGCCGAACTTTTCATGAGCCGAACGACTCAAATCAATAAAACTTCGCCTGTTGATTCAGCCGTAAGTACAACATTTTTGACTTTTAGCCAATCATCATGCATACTTATATTCCTGCACGTTTGCTACACACGGTGAGAGCGCATGTGCCCCGGCTTCTGGCAACTGGTGAAGCACTGTTAATATTGACTGCTGTATAGTGAGCGTGGCAGAGCTAGTAGACAGACGAAACATGGCCGAAACGTCAAGTTCGTATCATCAGAAAAATATTTCTGAGTCCCGTACAGGAATCGAACCTGTAACCTTCTGGTTGTGGGTGAGAACGCTCTAACCATTGAGCTAACGAGACTCAGATGGAGAGAGAAGTTTACAATGATGTACTGGTTGGATTGATATATAGATATATGTACTGCACATTAATTATTATTATTATTATTATTATTATATATCATTAGGAAAATCATTAATATTGCAATAAGGACGACATACTACGTTTTCTGTTCTAGAAACAAGGTTGGACGAATCCAGATTTAATGAACTTCTAGTATATCATACTTTTTATATCATATATTTATGTAAATGTGTAGTGTAATATATAACCATTATAGTATATCAAGTAGCCAATTGTAAATTACCATTAACAGTGAGATTTGCATTTGTACAGTATATACAAAAATTCAATAAAGTTTTCATTATTATTATTATTATTATTATTATTATTATTATTACTATTATTATCTAATTTATGTAGCCAGATCAAAAAGTAAAGTCTGGCCAATGAAACATTCCCACCAATAATTGTTAGGACGTTAACCGAAGTTTACTCCGATTGCACTAATCCACCCAACACTTTCCGTATAATTGTCTCTCCTTCCATAAGTACTGTCTGTTCCATTGCCCTCGCTATTCTTGTTACGTTCCTTTCCTCCCTCAATCACTTATTATTATTATTATTATTATTATTATTATTATTATTAACATCTAATCTGTTATTATCATATAAAATCAGTTCAAGTAGACATTGGTAAACTACCTGTAAAAGTGAGGTTATCATTGTAAATTAATTATTAATTATCAATAAAATGAAGTTTACATTATTATTATTGTTATTGTTATATTATTATTATTATTATTATTATTATAATCTTTAATCAGGTTGTCCCCCGTCACAGAAGTGGTTTTCATATGCGGCATGAGTCACTATATATCATTATTACATGATTGAGTCGGTTTTCTTTGATACTGGATTCTATACTGGAAACAAAACATCGTATATACTGCAAAGTTTTTATGTACAAGCTCGCAACTTGTTTTGACGCATATACCTTGGAGTTTTGGAATTATTGTTTTTAATTTTCAGACTAGTATACACAACTGCTGACATGCAAATTAAGCGAGCTAGCACGGTTGACATTGTTGATAAAAAACTAGATATAAAACTAGACATTGACACGGTTGATATAAAACTAGATAGTTTCTTTAGAGAAACGGCTGCTCCACTCCATATTTAATCAGTATATATATGGAGATAGCTATCAGGTTAGGTACAGCTTGTTGCAAAATATTAGAACCTGGTAGGAATTACTAAGGAGGTAGAAAAACCAGTTGTTGTCAATCGCAACGGGGCGAGATGTTGTTTTTTATCACATATACGAGCTAATCAAATTGCATAATATATAATATATGGTGCAGGGTGTCTATGTCACAAATTGATCAATTTTGTGTTGTCTATGCACAGATGACGTCATAACGTGGTACGAACAAAAAAGTGGCCCACGAGACGATAGTCGAGTCACACTGTTATTCTTACCATGTTCTGACGTCTCTATAACGGCAAAATGGAATCAAATTTGTTTTATACAATAAAAATTGAGACCAATCGTTCAAAATGGTTAGATTGAAGCTGTTGGAGATTGCCTGGTTACATAGCTTCCCATTTGATGAATATCGAACAATTCGGGAAGGACTAAAACTCTAGGTTTGGTATTTTCCTGATCTAAATTATGTAACTTAAATATTTTGAGCACGTAAATTTTTGACAGCATTATTATTGGGGGGTGGGGGGACTCAATTTAGGACTATTGACTATCTCATTAAAAATTCAAGGTATCTAGCTACACAGTGACCTCGTTTTGAGGTCACTATTGTTTCGCGCTGTATCGCTACATGAACACGAAGCAACAAATTCCGATTGCGAGGCGGCAATTATACATCTGTTTCCGATTAGGACAGTCCTCGAGGCAAATTTTACCGCCATTTTGTAACTTGCCTTTGAGCATTTGCTGTTAGTTATTAAACACACTTTTCGTTCTAGTTAAATAACTGAGGAGTCATAGTAAGTATTTATGCGACAAAGACATTGTTGATACTCAAGCTCGTATAATTATATTTATATTGTTTATAATCGTGTATTATTAGGTATTCGAACTTGTCCAAGAATAAAACATGTTTGATAGTACTTCATCAGTGTATGTAGTTAGATACCTTGAATTTTTAACGAGATAGTCAATTATATTCATTTCCCCATAATTCTCTGAAGAATATCAAAGCCCGGCCCCCAGCAATTTGAGAGTGTTTATTAAAAATAAAGACCTGTGAATAACAAAGGAAACCGAATCAAATATGAACTAAGAGCGACCAGTCAACTCAGGCTTTGCCTTCGTTGACTATTCGCTCAAAGACAACTTGATCGGACTCGTTGTCTAATTGTTAAAGAGTGAGTGTCTACCGTGACGCATTGCACGCTCGGTCGGCCATTTTATGAAGCACGACATTCCCTTAGTGAACTGCATCCGTAAATATCTTGTCAATCCTTGATATAAATTATTCATTTTTGTCTTTTAATTGAAGAAGACATACCTTAGAAAGTAATTATTTCTATATTTTTCACAAAACTCGAACGTGTTTCTTGACTTTTGTTTCGAATTATGTCAGCCTTGACTGACGCGAAGCGTGCGAGACCAAGTGACGAGGTTCAAACCAAAAAATCAGGTTCCAAGTCGACGTATTTGGATTGTGGATGAATAAGAAAGCCTCTATAGGGTTTTCTGAGAAGACTTGGCGAATTTCCGAAGTATTTACCAATTACCAACGTCAAGTTGGCAACGAAGCACTTCAAAACACTTCGTTATCGTACGAAAACATAAACACAAACGCGCAAGGCACGACGGTTGACACTCACTCTTTAAATAGATTATGGCTACAACAACCAATGAGATGATACGCATAGCAAAACAGATTGTTACATACAATATTTTACCAAACCTCAAATTAGAGCCAGACAGAAAAGGAATTTTATGAAGATTTAATATATAACAAGTCACATTAAAACAATTGTTTATAAGTCTTAATTCTAGACTGATTGCTGATGGATGATAATAGTATAGAGTAAACCTGAAAAGGTTTGTATCATGCATAAATAAAGTTATAATATTAAATAACCCGTCGATTAACTAATTTATCTGTTCACTTTCGGGTTAATTTAACTGACAATGTAACAAAAAGTGTCAGACGTGTAAATTGCTGTAACAAAAACGCGTAATAAACTAATGATGAACAATATTACATTGAAATTACACGAATTATACAGGGGCCGCGGAAGCGCGAGGGGTGCTAGCGGGATTGAGCCACCGAATAATTTCCATTGATGTTTTGAGCGTGAAGCAGGAACGAGTCACTAGGCGAAGTCAAAATATTGATCAGCTGAACTCCCTAGTCACATGTCGTTAAGTTTGTTCCTACTTATGTATATTAATCGTTGGTTGCTCACATCCAGATTCAGTATAAATTGCGCTCGCGGCAATGTTTTGGGCTGTTCTAACCAACCTTTATTGCCATAAGATGTCGAGAGAAGTATTTCAGATGCGACTCGTTTAGTGTTGATGTAGCAAATGACTTTTTCATATGAAATATGAACGGAATTTTGTAAATTTACCATGGCAGATATCTATTATGCGATAGCGTCTGATTTTACGCTTTCTCGCCATTGTACAATTTTATATTTTCTTTCTTTTAGTTTAGTTCCAGTTGATTTGTGATATCCTTATTGATAATAAATGAATATTCTTACGTTTGGCATTTCCAGTCATTTCAGAAGAGGTAAATTTCGAAAATTCACGAGGGAACGCCTTGGACTCCATGACAGAGGAGAACCATCGAACGTTTATCCGAGTGCAATAATAGTAAAACAATAAAATATGAAGAAGGCTAAAAGGAATGACTCAAAAGGACCTTTCCATTTTCAAGAACTAGTTTAATTATAATCCTATTCCTATACCAATCCTAACCCTAACGGTAGCT
This sequence comes from Chrysogorgia sp. JL179-B06, assembly GCA_035772405.1. Lineage (NCBI taxonomy): Eukaryota > Metazoa > Cnidaria > Anthozoa > Scleralcyonacea > Chrysogorgiidae > Chrysogorgia > Chrysogorgia sp. JL179-B06. The sequence goes on from JAYKKM010000490.1 coordinate 283,128, forward strand.
AACCTAAACAAAAATAAACAGTAAGAAACTTTGAGTATTCCCTTTAGCCATTTCTACCAAAACTCTACACAGTCCCTGTAATACACGAATTCCAAACAAATTATATTTAAATAATAAATATCAGCAAACAGTTTTTTTATTCTAATTAACTAAAGTTCAATCACTTAAAATCTATGAAGTAAAACTTGGTTGAAGTTTAGCATGTCGGTACCACCTTCTTAACATTCCCTTTCACTCCATCTTGAAATTCCTGCCAGTTCTTTACGTTTCCTTTCTGATCGGACAAGCAACATTTTGACATTTCCAAAATCTCATTATCAGAGAGAACTTTATTCCAGATGTTAACTTGCATCATTTCTCCCTTGAGAGCCTGAGTACGATCGAAACCTCCTCCAACTTCATCTTGATCCCAGCCAAGAACCCATGACCCTCCACCTGGAATTTTTCTCCCGTTAGTTTGTACAATAGTTCCTGTACCTACATTGTTGCCGTCTTTGTAAAAGGAATACTTTCCACCTTCAGATTTCCATGTCACACAAATATGATGCCATTTTCCATCGTTTACAATGATACCATGAGACCTTTATTAAAAATGTAAAAAATAAGTAAGAAAAGACGCCTTCTCTCATTATTAACGACCTTTGGCGCCAATTGATTTACGTCATCTCTTGCTGACGTGACAAAGTCAGGATTAAGAGCGCTCACTACCATTGCATGTAGAGCGGAATCATATAATTTAGGTGGAATGCTATTGCTACTCTGAGTTTCACGCTATATGCTATCTCAATGATGCAAGATTGCATACATGCATGTATAGCGTAAAACTGAGAGTAGCAACAGCATACGACCTAATTTAATATATATATATATATATATATATATATATATATATATATATATATATATATACTACAGACGGTACCGTTTCGGCCTTTTGGGCCTCATCAGTGTAGTGCTGATGAGCAGAATGAAGATGACTGCTATTTACAGTCACCCTTGATGCACACAAAATGTGGGACATCAAGAACCATGCCAGAGCGCTCAACTGCAAGCAGTGAGCGTGCGCACAATGCGTAAGCGACAATGGTTCATCCTGTAGAGCGCTCAATATGGCCTAAAGGTCATAGCGCGTATCTAACTACAGACGGTACCGTTTCGGCCTTTTGGGCCTCCTCAGTGTAGTGCTGATGAGCAGGATGAAGATGACTGCTATTTACAGTCACCCTTGATGCACACAAAATGTGGGACATCAAGAACCATGCCAGAGCGCATCAACTGCAAGCAGTGAGCGTGCGCACAATGCGTAAGCGACAATGGTTCATCCTGTAGAGCGCTCAATATGGCCTAAAGGTCATAGAGCTTACCAAAAACATTGTTTACGAGGCAGTAATTTCAACACCGGGCCAACAGCCAAAGAGATATATCGGCATGACAGAACATGAATTTAAAATACGATTTAACAACCATAAACAATCACTTAAACACGAGAAACACGCCAATGCTACAGCATTATCAGCACACGCCTGGGAATTAAAGAAATCCCATGTTGCATATTGCATTAAGTGGTCCATCCTCAAGCGCGCGAAAGCATATACCGCCGGAGCCAAACAATGCAACCTATGCCTGATGGAGAAGCTTTGTATTTTAAACGCGAACAAAGACGACTTACTGAACAAAAGATCGGAATTTATCGCTAAATGTCGACATGAAAATAAGTCTTATGCATGTAATTTTAAACCAGCGTAAAATTTATTTTAACTTTAGTCTGAAGATCGCCACCGTGCGTGAAACTCTGAGTAACAGATTTTTATCCATTTTAACTTTTATTATATTATATTATCTTATGCTCTACGGACAAGCGTATAGAGCACTCTGCTACTGAGTGAATCCTCAAATTCAGTTATATATATAAAAATATATATATATAATATATATATATATATATATATATATATTATATATATATATATATATATATATATATATTATATATATATATATATATATATATATATATATATATAAAAACATTGTTTACGAGGTCTCTAACTATTTGTTGTTGAGCACTCTTTGCATTTCGTAGACCAAAACCTACACGTATATATATATATAATATATATATATATATATATAATATATATATATATATATATATATATATATATATATATATATATCTATATATATATATATATATATATATATATTACGCCAGGCGCCAGTATGGCTGCCACGAATATGTTCGCTCCGTGGTTTATTATCTATTTGATTTGTTTTAATCGCTGGGGCTGCCACTATAAGTTGCCTACAACTTCTTCTGTTAACGTAGTGTATTTGAGGAGCGATGGATTGATCGTTGCAGTTGCTTTCATGGGTGAAAGAATTTGAAATTTTCTATCTACGTGGTACACATAGAATATTAATCGTAACAGGTTTAAAAGAAGGGCTTCGTCGACCTCTCTTCAAGTGGGCATAAACATGGATATACCTTGCTGGCTGTTCCCGGATATCAACCATTGATCGATATTCACCCGTTTCACCGGTTCTAAAGCGCTTAAAGCACACGTTCTAAATTTTAGAACGGCGCATTGAAGCGTTGCCAGATTGTAATCTAAGCAATCTGAGACTCATACCCAGAGCCCAAGATCACAAAGGCGCAATTTATTCTTAGACGGCATTTTCAAGATGGCTGCTCGTTCAGTCTTTTCACGTCCACCTCTTTCACGTCCGTCAAAGCGCTTTAAATCCGTGTAAAGTTCGTGTTCATTCAGTTACGACGTCTGGTAAAAGAACAGCGAGGAACGTGAACCTTAAAAAGTTTCTTGTCAAACGAAGAGAACCACTGGAATTGGATTGCACAATGAAATCGTGTCATCGCCATCGAGGCCAAGATCAGAACATGTGCATGAAGCACAACTAGAAACAGATCCTTCTGATTTTGAGGCAAGATGAACCTAGCGCATCCTGTTACCAAAAAAGAAGAGAGAGAGAATACGAAAGTTGGCAAGAAATACGGAAATCACTTCTGTACGGACGTATTGAAGAGGAGGCATTTTCGAACGATGAAAAATGACGCGAGTGTGGTGTGGAGTTTGCTGAAATTCGTTGTATTGACTGTGGACATGATCAACACCTCTGCATAAGCTGCGCAAAGAAAACCCACCAAGAAAGAAATTATTTCCATATATTAGAAAGGTTCAAGGTAAGAAACTGTCATTGTCTTAAAACATCAATATAAATCGCTTTTTGCTTTTTATTATTTTAAGTATCTGTTTATCATAACAATCAACTAATATTATTAGTGTATATGTTGACTTGTTGACTGTTATTATAAACAGATAAAGCATAATAAAGTTTCAACATCACGTATGATCATCATCCTTAATGTATCATCCTTAAAAATTTAAAATATAGTTTGAATAGTGAACAGTTATACGATTTACAATTTTTTTTGGAATCACAGGATGGTTGCCCTACTGCCATACTTTCCTAATCATATGGTCATTGCTAGAAGTCACCAGCGAAACTGCCCATCTGCCTCAATTCAGGAATGTCATCTGCATTGATCAACATGGTAAGATTACAATAGATAAATAACTTATACACGAGTCTATTCACTAACTGTCAAATTTAGAGCACATGTTCTGCTCATTATTCCTAAACTGTAACTTGGCAATATCCCATGGATAAGAAGCACTAAATTACTTAGTGAGAAAATTTAGCTCTAAAAAAGCCCCTTGTGGGAACAAGTTAATAAATATGTATGTATGTAATGTATGTATGTACCGTTATGTATGATATATGTGTATGTGTGTACCCGTATGACAGTATGTATGTATGTCTGCAAATATAAGTGTGTATAGGTATGTATATTGAGTATATCCGAGCCGGATGTGGCACAATATTTAAGTTGATAATCCAATATTGGGCAAGACTACACTGTAGCCTAATATTACAAATTGAAACTTAAATAATTTGTGATATTGGATAGATATGAATCTAATGGTATTTTTGGTATACTGTCATTACGTTATACACATATGTATATTAATTACAAAGTATAATGTTTTCATCAATATGTTATTTAGGACGTCAACATCAAAAACAAATCCTGTTTTGTGACTGTGAGAAGGATGCAGTCACATTAGTGAAATTAATGTTATGGCCAGGCATGCATTGCTCCGTCCCTAACATTGCATTCCATTTTAAATTGATGTAACTGGCCGAAACCCTTCTTCTGGAATGTCATGTCTCACTAAGAAAGTTCTGCGATGCATTGGGAATCATGACTAAATCTTCAATTTTAACAAAATGGGTATGTATCATATGATTTCTGTTTACAACTGAGTAATTTTATAAAATGCAAAATAATGGACACTCAGAAAAAGGTTAACATGGATTTCGATTCAATGTTACAACTATTATAGCTTGCAGTCATCATTACTGCAAGTTAGTCGAAACAGTTAGTCGAAACAGTTAATCAAAATTATAAACTTTTTCTGAGTATCCCATTGTTTGTTTTGTTGTGTTTTCTATTCTAATGCTCATACACTGTACCAAAATTATTAGTGTCATAAGCTATTTTGGAGATACAGGTAGAAAAAACTTTATGTGTTTCCATAGAGAATGCAAAGAAAATGTTTCTGAATTCCTTTATAAAATAACCCCTGCAAAATAACTGAAATGTGATATTACAAATCTTGATATTACATGTCAAGCAAAACTTGACATGTATTAACGTGTTATCAAATTGTAAATTCGATTCGGATTTACTCACGTGAGTAAATATCACAAGCTAAACCATGTTTCCATAAAGTTATAGCAACCATGTCTTTTAGCCAATCAGTGCAAGTGTTTTCTAAATGTTATTTTATGAACAAATATCTAATTAAGGCATTGGGTGTATGAGATATAGAAATAATTTGCAGATTGTGCTATTGTTAGTATATGTACTATTATAGGTTTTTCACATCTACTGTCATTACTGAATCAGCATTTTTTTCTTTTCTACTGCAGGTAAAGAATATTTATTCAACATTGAACAGTGATTCGTTTGATGAATATCGGTAATAACATGCTAATAATAATTATTTTAATATGCTTTTCAACCATGTCCAATAGGGTAGAAACAGTTTAAATGAATCATCACTGTAGTTTATTAGTAATAATTTATAAAATTGGTTGCATGTAATTACTATATAAGAAAAATATATTTGACCATTACCAATATTATTATAGACATGGGTACCTGTACTTATGATTATAACTAAGACAAACATATTTCTAATTTAGAACTATTATTTTGACTTAATTTAAGGTATCACCAGTATTTGTTACGAAATGGTAACCCTTTTATTGAAGAAGTCAAGGCAAAAAGCTGTCCACTTTGCCCAAAGGTAAATGTATTAGAATTATACAATTTATTATAGATGTATATCCACTGTGTTTTATTATGTCTTCATTTGTGTATATTTTTAGGATTAGTATTAACTATCCCTTTCATAATTTACAGCTAGGTGAAACTGGCACAATAATCGAGTCTATGGATGGTTGCTTTGGCTTAGTAAGAAAAAAATCTTCTGGTAAAAGTTCCTGTCCTCCAAGGCACTCCATGACATTGTTTGCAGATCAAAATAATGGTGATGAATTTGTTGACAATTATACATCAAGTGCAAAGCAAGCTGAAACTGTGAGTAAAACATCAGTAAAGCTGATGTAGCCAGTATTATATGTACTGTACTCATCAAGTCTAACACTAGCTGTCTAACATTTTTAATGGTTGTGGCTTTTGGATAATTTATAGGATTGTCATGAGTTCAAAGCTGGAGAGGTAAGAACAAACTTCATAAGATCAAAAGGACAAAAACAAGCTGTATGATGAGAAAGGTGTTTTTGGCCGTGTTTGCCGGCATGATTACCCCAAGGGATTTACGAACATCAAACATGGCGAAAGGTTTACTTTACCTTATACTGTATAACTGAATACTTTTAGGCCAAATAAAAATACTGTACCTTTGTTTCTGACCCAACCTAGTTAATATTCTAGCTAATATTCTTGGCACCTTTTCACTTTGCTATATATTCAAAACACTGTCTACGCAGCACTCTACTGTACTTTATATATATATATATACTGTATATATATATATAAAAATATATATATATAGGTAATATTTGGCATTTCACTCGATCAAACTACATGTTGAAACGATTTATGGTGAAGGAAAATTTCGAGTGTTGGAATACATACATTTTAAGACCAAACCGGGACCAGTTAGCGAAAAATGCAACTTAGGCGGCCTTCCGTTAGGAATTGAACCCGCGTCTCTGCGATTGCTAGTGCAGTGCTCTGACCACTGAGCTACAGAAGCCGTTGCCGAGAGCCTAGTCACGAGTTCTGTATATATGGTGGTAATGCCGGGATAAGATTCTGGGTATATTATAGGTAATATTTGGTATAAAGATATATATATACCGGTACAATATATACAGTTATCAAGTAAATAAATAACTGAATTGTTTGCAATTGCTAAGAGTGCTCAATACCTTATGTATATTTGTGTACTGACAATATTTTTTGTTATAGGATTGCATACTCTGTGTATGAACAGCAACGTTTGCTAACCAATTCTAGCCAAAATACTGGCATAAATGTTAGGTATGATATTGCTTGCACCCTGACATCCCATTAAAAGGTAAACAAAATTTAATGTAGCTTTGGAATTTTTCTTAGCCATTTGACAACCAGATGTAATTGTTTTTGCTACTGTCTTATGGTATTCTCGCTAATACAGGATAACCTTACACAATTATTTGAAAACCTAGGGCAGTCAAACGGTTAAAATGTCATTCTGAAAATATTGTCAATTCAAGTGCAGAATGGAATACAGTAGATATCACATTTGACTTTATTGTTAATTACATGACTGTTTGGACTGAAGGTTTTAAATTGTTTTCATTTCCTTTAGAAAAATGAAAGGCAAGACATATTGGGTAGAGTTTGTTTTGCAATTCCAATTTTTCACTGTTATGGTCATAAATCATCCTGTCAGGTAAACCATTCGTTTCTGTCTGGTAAACAATGTTAAAAGTTAGAATTATCAAATGAAATACATGTATCTGAAGACACATATGTTGAGGAATGTCAATAATTTAGTCCTTATCATAACTGATTAATGTTTTCTCTTATAAATTTTCAGGTACAGTTTAGTCCAAGAAGACAGAAGGGATATGGAATGACAGATGGTGAAGTGATTGAAAGGCTTTGGTCATTTTTACGAGGTTTTTCTTCAATGACCAAAGAAATGAATACTGGTCGCCGCACTGATATCTTGACTGATGCCTTGTTACATTATTCTGCTCGGCAGGCTCAGCAATTTGGTAATACACTACTTTGGTAATCTTGATAATCTTTAGTATTTATAGACTAACAATTTATTGGTTTTTAGGCCCAACTTTGTTATCAAAACTTAAAAGATGCCCTACCCTAATAAACACTACACTGCTGCAACTTGAGGAATTATTTTCCAAGCTACCTGGTAGGTTATATGTATGTACCGGTATGTAGGTATACCGGTATGTAAGTGTATGTACTGTATGTACAGTAATATGTGTATGTACATTGTACAGTATATGTTCTATAAATGCCCTTTTCATTTAATTTTGTTTAGTACTTTATGACTCCTGCTTAGTTGGAAAATGGATGGATGAAGAAGAAAAATTAATTCAAGCCAAGAATGGTATGTTATTTTATAAGTAACCATGCAGGTAATTGAGGTAAATTTAAATGAGTATATCATGGCTCATATGTCCTCTTTCTCCTTTTTAAGCAAAAAAGTCAGTGACATTAACGTGGGAACAAAAGTATGTCCAAAATTTGCTCCACCTGTATCAACTAAGGTAACACATAAATTATGTAGCAGTATAATAATAATTCTTATACCTTTTCAACATGTAACATATACAGTATATGTAACCTGGGATTACTAAAACCATTGGTGATAAACCCTTCTCAATACAAACTGACAAAGTATTATTTTTGCTTGTAGGGCACAAGTTGCATATATTCAGGAAGGAGAATACAGTCAGCTAACAGATGTAGTAAAAAAGAGCAAGAAGTAAGAAATATTTTGTGTTGTATTACCGGTAACTTGAAAATTAAAATTAGGTGTATCAGCCCAATACATTATACAACATAACACAAAACATGCAGAGTATCACTGTTCCAAAATACATTGTACTAAGATGTATCTGATGACCTCAATCACCCTAAGTTTTAATTGCCTAAAAAGCAGGGAGTGATGTTACTGGTACTAATACAATGTACTGGTATATATGTACTTTTAATTTTTTGATGCATATATGTTATCAGACGTGATATTTTTCAATTTTGGATATCAAATACAGTGTACACTCAGGATTGTTATTGTAATAAATGAGCTCCTCGTGGCATGTGTTGTTACCTGCCTCTTGCTAATAAGATAAGGCCGGTTAGACGGGTTAGTACTTGGATGTGTGGCTGCCTGGAATAACCCCATTTCTCTTGGAACTTGTGTGAGTAAAGTTTAGTTGGTATTGTATCACCTGTGCTTAGAGTATTTTTTGCCATGTACTCCAATTCCTCCCTTTGTATGTATCTAACAGGTAATGTTACTATGTATGTAAAGTAAAGCTTTAAATATGATGGTATTATTTTAATTTTAGAGTCTTAAAGGCTGTAAAAAACACAGAGACAAAGGCAAAAGCTGTCACAAAGATGGAAAACTGGAGAAAGAAAGTTTAATGCAGCAGCTCTTTCTTTGGAGACAAAAAGACATGATGTAGTAAAAGAAACAACATAACTCATTAGCAGTTGAAAGAATGTTCTTGATATCTTTAAAGAACAAATATGCAGGTAGTATTCATGGTATTCAAATCAAAATAGTACATTTAAATGTTACCTGAAAAGTTATTTTTCTGTTTTTTCATATATTGTAGATGGGGCAAGCAATAGCCATTAAATTGTCCAAGCAGATAACACAGCGCACAAACGCCATCAAAGCTGCTGTAACCAAGTACAACAGTTCATTGAGTTCATTAGAAGACTTGGGTAGAAGGATTACCTGCAGAGCTACAATTTGATGAAGCTAAAGATCCAGGATCACAATTATACTCGCATTTACATTGCCAACCTTCCAAATGACGACATACCATTTACAGTTAAGAGAGCTGCAATCGACCTTCACAACTTCTTGGAAAGGTGTAAAGAAGAACAAGAGCTATTGTTTGTTAGAAGTAAAAGGCTAATTAGCTTCTATGTTGGAAGAAAAGAGGAGCTAGTGCCCTATCTAGTTGAACATTCTGGCGACCAACCCAAACTAATAAGAGGGCTAATTGTTATTACTCGAAAAGAAGTTAATGAAATTAATAACATGTTATGTTCATATAGGCTCAATGCTGTGTGAGTACTTGACAGCAGAGAGTATTCAGAAAATTCCGATTGCTAAAATAGAATCAGAGCATGCATCATGTAAATTAGATATAATGGATATTTTCGAAGTAACTTCAACTGATGAGAATGATGAACATGAATCTGATTTACTTGAATTTTCTGATGATTCAGATTGTGATCATGATGACATCAAGTAACAAATGTAATAGTTATGATTCATTTTTTATGATTAGTACTGCTTATAAATATGCAAAATAAATGTCAACTTATGTACTTATCAGTTTCCAGAGGTGGCCGGAGGTTTGAGCATAATTTGAGGTATTAAATATTTCATTAATTTAATCACATTTCCCAATAGTTGGGCAATTGATATTTCTCAAAAGTATGCAAGCATCCCCATTGCCCCCCATACATTAACCTGAAAAAAACTTTTCTCAATTCTATTAAACATTCCTTATAACCTTATACAAAATCATTTGAAAACATCCAAAAAGCCATTTAACCAAAGTTTATACTGAGTCGTGGGAGTAGGGTTAAAAGGTTAAAAGGGATAGACAAATTACAAATGCTCCACAAATATTAATAACCAGACTTCCTCACTGGAGCTTAACATTGACGGATACATAACCAAAACAGTAATTAAACAATGACATTTCAAAACATTTCTTAGGCTTGCGTTTTACACTAGAGCAAAAGTAATCGGATTCGTATTGTTTTTTTATTCCCATGAGGATGTAAAACAATATGAATCTGGTTACTTTTGCTCTTAGTGTAAACGCAGCCACTGCATCCTAGGATTTGTACTATTAAGTACAAATCCTATTACAGTCAAGTGAAATAAACCTGAAATGCACAACCAACCTGATAGTTTCTTATAGTACAAATTCCATATTAACTTCGATCATCATCTATAACCGTATTTTGAGCGTGGACACCAGATATTAGTATAAACCAGATCATACTCCATATTTGCAAGATTCCCAGATCTCGACCATATTGACGGAGTACCCCTCCCCCCGGGGCGAGTTTAGGACGACAATCGTCACTACCATCCCAAGACATATATCAGTTCACGTTTATTGTCTTGACGCTATAGTTTGGAATTTATAGGTTGGATCGACAAGGCTAGACGCGTTTACAGGCATATGGTTCAAATATTCTGAACCACCCCACCCATGGATATTATGTATTTAACTATATCATGAGTGGACAGACTCTAATTGCAAGTTTAAAATTATTACAGTCAAGTTCACCCTAGAGGTAGCCTGCGTAGCAGACGGTTGTTTGGGGGGAGGGGGTTTATATTCGGGGGAGGGGTTATATTCGGCACAGCGGAATGCAGCGCCCGGCGAGGCGGAAAACTGGCGAGGCGGAAAACCCGCGAGGAGGGCGAGGAGGATCGCGAGGCGGAAAACCCGCGAGGAGGGCGAGGAGGATCCTCCTCGCCCTCCTCGCGGGTTTTCCGCCTCGCGGGTTTTCCGCCTCGCCAGTGAAAACAACCGTCTGCATGCTACGCAGGCTACCCTAGAGGTTACAAGGTATATTATCGATCCATAAAAAGCCACGATTTAATTATAAATAAATTACAACGCTAATTACAACGCTGCAGTATGTAACTCGTGCAACCCCATGTACAAAATTAAATGATATCAAATTAATAACCAGGGGGTTGATTATTTTGCTCATGCAAGGCACATGAGAAATTGAGAATGTGATTAGATCTCACAGAGTTACCCGAAGAGAATCGGTATACCTATCATAAAAACTACTTAAACATACTATATAATATTTATACATAGATCAGTATAATATACATGTACTTCGATCGCGGGCCACGCCTTGTCGGGGTGTACGTCTGCGTTCTGTTCCTTAAATTTTAATTGCCATAAGGTTGAAAATATATGCTCATTTCCCTTGTTCCCTAAAGCCCGTGGGAGAGGCTCGTATATGCCAAGTGTTAAGTGTACTGCCATCGTGATCCAGCAACATACAAACCCTAAAGTGAATTAAATATAGTCAATTTAATTTTAATGTATAAAACATTTCCTAGAAACCAATTGGACACATTTAAAAAATTCCTCTTGATATATCGCATACTGTACCGAGGAACAGGGGAACTTTTTTTAAAAAAATTTTAAAGTAAAAAAATTGGTGTTCCCTTGTTCCCAACAATCCAGCTAATCAGGATTTTTTACTTTAAAATATTATTTATTATTTTTCCGATCCCCCAGCTACAAGAAAATAAATCAAAATTAAAATCGGTCCCGTTTGATTTGAGTGACATTCCAGTGTCACGATATCATTATGTGAACTGTGAAGTATGTAACAATTATACACATTTTGGGGGGGGACAGCGCAAAAAATTTCGGGATCAAGGGAACACGAGGTAAAAACATTTTAGGGAACAACTGGTTTTATTAATGGGGAACAAGGGATCAAGGAACATGTACCCCCTGGGAGGGGCTCATATACAGTATATATTTGCATAAGTTTTTCGTTTACGTTTTATATGTATATATATATATAATATATATATATATAATATGAATAGTATAATAGTCATATAAATTAATATATTAATAATAGTCATATAATAATAATAGTCCATGCATGGGGCCCGTTAATAAGAAAAGAAAGAAAAATTATTTTGGAACATTTTTAACAATTTCAGAACATAAAAAGCTGTCCCATTTCCGTGGACTTTGACGCAAGTTTTTGATACACTGCCTCTACAGAGCAAATCATTACTGCTTCCAAATGGTGTTGACTAAGCAGAGATCTTACTAGATTCTTGATGAAAAGCAACTTTGAGAATGTTCTCTCGCAGGACTCAACTGTGCATGTATGGGAGATGATCGCAGTTCTTAGACATTGGGTGTGTGACATTATAGGTATGTCGATCTGGCCATGCAGGCCAGGGTCCCATTTTGATGTCCCTGTGCGGCGCAAGCCTGAGTAACACCAAATCTGAATCTGCAATTGCCTGAAGATCGTCCAACGGCGTTAAACTCCGAACGAGTAACAACAAACATTTTTAAATCTAACTATCTGCTCTATATCCCCCGCGATATTGAGCATGCACAATACCAAGACGTCAATAGACCGCTCACTATATTTTATATATATATATATATATATATTATGTTATATATATATATATATATATTATATATATATATATATTATATATATAACGGGATATATAAATATATATATGGCATGGATCGATCGAATCGATATTCTGGGTTCCTTGACAGCACCCTTTGAGCGATTTCCAGCACCCTATGCAACTACGTCATCAATCGTTGTCATGCCAACGACCGCTGGCTACTAGCTTTTCTGCTGCTGGCCCACATTCGTTCGCTTCGTTTGGAAAACATGGCCACATCAAACCGTTCGAGACCAAAGCAAAAATTTCTTGCGTCAGATTTCCGTGATATTCGAGCTGCTCGTAAGTAATTTTTAAGAATTTTATGAAGTTTGTATGGCGCCGAGCCTAAAGACAACTATTATATTTCGTAGTGTAGAGATCGATAAGAATTCAGAGGGTAGTGACTAGTGAAGGCGACTGCTGAGAGCCTGAGATATTCGAACTTATTTAATAGACCTTACTTTAGCTGTCACCGTTTTCCTTTAAACCAAGCAAACTTGCTTCGTTGCGTTGAATAAATGCTTTACTTTGTGTGCCTTTCTGCTAACCATTTACAAACATGTTTTATAGGCTAGCGAAATTATATATTCCCGATTCATCTTCACGTGTAAAGTGCTCTGAAGTTCTTCAAGATATACTCTCAGAACAGGCGCCAAACCAAATTTCGTCAAGGGAATGTGGTTTCATAGTACGAAAGTGTTTCCCAAGTGTGAAGAGAATCCACAGCAACCATGTTTACTATTATTCCGGTATACGTCGTATTCTTACCAGCGATATCCTTGATCATCATGGTTAGTATTTTTAATATTGAAATTTGTTCCTCAACAAGTCTCATTGAATTCATTCACTTTACAAGAAGTGAATGAATTCAATTTACGAAAAGTCAGTGAATCAATTTAAAGTTACTAAATATTTAAGTGAATTGAATAAACGAGTAAATTGTCAACATTGTTTTTCTTAGAAAATGAAGAAGTTTCTCAAGAAATTCCTAAGAGTTTATACATAAAAAGAAACGAGTTACTCCAGCCTCGATCTGAAGAGCCCATCTACAATTTTGATAATGGAGTAGCCTCAAATACAGAAATGAGAAGTTTCAAAGGGATTTCTGTTGCTGTGAGATCATACCACACTGATATAACTAATCAAGTGAAAGCTACACTAAGTTTGCCTTCCCACCCGTGCCTTCCATTGCTCGTGGGTATATGTTGTGATTTCCAACCATATCTGATAGTCACCAAGTTTTATGGTTTCACCAGATTAAGGTTGATGCTTTCTCTCAATGCTGTTCTAAAAGAAAATTATACAAGAAAATTCACCACTGCACACTGGATATCAATCCTGCAAGATATTGCCCAAGGTCTCCTCCATATGCATACAAATGGTTTTTGCCATGGTGATCTTCGACCTTCCAACATAATTTTGCATAAGAAATGGGGGATATCAAAGTTTTTGCAGCCTGTATTTCTTAATCTTGACAAGGCAAGAGGAATAGCTTCAACTCTCAACAAGGATAACAGTGAGGCTGCAACTGGCAAAGATCTTTACATGTTTGGATGCCTAGTGGAAAGCATTAGCTGCAAAGTAGATCCTGTTGTGTGTGATTGTTTTGGAGAAATTACCAAAATATTGTCAAAGGTATCATATGCAAAACATTTTGAATTAATCGCAGATATTATAGTTTGTCTAAATACCATCAGTAATGATCATGACTCTACAGACTGAGACTTTCAGTATACTGTAAACCCTGTAATATTTTATAAATTGATTGGCTTGCATGTGTGTACATACTCTGATCAAAAAGCTAAGTTCACGAAAGTACTATTTGAATTATTGTGAACTTTCTTCAGTGCTGTATTTAAATCATCAGGGGTTTAGTTGTTTGTGGGGCAGGCTAATGCCCAGTTTACACTATTACGGTACGGCAGGTCTTCAGTTAAAAAATCACTATGTTTCTTTGTTGTGTTTACACTATTCTGGAGTGTAGTCACTATGCTTTATAGCACTAGCACTCCAGATGCAAATCACTACGCTATGGTAAATTTAAACCGTAATGTAAAAGTGTAAAAAACACAATTTTTTTGCTACGGCATGCCTCTCCCAATCCAAACTGTTTTCCATTTGTCAAGATGGACAGTTAAGTTGAAATAAACACATCAACCCACACATTTCACCTTTGCTTATCGACTGTATTGGGTTATCCCAATCCGGAACACCACTGTACCATAATAGTGTAAATGTAGCCTAAGTCTGAGGCATTGCAAAATAATTGTTTTACTAATTCCCAAACTATAAATAATGTAGGAACACTATTTATTTTAAAATATTGCATCAACTGGCAAGCCATTTTGAAAAATATATGTGTGATTATCAAAAATTTTGTTCAACCAATCAACATGTGTGATTTTCTATGATCATGTGTGTATTTATACTAAGTACTGATATTCGCGTAGCTGGAGATGAATAACTGTTTTAGTATAAATACATAGTGTATTTTCTACTTTTGTTAGGAACAGCATTTTTTTTTTAATTCTGCCTTGGCTGGCAGACATTGTGAACAAATGCTGCAGGTGATTTTCAATTATCGATAATTAATCTAAAAATGCCCTAACTCATTAGCACGCACAATTTTCTATAATCATCTACTTATTTTATACTAAATAATAATTATTAAATAAAATAAGGTAATACTATTAAAAAGCCAACAATACTGATGCAGAATGTTTAATAAATTATCTTTCAACAGTTTTGGCAGTAATGCTATTGTAGTTAATGAACTGGTCATTTTATGCAAACATTTTAATAAATTATCTTTTAACAGTCTTGATAGTAAATATGATTAATCTTCATCAGGAACTGGTCACTATTTATTAAATCTACCATACTGTATTACTGGAATGTAAAATTTCATGCATGACCTGATTCAAATCACCGTAACCATTTTTGGTCACATACATGTACATGTAGCAACTCCTACAGGTATTCCAATACAACAGGGTCTGAAATTTAATTTCTTTTTCAGTATCCCACTGGGATAACCAGGGTTCAAAGTTTTTAATATCCCTCCTGAGAATTTTCAGTATCCCACCCACTATTTGTCTGCGTGACTGTACATCATATCTAGCCTGGTTAGAGACGGTGAAGTGGTACAGCTACATGAACACCAAAACTGATCGAGAGTGCCAGGGCGATCGATAAAATGTAAACACATGTACAAACTTGAAAAATGTCGTCAAAAATGTTCAGCAAGTTGGCAAAAATAATTTGAACAATAGTAATGTTGATCATCTTTTAGTGTATGTAATATCAGAGTCTGACTTAATTCAGAGTCTGACTCTGAAAACAAATTTGATGGATTTTAGTGTTAAATATTATAAAACTGTACTTTATATGATTATCCAGTTGTGAACGATGACTTGTCCACTGGTGTGCAAGTTACAGTAATATTTAATATTAAACCATATTTGGTTTTGCAATAAGATTAGATGGTGACGACTACAACCGTACAACGTCTTCTACAGGAGATTATGTGGAGTTTTTGAATTTATACTTCCATAGTGAAGCTATCACCCAATTTGTTTACTGATATACTTGTCCCAGTGCTCTATACCTAAGGTCTGCCCTCTATTTACCACTAATCCTGATTTTTGAATTTTTGTGGTATCACGATGGGTTACAAAGTAAAACAGAAGTTTGTACCCAAAACGAAATTTTGGTATCCTGTGGATATTGGGATACCGCAAATTACAATCTGATGCATGTACACAATAAAAAATAATGAATGGTACCTTAATTGCCAGTAGTCATAATCATATTGATTTAATCAGAAATATCTTTTTACATGCAATAAAGAATGAATATTTATATTTACAACTAAAACATGTTTACACACTAAATAAAATGTCTAACATCAAATAACTTATCAATCATAAAAAATCCTTGTTCCTCGAGGCAGGTTAAAACAGATGAGTTAAATTGTAAGGGAATAACTGATTGTTGAACCCTCTTGCATTGAAATGTTTGTTTTCAGTCGCAGTGTTCCCAATTCCCCATTTATACACACTACGTTTAAGGCAGTGATACTGGTTTCACTGGCAATAACTTTATATTCCAAATCTGAAGACTTGTTTAACCAGTAGCCCTTGATCTTATCTTCTGGGATAAACGCTTCAATTTCTGAAGAAGTACCAGGATAGTAAAAAAGCCAGTATGGCTCGCTAGTGTCAGTATAGGCTGGCAAAACATAACCTTTATGGGTCAAGCAACATTGGTAAGTTGGCAATTAGGGACGTCATGGCATCTTTTTCAAAGTGATCCTTTAAATCTGTGACCAATATATTAAACTCACTTGTTAGTAAGTCAATGTCTGAGACTTCCATGTCTTGTTCTGCAACAAGCGCATGTTTTGACAAACATGCAGCAATTTTATCTTCATCAATAATTTTGCGCAATATCCTTGAATATTCTTCCTTCTCTTCTATTATTTTGAATTTGATTTTTTCAGCATTCTTCATGATTTCTTGGATTTGTTTTAATCCATAACCAGTAGGCTTCTTGAATGCTATGCCATCAGGTAAACCGGTCACCTCAAAACCACCTCTAGCATAGGACACACGGAGGAAGGGTTTGCCACAAGCCTCACCTAATTAAATATATATATTGCATTAGCAGTAAAAAAGTGTAGTACAGTATTATGTAGGCAGTATTTTTGAATACAGTGAAAGCAAACAAAAGGGCTCATGTAAGTTTATGTCAGAAGCTTACATGTAGCTTTGACATTACAAAAACTTGCAGTGTTAAGCTAGGCTTGATGGAGGTGACAATCATGGCATGAAATCTTGCATATTAATCCCTCGGGCATCAACCCATTGATGCCCGGTAAATATGACAAAAAAAAAACAGAATAATTTTAACTGGTTTAACTTGCATTTTAAGAATTGAAAGACTACTTTTAGTGTTATACTTACTGTATTTTCTGTTATACAGTGCTGCAACATCAACAACTTGGTATTTATTTCTTTCAGAGGAGTCCTGTTAAATACAATGTACAATAAAAGTTTAGATATCATTGTATATACATGTAAGCAGTAATTATGTCTGACAAAATACATGTACAGTAACATACTCACCAAAAAAGTCCAAGAAATTAATAGCAGTTTTACTGTATTCATTCAGGAATTCTAGCCCTCTGCTTGTACCATATTGTGTAACATTTCCGGATTCAGGCTCTAACAACAACACTGATGCATCACAACCGAGACTCTCCAAATATGATAACTAGAGGGAAACAGTTATAGTAGCAATGAGTAATTGTAAAATTAATTAATAATTCATGAAGAAAATTCAAAAGAAATTAATATTTGATCAGCATCTTTAACTCAGGATAAAACATTGATTAATACTATAAAACATCAATGAAACTATAAAACATCAATGTTTTATCAAAGTTAATTTGCTCAAATTATAGCAATTCCAATTCTGCCTGTTGAGCACAAATCATAAAATTAGTAATCTGATGCTCTGTGATTATCAAGTCACAGTATAACAACTTCATCCCAGCATAGCAGGCAATTGTTATTTGATAATTTTTAAATGGAGTTTACAGTACATTGACCAAGATCAACAGGCATCTTTCAAAATACAAATTTTTTTTTCAATACCAAACACAATACGAGCCAACAGTTGTTTTACACTGACAGTTATTCACAACTTATTACACTATCAAAAGTATTGTTTTTTCTATGTATTGCTACTGTATACCAAGAAATCTAAAAATCACAGAAAAACACCAATACCTGTGAGACCAGTTGCTTTTTGGCTTTAAATATTTGATGTTTCCTCTGTTTCTCACTTAATTGGGTAACATCAAATTTTGCAACATCTTTAGCCTTTTCGTTCCACACAGCACATTCTTCGGTAGACAACAACCTCCATTTATCTACACTCAATTTCATCTTTTCTGAACTTGTTGGAAAATGTATACATTCATCTAATTTTGTATAAAAATACAGAATTAGTGTAATTAAGACAAATGTTTCAACTCCACGTTTCACACAATTTTATCAGGGAAAATCAGGAACAACATCAGGGAAAATCAGTTTCCTGGTGATTCTTGATGACAATCTTTTTATTTAATCAATGAAATATATCTGGCTCTACAATAAAAGTATAATATAAACCATAATTTTGGCCAATTGTTACTTCATAGTTTCTAAAATCTTTTTTAAATAAATACAGAGTATTGGCTGCATGTTACTGTTCAAAGGATACCTTTCCTCAACTTATCTAACATACTTCTACTGTATATTATAACTTTATCTGTGTGCATATCTATCTACATATTATTAAACAAACTGGCAAAATAAAATATATTTGTCAATTATGTACTTATATGATCATTTAGCCACATAATATAAGTATTGGTAGAGTAGTGTCACAGATTTACCTGAACCCAATATGGTGGAACAAAACAAATTGTATCCAGTAGCGGCACGTTTAGCAGGAGGTGGCTTTGCAGGTGCTGTTTCTTGTTCACAAACATCCTTGGCAGTACTTACTTTCCTTTTTCTGTTCTCATTTCCAATCCATTTCTAAAACGTAAAAGAATCACAAATTTATTGTTGCCTGAAATATTTTTAATTCACGTTCTAAACAAATTTTGCTCCTGGTTGCCTTTAATGAATGAACAGTCTTATTCATTACCAAGTATCAATATACAGTACAGTTATATGACTCATGCTGGCCAATTAAATGAATACCAAGGGCTCAGTTGATTTATTTCATAATAGTTGGTGTGCAAACTTGGAGGTACAATTGTAATAGCACTTGCCGATTGGGTTACTACAGCGCTGCAAATAGCGGCCGGTCAATGACTGCCGATATTTGACCTTTGACCATCAAATTTGTTTTCAATGATCACCGTAACCGGTTAAATATATTTTACACTCTGTTTTTTGTTTAACTAGTGAAATTCTACAGTACGAACAGCTCACCAAGTGTGATGATAATGTTATAGTGATTCAAAAGGAAAGATGAATGATGAAATGTCAAATGGTCCAGTGTAATAGACATCGAAGAAACAAACTGGACAGCAAAATGAATGACTGGCAGGATTTGCCGTTTGACTGCCAGAATTAGATTTCTTCTGATCATCATGACCAGCGAAACAAAAAATTATTTGCAGTGCTGTTACTATAGAAAGTTGTTTCCCTTTTTTATCATTTTAAGTTGTTTCAAACATTTCAAACAATTTTGTAAAATACAGTGCAGTCGAACTAAAGCAGCAGTGACCTGACAATGCCATAAAAATTTCATAACGTAAATACTATACATGGTTTTGGACCTGCATTCAGCGCCCACCTGCTCAAATATTATGGGTGACTGTTTAATACAGGTTTGACTGTATATTTATGAAACATATTGGTGAAAATAGATATAGACAAAAATATTCAGTTTACTTGTAAAAAAGTAAATATTTAAAATATTAGTGAACTCTCTTTTAAAGGCAATTTCTAGCCCTAGAAAGACACCATTAGAACGACATAAATGTATTAATTTTGGTGTCTTATCTACAAATGTAGCGTGCTCGCAGCCCGAAACAAATGAGGTACTACAAGTATATAATAAATAAACAAACCACATGGCACATCTAGACGATTCGTACAAGAGAGTGTTAATAAAAATTAAGCCTATTTTCCAACATAGAGTTTAAACATAATTCCAAAATAAAAGATAAGGC
The DNA here is from genome assembly GCA_035772405.1 of Chrysogorgia sp. JL179-B06. NCBI lineage: Eukaryota > Metazoa > Cnidaria > Anthozoa > Scleralcyonacea > Chrysogorgiidae > Chrysogorgia > Chrysogorgia sp. JL179-B06. The sequence goes on from JAYKKM010000490.1 coordinate 303,444, forward strand.
AAAGAAGGAATATAAAAGCAGGCTATAAAGTCAAAGAATGGTTCATGAATTCATATATCAATCTTACCTTTACTTTATCAAAGCTTGTATCCGCTTTACTTGCAACCTCGGCAATAATGGCTCGCATACTGCTTCCAGTCGACGTCATTCCTTTATCATAATAATTCGCAAGTATATGCTTTTGCTCATTGCTTAAAACTTCGTAAGAAGTTGACCGAGAAGAACCAGCCGCCATTTTGTCAAAGCTCGTACCCAATGCTCCAAATGCATCGCACGAGTTAGCTCAGATTGCTTAGATTACAATCTGGCAACGCTTCAATGCGCCGTTCTAAAATTTAGAACGTGTGCTTTAAGCGCTTTAGAACCGGTGAAACGGGTGACGATCCTATATCACAGAGAGAATTAGACAGGAAATGAACTTGATAACTTCACATTCAGAGTCATTGATAATTAAACCATTTAGATCGAGCAGTGGTACATCTCAGGTACAGGTACGTGATGTAGTGGAGTTGTGTATACTGTGTATCGATGTGGACGGTAATACAGATGTGAAATTATTAGCCATTAGCGTGTCATTATGGTCAGTGCCTGAAGCAAGCAGTTAAGAACTATCCACACCTATCAGAACTACGACTAATTGCTGATGATTGTGACGGAGATGCCCCAATTGATATGTTAGTGGGAGCCGACCAGTATTGGAACCTTGTCACAGGAGGGAGAATCCGAGGAGAATCGGGACATCGCGGGACCGGTGCATGATGTTCCATCACTGCAAAGTTTATCCATTAACCTGAACACAACTCATGTGTTGAAATGTGAAGTATCCAGCCGACCAGCCAGTGGATCATTTCAGCAGCGAATTTCCTATAATGGTAAGAAATATGATGTCAGTCTGCCATGGAAGGAACCACATCCCATCCTGCGTGATAATTACCTGACCCGACTCAAGAAAGAACCAGAGATTCTCAAAGAATACGACTCCGTAATCAAAGAGCAGATTCAAGAGGTATAGTCGAGAAGATACCGAAGACAGATACTGGGCAAGTTGGAGAAGTGCACTACCTGCCTCGTCATCCAGTAATACGTCGGGATAAGGAAACAACGAAAGTGAGAGTAATATATGATGTATCGTCGAAAGAGAGTGGTGGTCCATCGTTAACAGAAAACATCGCTGACATTTTTAATGCGATTTCGAGTCCACAAAATTGCATTGGTGGGAGACATTGAAAAAGCATTTCTCATGATCTCTATGCCTGAAGACGACCGTGACGTGTTACGATTTCTGTGGTTTGACGATCCTCTGAAGCAAGATCCAGAAATAATTGAACTGAGGTTTACTCGAGTAACATTTGGACTCTCATCCAGTCCTTTTTTCTTGAATTCCACGCCGAAACACCATACCTGTATCTCGATTTATGAAAGTGAAGATTCAGAGTTTGTCCAGAAGTTACTTCAGTCCTTGTATGTTGACGACGTAGCATTTGGTGATGATAATGAAGATGAAGCCTATAAACTTTACATCAAGACGAAGACGAGATTGGCAGAAGCTGGTTTCAACGCGAGGAAGTTTATCTCCAACTCCAAAAACTTGATTAAAAGAATACAAGAGAATGAGAAATTGTTGGATTCAACCCAAACCGAAGATAAAGATTCGCTCCAAGCGGACAACGCCAGTCAAGTAACAGAAGAAGATGAGTCCTACGCTAAGAGTACGACAGGGCCACAAGACGTGTTCCCAGTTTCGGAGAAGATTTTAGGAGTTCAGTGGTGTAAAGAAGAAGATTTATTTGTCTTGGATTGCAAACAATGTCTTGACAAGTCCGAGGTTGAAGAGCCAACGAAACGGGATGTCGTCCGCGTAACTTCGAGGATCTACGACCCTCTAGGATTCATTACACCGGTGACAGTTAAACTAAACATTTTGTCAAAGTTTATGCAAGACAAATCTTGGATGGGACGAAGCATTAGATGAACAGTCTAAGAATGTCTGGAAATGCCCTGCATCAGGAGTTGAGAAATGCTGAATCTGTTCGTAATATATACCTCGCTGGTACCTTGAAGGAGTAAAGGGTGAAATAATAACAGCAGGGCTAGAAGGATTCTGCGATGCCTCGGTTGATGCCTAGGCAGCAGTCGTGTATCTGAAGGTTGTAACAACGGACGGAGTTTACCTAAGACTCGTGACATCGAAGACAAGAGTAGCCCCATTTGTAAAACAGACGATCCCAAGGCTGGAACTGCTTTCTGCATTGATATTAGCAAGACTCGTGACGCATGCCAGAGAATCTTTAAACGGTTTCATCGGGATTTCGTCAATACGATGTTCGTCCGATTCGGAAGTTGCACTTTATTGGATTTGTGGAGAAACCCGAGAATGGAAACAGTTCGTTCAAAACAGGGTTCTTGAGATAAGAAACCTTGTACCTCCAGAACTATGGAGACATTGTCCGGGGAAAGATAACCCTGCTGACATTCCATCTCGAGGAACATCGCATACAGAGTCATTGAGGAGCATGTGGTTTATTGGACCGGAATGGATAAAGCAGTACAAAGAACCTACATGCAGATAGTGTTCATCGGCGAAATGGAACCACTAGCAGAAACCGTAGTTGAAATGAAAGTCAAAGATCGAGTGATCTGCCCTACCGATTCGTCGTCATTCATTACGTCGTGTGCACAAAATCAAGTGAGCAAAGTTATTGACTACAAGGGGTTCAGTAGCTGGAGGAAATTGCTTCGAACCACTGCCGTGGTATTACAGTTCATCGAAAGGTTGAAGGCTAAAGGGGACAATGACGCAAGAACACAATCCCTAATCGATATAACAAGAGTTATGGGTGAGTAATGTTCAAGTCCAACTTAGATCAAACCCGAAGTACAAAGTGTGGGAGCGATAATTCGGATTATACACAGATCGAAAGGGGATTCTTAAATGTGGAGGGCGACTGCAGAACACAGACTTGGTGGATAGCCAAAAACATCTATCCATCTTGGATAAGGAGCACCGTGTAACCGCAGTGATCGTGAGAGATTGTCATGAAAGAGTGAAGCACAACGGAGTCAAAGAAACCCTTACTAAGATGAGAAGCAGATATTGGATCATACGTTGTCGACAGTACGTAAGGAAAGAACTACATAAATGCAGAGTTTGTCGACGACTAGAAGGAAAACCATACAATCCACCTGATTCACCAGCTTTACCTGCATTCAGAGTCACCAATGATCATCCATTTACTTACACGGGAGTGGATTTTGCAGGACCTCTCTATGTGAGACAGACAGGAACTATGCAAAAGACCTACATGGTAATCTACACATGTGGTGTTTCACGAGCAGTTCACCTAGACATTGTTCCTGACCTGACAGCAGAAGCCGAATTCATCCGAAGCTTCCGACGATTCACTGCAAGGCGAGGATTACCGTTGGAGGTGAAATCAGACAACGGGAAAACCTTCAAGGCGGCTTCAATATCCTCAAAGGCTCGGTTCGACTTTCCAGAGGTGAGGAAGCATTTATCAGATACAAGGGTGAAGTGGACTTTCAAGGCCCCGAAAGGCTGACAGAAAGTGTGAAGAGATGTCTCAAGAAAGTCCTTGGAAATGCCAGAGTTGCGAATGAAGAGCTTTACACAGTACTGACGGAGATAGAAGCCACATTGAATTCAAGACATCTGACTTATGTTTCGACTGAAGATGTAGAAGAGCCTATATAACACCATCACATCTTATTAACGGTAGAAGAGTGCTATCTCTACCAGATCAGCCAGATCCAAAGGAAGAAGAATTAGATCTTAATGAAGTAGATGAAATGACACTTGCAAGAAGAATGAATTGCCTGAAAACGCTCCAGGAACACTTTTGGTTACGCTGGAAGAAGGAATATTTGCTTGAGCTTCGAAATGCCCACCGGCACAACAAGAAAGTTAGTTAAAGTTCGAAAACTTTGAATTTATTATCTTAAGTATAGGATAAACGACTTTTGAACAGTTTACATTTTGTTACGTTTTGTTAACAAAATGTAAACTGTTCAAAAGTCGTTTATCCTATACTTAAGATCATTCCAGCCTTCCGGCTGGACCTGAACTCGCGACCCTGCGATGCTAGACTAGGCTCTCGGCAACGGCTTCCTTAGCTCAGTGGTCAGAGCACTGCACTAGCATCGCAGGGTCGCGGGTTCAATTTATGATCGGCTTTTATCATTTTGAGGTAAGACCACTTTCACTATATATATATATATATATATTAGGTACTATTTGGCATTTCACTCGATCAAGCTACATGTTGAAAGGATTTAATGGTGAAGAAAAATTTCGAGTGTTGGAATACATACATTTTAAGACCAAACCGGGACCAGTTGCTTAAAATGCAACTTCAAGGCCTTCCGGCTGGAATTGAACCCGCGACCCTGCGATGCTAGTGCAGTGCTCTGACCACTGAGCTACGGAAGCCGTTGCCGAGAGCCTAGTCACATATAATATATACATATATTATGGCAGTTATTATTGTAATTATACATATATTATGGCAGTTATTATAATTATTGGCAGTTTACCACCTTTTCACTTTGCTATATATTCAAAACACTGTCTACGCAGCACTCTACTTTTTATATAAAAATACTATATTTAGGCTTTCTGTGCCATACATGGATTTACAGTAACAGTGTTTTATATTAAAATCAATATCAGCGGAATGCTACAAGCTTATACAATACTGAAACACAGAAATAGCACTGAAAGTTTGAAACAATATTCTCTGATCTGTAAATTCCTCCTAAAAACAGACGTTGTCATCACGGAGGCGAGTGGAAATGTTTTCGTATCAACTCGATAAACTCATTTCGTGACTGAGTCATCCTCTTAGCTTGATCACTTGATACTCCAAGCAGCTCAACGATCTTAATCCAGTGATCACGATAGTACCTTCTTTCCGGCTTAGAAAACAGTATTATTATTACATATATATATATATATATGATATTCAACGATATTTATAATTGTATTACGGTATTACTATACATTCAGAATTCAAATTGTAAATTAAATTACTGTTTTAATATTGGAGTCTCAAATTTACAGGGGGGGGATGTTTTTATAGGATGGAAAATGCCCCCTTCGACCCCCTAACGGAAACCTTGACTAATTCTACATACATTTAAAATTATATTCAGCTTCAAAGAAAGCATTGCAATTTAATGCAGCAACCATCTACGACTACGTCATAATAAATGGTGAAACGGAAGTGATGTTGGATTTAACAGCGTGTTTTTGGACCAAAACAAGTCAAACTACAGGAGCGGCGGTTTTTGTATCTTATGCAACAACAGAACATGATAACGAAATTGCAATATTGGGCCAGTTGGATCTTTTCCTAATGGTAATGAGCTCTATCAAAATCCAGCGCAAGTCCAGGTAAGAAATATTATTATGTGAAAAAAATATGAACATCAATAAAGTTTTGAATTTGCAGAAACCTGAAAAATCATAAATATTGTTCCTGTTCTCTAAATAGGGCATTTAGAAATGGCAGAAGTTAACAAGAAAATTAAAAAGCGGCCTTAAACAAACTCAAATTACGTCAAACTTCTTGGTGCTATAGATTTCTGCGCAAACAAATGTGATGACCCATCAATCATTAGAATAGAAAATATTTTAATTTGTATGGAATTATAGTATATATAACATTGAGGGCAACAAGTCTATCAGTTGCAATACAAATGTCGATTTCACATTAAAAATAAAACCATGTCTAACTAATCATGACCTTTGAAAACCATGCTGATTTCAGCATTTCATTTCATATAATAATATTTCATTTCATATAATATTTCATTTCATATAATACAATTTTTAGCATTTCATTTCGTATAATAATATTTGATTTCATATAATACAATTTTTAGCATTTCATTTCATATAATAATATTTGATTTCATATAATACAATTTTTAGCATTTCATTTCATATAATAATATGGTGGTAAACCATGCTGATTTCAGCATTTCATTTCATATAATAATATTTCGTTTCATATAATAATATTTCATTTCATATAATACAATTTTTAGCATTTCATTTCATATAATATTTCATTTAATACAATTTAAAATTCTGCAACTCGAGAAGCATAGGCGTACCTGATCAGTTATGTTTGGGAGGGGCAAAATATTTTTACCCAAAAAAGTGTGGCAGGCGCAACTTCATATTTGACTAGATTTATCAGCGGTTTCGTCACAGAAATAGGGGAGTACTTCATCTATCATATGCGATATAGCCTTTAGTATAATTTTAAAACAACTGTAATATATTATGTTAATGTTAAAATGTATACTTTAATATTAAAAGAGTTCAAAATATAAATTTTTCATGAATATTTAGCAACAATATTACCCGAATTTACCCGAAATTTCTTTCAAAATGTGCCCGACAATTTTATTTTTAAAACGTTGGGTGAGGGGATATATATATATATATATATATATATAGTGTATGTGTGAGCCTAATTTGGCCAATGAGTTGCTCAATGGTTAGAAATCTAATTAACATTTGAGTTGAGTCACACAACGTTCGGACTGTCCATATGGAGACATATCTGCTTGCTCCTATCATCGTTCTGTTATAATGTGCAGGCCCTGATATTTCCCAATAGATATTTCAAGCCCCGCTACTAAGTGAGACGCTCTAACCTTTGAGTTAGTCATTGATAATAGCATCTCATGACAGGTAATCAGAAGGTTACAGGTTCGTCTGTCTATGTATACTATACCAGTTATCGATGAAAGATGGCATCTTTTGCTCATTTATTATTTTATATTTACTTTTTTAATAAAGATCTCATGGTATCATTGTAAATGATGGAAAATGGCATCATATTTGTGTGACATGGAAATCTGAAGGTGGAAAGTATTCCTTTTACAAAGACGGCAACAATGTCGGTACAGGAACTATTGACTATAGTAAAGGGAAAACAATTCCAGGCGGAGGGACATGGGTTCTTGGTTGGGATCAAGATAAAGTTGGTGGTGGTTTCGATCGTACTCAGGCTCTCAAGGGAGAAATGATGCAAGTTAATATCTGGAATAAAGTTCTCTCTGAATACGAGATTGTGGAGATGTCAAAATGTTGCTTGTCCGGTCAGAAAGCAAACGTGAAAAACTGGAGGGAATTTCAAGCTGGAGTGAAAGGAAATGTAAAAAAAGTGGAGCCGAAATGCTAAACGATCTTCAACCAAGTTTTACTTCATGTATTTTAAGTGATAGAACTTTAGTATATAGTTAATATATACACTGCTGTAGTGAATGTGGGAGAGCTTGGACGATACATGAACGATACATGGACGATCTTCAACCAAGTTTTACTTCATGTATTTTAAGTGATAGAACTTTAGTATATAGTTAATATATACACTGCACTGTAAATTTTAGGGAGTAAAAATTACCCCAAACAGTTGGGGTAGTTTTTTTTCCACAGAATACCCCGTTTTTCGGGGTAAATTAAAAATTACCCCGCAAACAGGGGTAAAATATTAGAGTAATAGTTACCCTTTTAAAGGGGTAATTTAAGGGGGTAAAATTACCCCAAATGTGGGGTAAATTAGACTTCCACAGAATGCCCCGTTTTTAAGAGTAAAAATAGGTAGAAATTCAACGTGGGGTAAAAATTGCTCCACTATCCTGGGTAAAAATTACCCCCGCCCCCGGGGTAATAAAACACTTTCGCGTTGTCACTTGCCTGTACGTAATTAAAGGTTTACAAATCAAATTTATTTCAGTAGGGTATCCTGCATCAGTGATGACTCACTGGTATCAAGAGGGCCCTACAAATAACTAAATACAGACGTCTCTAAACGAACGTGTTCAGGATGAATGAACAACTGTAAAAGCCATTCTTCATTATTTTAACTGTTCTTGCAAATACAAGCATAAAAAACTGGGGTAAATTTTCATTGCATTGCATAGCCACTTCTACTGAGCAATATTCCTTATGCTGCAGTTCTGCCATTGCAAAGAAAAACTAAAACGTGAATGAACTCACAGATTAAATATAAAAATCATTCTTCTCACAGTTTGGAATATCCAAGACTCACATAAACAAAAATCTATGGATGTAGTCACAACAAAATGGCTTTATAAAAATATATTTAATTGTAGCGATAAAAAATATAGTTCAACATTTAACACTTTTTATTAAATATAGGTTCTACTGACCAAAACTACTGCTAAAACTGGCAAACCAAGGCTGCTATTACAAAAGTTAGCATAATTTTTAATTATAACTGACCAATCAGCTTTGTTAGTTCCTAAACTTCAAACAAAGGATGAAGGTACGACCTGTCAAAACCATGTCATCTTTTGTTATAAGCACGAGAACTCAGAAAACTGATTGCTCAGTTTTATTTGACAAGAGATACTTTTGTATTAACCGTGGTCAATCTGTGCAGTAACTATAAATAATATATTAATGGTAAACCTATATACATGTATACTATAAAATAGATATTTAAACACTACATGCAGAGTTTGTTATTTATCAGACTAATCAGACTAGAGTACATCTTACTTCTATGTTTTGCCATAAATGTTTATATTTCTGGATTATCTTGTAGACAGCTTTTGACTTTTGAAGAATTGTTCCAACATCTGTTCAATATTTGGATCTACCTTAAAAATTTGAAACATTTGTCATTCATTGTTGATGCAGTGTACATACACCTGTATGTGTTTAACCTAAATTGCAACAAGATGCATTACATGCATACAGTATATACTGGTAGGCTATTATATCATACCATGCTTTATTCTGAAAATTACCAATAGGTTTCCATGGAGCATTTACTGTAGTACATACAATGGAAACCTCATTAACATTTCTTTTTTTTAATTTGCATACTCAGCATTATTTTCTTTTCTGGCAATTTAATACCACACTTTTCCAAGTCACTGACATATTATATTGCATATAATACATGTAACTACCTGTATACATACTGTAGCATTACATTCTCCCAATTTACTGTATTTAATACCACTGCACTTTTCAAGTCACCAACTTAATGTCATTAATACATTTAAAAAAAATTTGTTTTAATAACTTTATTTTTGGCACTAAACTAACTGATAATTGCATACACTATTAATACAAACATGTATGTATAGGTATGTACAGAGGATATATACATCTAAGAAAATAATAAAGGGTGAATCTAATGTAATATGCCAAAAATTGGCAAAGCACAAACGGGACTAATTCAGGTGCTCACCAGTAAGATGTAAGTAATGATTTAAAAAGGGGGGAAAGAAAATGTAGTTATTGAGTGTGAACTAAACATGTCAGGATTAATGTTATTAATATTATTAATAACATTAATAATTATTAATTATTTATTGTTATTTTTTATTTAATATTATCCAGAATTATAACTATGTACCGTATATAAATTCTGAATCCCAGTTAGGGATTGAACATGTAACATTCAGATTGTTGGTGAGATGCTCTAGTTACCATTGAGCTAGGATGGAGAGAGTTTTAGCCAGCCATCTTTTGGATGGCCATATTCTAATATTTATGGTAGTTGGTGGCTTCAATTCAGTCTATTGGTGAAACAATGTACATGGTTACTAAGTACTAGCACTATAGTATTGTAAATGTTCAATCAATAATGCTAGTGAGTGCGCACACTTTCAATGAGTTGGTGAAGTAGGTGTACCGTGTACATCCACTGAACACCCAGTTTTTGTTGGTAAGGAGAAAAAGTTTTCAAATTATTTAAAAATCATTCAGATTTTTGAAGATATGTATATGCTCTTAAAATAAAAAATATTAGTAGATAAGATTAAACTCAAACTTACCAAAATAAGCTCAATAAATGTTTTCAGCTGTTCTTCTCTTTAAGTTTTCTTTATTAAGCAGGAATGGCAAAATTGTAACACATCTATAATATTTTAAAAAGCAAGAAACAACCTTAAATTAACAATTAATAATAAATTAGAAAAAAGTTAATGGATTAACATTAATTATGTGACTTTATTATAAGTCTTTTATTAAACTATCTTGTTATGCAAAATATATACAGTAGTGATTATTATTATGATATATGGATGATTGCCAAGCTCAAATTCTCATAAATGAATCCCAGACATTTTCCCAAGCATTTAATTCTAGTATATAGTGAATGTTGCATATGCCATGTATATATAGCAATCAAACCAGCATATCATTGTAACCTCCGCTCTCATCCGTTATAAGAGTCTTGATATTATATAGAGCATATGTCACAGGCAATCAGAAGGTTACAGGTTTGAGCCCTGTCTGGGACATTTTCTGAGGATTTGAGCTTGACAATCGCCCATGTATCGTCTGAGCTTGGTACTTTGTTTGCCACATACATTTTAATTCCATAAAAGGAAACTATAACTAATTGACAACCAGTATGCAATTTATATTACATGAAGAAATCGTTTGATATATGGGGTACCGAATGTCCGAAACCGAAAATTATATTTCTTTATTATATATGTTTATTATGACAAAATTATTTGATATAACATCATTTTTGTTAAATAATTAAGTTAATGGCAATATTTCTCATTGTTTAAAACAATTTTTCTAACTAAAAAATTATTTTATATAATATTTTATATAATTTTTCAGTTGTTTTGCATTGTAATTTAATAAAATGTTTTGAGTATTCATATTATATGATATAATAATACTGTTTTCTACAACTGTAATTGTTTCAAATAAACATTTTAGCCAAATTAATTATGTCATAAAATGTATATTATATCATATAATGAATATTATATATAATATAATGCATATTATATAATATAATGCTTATTATATCATATAATATAAATTATATATACAGTAATTTACATTATATCATTATGTCATATTTATATATTTACATATAATTATATGCATTATGTCATATAATGGTTTATATGATATAATGTAAATTATATCATATAATTTATATTATAGTATCGGTGGCAAAGAAACTAACCCCAAAACAACTTAGATCCTAACCCTAACATATGATATAATGCATTATATATGTTAGGGTTAGGGTCTAAGTTGTTTTTGGGGTTAGTTTCTTCGCCACCGATAATATAATATAAAATATATATAATTTACATTATATCATACTGTATAATCCATAATATGATATAATTTACATTATATTTATATCATAATATAATGCATTATAATATAATGCATTATGACTCAGATATAATGCATTATATCACATAATGCATTATATCATATAATTTATATTATATGATATAATATGCATTATATTACTGTATATAATATGCATTTAATATGATATAATATATATTTGATGACATAATTAATTTGGCTAAAATGTTTATTTGAAACAATTACAGTTGTAGAAACAAGTATTATATCATATAATATGAATACTCAAAACATTTTATTAAATACAATGCAAAACAACTGAAAAATTATATAAAACTTTATATAAAATATTTTTTTAGTTCGAAATATTATTTTAAACAATGAGAATTGCCATTAACTTAATTATTTAACAAAAATGATATTATATCAAATAATTTTGTCATAATAAACATAGTAATATAACAATATAATATAACAAAGAAATGTAATTTTCGGACATTCGGCATCCAATAGAATAATGCCAAATGTCTGCATAAAAATATGATAACAACACTTCTAAAACCTAACCAATATCACATATGAACTCACTCTCTGAACTTGTGCTTTTCAGCAAGGATTTAAATCTTAGAAATGCCCTGTTGTTGATTGTTTATATTCATACCTAATCATCATTTACAAATAAAGGTTATGTAAACGGTTAATCTCGATAAATGTTTGTATAACATACCACTTTGTTACTTAAGACCAGATAAATGTTGGCTTTCTGAGAACGTTTATCAACACAGTCTTTACACCTTAAGTATCCACATCTCCATTGAAAAATTATAACTAAAAGACAAAGTTTTTGATAAGTGACAACTATATATTTGATTTTGTATTGATATAGCTGCTGCAATTAAACATTCAAACATTCGTTTAGCACAGAGTCAGACTTACCTTCGTCTTCGAACTTTGCTGAAGGCATGAAATCGCATCACTGCCGTATTTCCCTCAGGCTCTCAGCCGGTATTTTGTAAGGACGAATAATTGATGATCAGCCATTTCTTTAGAATTGGTATGACAATTGGTATGACACAAACCAGCATATTATTAAAGTTTTTCAGCAATTCAGCCACAGAATAATAGAACGGGATGTACTAACCGTAGAAAATTCGCATCAAATTCACTCCTCGTAAAGAATCCGCCATTTTGAAAATATATTGGCATCGTCCCAGTTACCCCAAACGTATGGTGTAATTTTTACCCCCGTAATCCCAATTGCAAAACTACCCTCCGTTACCCCCAACAAAGGGGTAAATATTTGGACATATTGCCCCAGATCTTGGGGTAGTTTTTACCCCCTGAAAAGTCACCCCATCCACTTTGAACATTTTACCCCAAAAATGGGGTAATTTTTACTCCTTGAAATTTACAGTGTGCTGTAGTGAATGTGGGAGAGCTTGGACGATACATGGACGATCTTCAACCAAGTTTTACTTCATGTATTTTAAGTGATAGAACTTTAGTATATAGTTAATATATACACTGCTGTAGTGAATGTGGGAGAGCTTGGACGATACATGAACGATACATGGACGATCTTCAACCAAGTTTTACTTCATGTATTTTAAGTGATAGCACTTTAGTATATAGTTAATATATACACTGATGTAGTGAATGTGGGAGAGCTTGGACGATACATGAACGATACATGGACGATCTTCAACCAAGTTTTACTTCATGTATTTTAAGTGATAGAACTTTAGTATATAGTTAATATATACACTGCTGTAGTGAATGTGGGAGAGCTTGGACGATACATGAACGATACATGGACGATCTTCTACCAAGTTTTACTTCATGTATTTTAAGTGATAGAACTTTAGTATATAGTTAATATATACACTGCTGTTAATATATACACTGATGTAGTGAATGTGGGAGAGCTTGGACGATACATGAACGATACATGGACGATCTTCAACCAAGTTTTACTTCATGTATTTTAAGTGATAGAACTTTAGTGTATAGTTAATATATACACTGCTGTAGTGAATGTGGGAGAGCTTGGACGATACATGAACGATACATGGACGATCTTCAACCAAGTTTTACTTCATGTATTTTAAGTGATAGAACTTTAGTATATAGTTAATATATACACTGCTGTAGTGAATGTGGGAGAGCTTGGACGATACATGAACGATACATGGAGGATCTTCAACCAAGTTTTACTTGATGTATTTTAAGTGATAGAACTTTAGTATATAGTTAATATATACACTGCTGTAGTGAATGTGGGAGAGCTTGGACGATACATGAACGATACATGGACGATCTTCAACCAAGTTTTACTTCATGTATTTTAAGTGATAAAACTTTAGTATATAGTTAATATATACACTGATGTAGTGAATATGGGAGAGATTGGACGATATACATGAACGATACATGGACGATCTTCAACCAAGTTTTACTTCATGTATTTTAAGTGATAGAACTTTAGTATATAGTTAATATATACACTGCTGTAGTGAATGTGGGAGAGCTTGGACGATACATGAACGATACATGGACGATCTTCAACCAAGTTTTACTTCATGTATTTTAAGTATAGGAACTTTAGTGTATAGTTAATATATACACTGATGTAGTGAATGTCTGCAATCCGCCATCTTGTTGTAATATTTGACCTAATTAACTAGGAAATTGTTGACGTCACAAGCAGGGTAAACCTGATGAAACTACTCGATAGGTGACCTAATTTCTGCGGAAGGCTTTTTAAAATGTTGTGGGTCAGTTGAAAATGGAAATAGTGCAACATAATCGAGTTTCTGGCTCATAATGTCGTAAGGTTGGCAAGATAAAAATTTCACCCTACTTATGACATCACATGCATATTGAAAATATTCCAAGATGGCGGACGGCACGTTGTCTTTCGCAAAATTATTTCGAAAACCAAAAAAGATAAGGGAAAATTGTAAAAGGTCTTGTTATACCATTTTACGAGTTCTTTCAAATGAGACAAAGTTTGCAGGCTTTTTTTGCAGGCGTTACTGCAACGGAGCCGTAGTTTGTTCTAAATTACGGGAAAACTTTCAACAGCTGACTCATTTTAGCATCTTAACAGATCAGAGACAGATAGTCTCTGTCGCCTACACTAAAACTATATAACGTGGTCCCTTCAAGATGGCCACCGCGAAATATTCCCGACTTCATTTTGTTGCAGCATCCAAACAATAGTTTCTCGATCCAGTCTTTATTTAGAGATGAGTACACCAAAGCTACATAAGCTGAACCATTAGAAGAACATACGACCGCATTAAAGAACACCTTAGTCGACCTACGTCATCATTATACAAACACTTTTCCAACCTCCATAATAACATGTATAATTTAAAGAACAGAATGTTAGTGAAGATCATTGCGAAAGACACAGATCCAGTTAACTTGCGATTAAAAGAAACTCTTTACATTAGCAAACAGAAAGCGGAAATAAATCGTAGGGAGGAACGTAGCAAATTAGCGGACCTAGCTTTATTGTAATCATTGTGTTATTTATTCATATATTTGCATGTATTTTAAAATATCCTTTTATTCTCTTTTGCATAACTTACACTCCGTTTCTTATGTATATATACAGCAATTTGTTTATCATATCGTAGTTCTGATGACGTTGTAGTACAACGAGAGCTCAACTCGTTTTTTAACCTTTTTGTCATTCTTATTAAACTAACTTAACAGTAGCTACTTGGCCTCATTTGATATGAACTTATATATATCTTGTATATATATATATATATATATATATATATATATATATATATATATATATATATATATATATATATATATATATATATATATATATATATATATATATATATATACAATGTATATATATATATATATATATATATATATATATATATATATATATATATATATATATATATATATATATATATATATATATATATATATATATATATATATAACTACAGACGGTACGTGTTTCGGCCTTTTGGGCCTCATCAGTGTAGTGCTGATGAGCAGTATGAAGATAACTGCTATTTACAGTCACCCTTAAATATATATATATATATATATATATATATATATAAAGTATATGTAAAATCTAAACTTTTACAGATGCCGTAACACCGTGTTTCATGCCTAAGGCAATCATCAGACGACTCTGATGATTGCCTTAGGCATGAAACACGGTGTTACGGCATCTGTAAAAGTTTAGATTTTACATATACTTTATAACTAGCTCTACAATTTTTGTATCGAGCACTCTTACTTACTGGGATTTTGTCCATCGTTTTGGTCTATTCACCTAATCTATATATATATATATATATATATATATATATATATATATATATATATATATATATATATATATATATATATATATATATTATATATATATATATATATATATATATATATATATATATATATATATATATATATATATATATATATATATATATATATATATATATATATCTATATATATATATATATATATATATATATATATATATATATATATATATATATATATATATATATATATATATATATATATATATTATATATATATATATATATATATATATATATATATATATATATATATATATATATATATATATATATATATATATATATATATATATATATATATATATATATGTTTGTCAAGGAGCCAACCTTCATCAAATTCCAGAATATTAACAAGTCTAACAGTAGGAACATTTAAAAATCTTTATTTCATTAACGTTACAGAACACTCACATGCGAGCCAGAACTTTTATACATAAAAACTAATGAGTATTCAAAATATATACATAAATTAAATCAAATAAAATCACGTAAATTAAGTCCATTGCATGGGAATAAAAGTATTCAATTTGTAAATACAAAATGCTTCTCGATCTGTTGGATTACTGACATCTGTCCTATCTATAATATTGACAGATACATCAGAAAGACCCTGATGGCCATCCGTAAAAAAGTGAGCGTACAAATGATCTGCTGGTATATCTCGTTGACCCTTACCATACCGATTGAGACTACTTTTGTGGTTGTTAAATCTCTTGCGAAATGAAGTAATAGTGTTTCCTACATATAACTTAGTGCACTTGTTACATGTCAAGAGATAAACAACCCCAGAAGAGTCGCATTCGAAATTATAATTTATATAGAAAGTATTCTTACAGTCCGAATCGTGAAAGGTGTCAGAGCCCGAGACAAATTTACAAATCTGACACCTGGATTTACCACAAGGTCACATACCTCTGGGTCCCAAGGTTTGATCAGACTTGGGAAGCATGGCCCGAACCAAGACATCCTTTATAAGGTTTTTAGGTCTGCGAAAAGAAACAAAAGGCGCAGACGTAAAAACCCCACGGATATTAGAACTATTTGAAAGTATGGGGTAAAGTTCATTAATAATTTTGGAAGCTCCAGAAAGAGATGGATGAAAATCTAGTATCTCGGAATCCCTATCAGTTGGGTTTTCCGTTCACCTAAGAGTGATAAACTGAATAGTCTAACGCTTAAAACATGAGCCTCTGGCTCGGATAAATAGGGCAAGCTTATCCTGCGTCATCGACTCAAAATAAATCATACTCATACTCAATCATACTCAATATGTATATAATTTTAGAATACTTTATATTTGCTTCGTAGTTAAGTTTAGAAAATTTCATTTTTGATGTTCATATCACCCTCCTCTAGGCAAAACTTATCGCACGGTGTGTCCTTTGTCCGGCTTTAGTCCCCCATCCGCGCAGAAAATTCAGCGTAGCTATTGGAAAACCGGCTTTAGCCGCCCCCCGACATATCAAAAGACAAACGAAAGAGTCGCTCCGCGCAGAAATTTCCGCATAGTTAGTGGAAAACCGGCCTTTAGTCCCACTGTAACAGGTCAAAAGACAAAGAAAAGAGTCGCTCCGCGCAGAAAATTCAGCGTAGCTAGTGGAAAACCGGCTTTAGTCCTCCCCCCCGACAGGTCAAAAGATAAAGGAAAGAGTCGTTCCTCGCAGAAAATTCAGCGTAGCTAGTGGAAAACCGGCTTTAGTCCCCCCAACAGGTCAAAAGAGAAAAGAAAGATTGCTTAAGAGTCGCTATAGCCTTTTCGGCAATCAAATCGATTCCAAGGCTGTACGAGCAATATTTTCGCTGGGATTACAGAGAAGTATAGGGATTGTGAAGGGATTGTCCATTCCCCTCCCCTGGCACATATTTAATCTCGGCCAAAACCGTCTTGGAAGCAATTTGGCTCGGGTAAAAGAAGCCACGCTAAAGTGACGCCATCATTGAGGTTACCCGTCGTGTTTCCTAATGCTCCCTACAACATAACGAATTAAAAACATGTCAAGCTGCAATTTCTTAACATTGACAATATTATACTACTTGAACACTAGCAAAACTCAAGCAGAAAAATGGGTGAAGAATGTTACGTATACTATTTTATAAATACTAAGTAATAAAAGAACAGATACGCGAGCTCTATTTAAATATGTACTTAGCAAGAAAGGTAATATTTAAACTTCGTCCTTAATGAGAGTAAACTAAATTAGTCAATACCATCTTGATCAGCTTATTTTAAGTTAATTTTAATTTTTCTGATAATTTATTAATGTCCTGCCAACAAACATTGGAAAAGATGTTGTCGACAGTAATCTTTGAGAATTTATTTTATAAAATGTTACTTATATTATTCATAATCCTGCAATGGATGTTTTCATGCAATGGATGTTGTTGTGGTCTAGTGGTTACCACACATGTCTATGAGCTGACCTCCACTCAGGGTCTTAAAAATAATGGAGGAGAAAGTGCTGCCTTTGCAATAATACCAGCAAATGGTAAGACTTTCAGGTCTTCTCGCATAACGACCTTAAATCGTATTATGGGGTATAAATCTACTAAACTTCTGCTAAATAAATTGTGACGAAATAATTAAAAAAACATTTGTTTCAATAATATAATTAACAACTACTCTGCTTTTGTTAATATATACATTGCCGTGTAGTGAATGTGGGAGAGCTTGGTGTATCTATCGTCTAACTCTGCTTTTTATCATGCAATTCCTTCTTCAAACAATTCAGCTAATGTACTGTATAATTCAGTAATTGATTCCTTTAAATTATTTTCAAAACAGTTGCTAAAATATTCGAACGATAGTAAACAAGTTTCAAAATAATCTTTCCAATGTCTAGAACGTTTCAGTGCAAAAAAAACCCGGAAAATTTGATTGTAAATACAGTCTTTTATTGTAAATACATTCTTTTATTGAAAATATAGTCTTGTATTGTAAATACAGTATTTTATTGTAAATACAGTCTTTAATTGTAAATACAGTCTTTTATCTTTTATTAGTAAAAACGTACTAGTTGTCCAATGTAAATATGCTCATGCAATCTGATTGGTTACTTGCGTGATAAAGATGAGTTTTTCGCCAAAAAGAATGATGATAAAGATGAGTTTTTCGCCAAAAATAATGTTATGTCTTGTTTTTATGAATAATTTTGAAGAAATAACGAAAATCAGTTAGCTTTTTATAAAACTATTAAGTTATTAACTCTTAATATATTTCTATGAGGAGAAATAGACATTTCGAGTTCCTAATCTAAGGGATTGTAAGGGTGTTTACATGAAGGAGAGCTAGCCCTCTTTACATTGGAATATTCTTGCACTTCAAGGAGGGCTAACTAGCCCTTCTAGGAGGGCTGACTTAATTGTTTACCGAGTTAACAACATATATTTGCCCACGTAACCCGCTGAATCCTATTTTCCCGCACACGTTTTCAATTTAATACCTAGTCGTATGAACAAACGGAACTTGCGAAATAAAGAGTTGTCTTAAAATATACGGGCGAAGACCAACTTTGTCACGTCACGCGTGTATACGGAGCCAACCCCATTGGTAACACGTAGCTGTTAATGTACGCGATGTCTATACATAAACAAATAATCGCTAACCCTAAACCCCGGCATTTTCCAGCCA
The DNA here is from genome assembly GCA_035772405.1 of Chrysogorgia sp. JL179-B06. NCBI lineage: Eukaryota > Metazoa > Cnidaria > Anthozoa > Scleralcyonacea > Chrysogorgiidae > Chrysogorgia > Chrysogorgia sp. JL179-B06. Next base: position 322,592 of record JAYKKM010000490.1, read on the forward strand.
TCCCTATCCCCCACCACATCCATTCCCCTACTTGGGAAGCTAGATTAAGGACTAGTAAGAGAGACTAAGAACGTGGGATTAGAAATTGACTGTTAAACGCATGCGCTATCTATCTAGCGCTAGTTGTGCTAATGTAGACATCGTACATTAACAGCTACACGCGTTACCAATGCAGACTGTCTACATTAATTAGGTGGAGACTAGGCTGACGGAGCTTTGACTTGCCATATCAACGAAAACGAATTTTACATATGGTTTTACTGAGAGGCGGGATCCCTCCTCCATATAAACACTCTTTAATTCTTTGTTAAACCATAGTCAATAAAGTGTTTAGGTTTATGTAAATTTGTGCACGATGATCGTTATTGAATACATTGTTTTTTTTACATAATGAAGCAATCACCAATAGCAACGTTTGGGTTCAGTTGTTCAACTGCGCCGCTTAATATTAATAAAATAAAATAAAATGATTTGTGCGCAGTGAGGTATCGCTTTCAAGTTGGCCAAGTTTCCATACCATTTCACGATTGACTATAGTTTCATGATTAAGCCATATTTATTTTCGCGCGTTATCGACCAGCAAGCTGTTATATGTAGGTTACCTTTTAATTATTTACTTCCTAAGTAAATTACCATAAAATGTCCTATAAAGTGTTCACAGTAGCTGACATTTTTCCAGATCCAGCTGTTGCGTTATTGGAAAGCGAAAACTGAAGTAGCTCATATTTTATCTTTATTGAGCTGTTCTTGAATTCTTATTGTATATTGCCTGTGTTTTCTATTTTAACCAGAGTAGCTGAGCGTATTACGAGGATATTTCAAAAACAGGTGTGAAGCAGTTAAATAACGTATATCTGTCAAAGGTAGGAAAATAATAATTTAGTTTTTAGGGATGAGCTGATAGAGAAAAATCCAATTTACCCATGTGATAAATTCTGATATGATATACAGGCTTATCAGCCAATATATCTGTAGTTATAGATATTGGTCAGCAGGAATTATTAACACTTGAATTTGGGGCAAAACCGCGTTAGCAAAACGTAAGTGTTACTATAGTAGACCAGTGACAGTCTAACAGAAATGTCTTTTCGATAGATTGAATGGACCATATCAATTAATACAATTTGACAGTTTATTGTGGAATAGAATCTGTTATAAATAAGTTGAGTATACGTACTATTTATCGGCACCGCCGGTATAAACCTGAAAGTTGCCGGTTATCGGCTTCGACCGATTAATTTCCGATTATCGGCTCATCCTTATTATATTATTTAATAGTTATCTTCACTTTTATTGCTGAAATTATTATGTGTTTAATGCAAGGCACTTTCTTAAACTAAATGTCTTCTTTTTTTAGGCTTTCACAATGACAACGCTGCCATTTAAGCGTCAACTCTCTTGTTTTTCAAAACCAAACAACCAAAGACCAAGTTCATTTCCTGTTATTTTCTTTCGCCTGTTTGTCCTACTCAATATTGTATGTAATGTCTACCAGCAGACATGTTCGCAAAGAAGTAAGACGATTCAATTTACCTCGATTTATTTCACTTTTGATACCATGATCAGCTGTTGTAGGGTCGAACCTCCACTCAGCGACTTAAACATAATTGAGGAGTAAGTGTTGCCTTTAATATCAGAAAATGGTAAGACTTTCGGGTCTTCTCCGATACCGACCTTAAATCGTAGGCCCTCGCAACCCCTATCAATTGGGCTTTTAGCCTGTTAGGGTATTCCGTTCACCTAAAAGAGTGATGAATTTAATAAACTAAACTCATGACATTATAATAGAAAAATTAATTACGTTACTGCAGTGTTATCAATTTGTATTATTCCTGAAGCATTTCATTCTCCGCGGATTTCGTTTCAGTTAGGGTGTGTTTATATGAAGAAGGGCTAGTCCTCTTGGTAGGAATGGCCCTAGTAAAATGGATGGATTTCATCTCGCGTTTACATGGGAATATTCTAGCCCTTCGAGGAGCGATAGCCGTTCTAGGAGAGCTGACTTGTTTACCGATCGTTGACAACATGTATTGTCCCACCAAACCACAAGTTTTCAATTTAAAACCTACGTAGCAACAAACAGAACTTGTGAAATAAAGCGTTGTCTAAAAATATACGGGTAAAGACCAACTTTATCGCGTGTACGAAGCTTTGACTTGCCAGTCCTCCAAGGAGGGCCAGCTTGAGTGCGTTTACATCGAAATTGTTTAGCCCTCGTAGCCGAGATCCCTGGTAGCCAATAGCGAGATCCCGCCTATAGGCTGGCCCTTCTCACATATAAACGAAAACAAATTTTACATAGAGTTTGACTGAGAGGCGGGATCTCGGTAAAGAGGGCTATAGTCCAGCCTCCTCGATATAAACACACCCCTTTATAATGAAGTCACATTTACTTTGTATTTCATAGTTTTTTCTCTCTCTCTAAAGTTTCAAGACAAAACGTTTCCAAAGAAGCATCTTTTCAAGCAATGAATGGTATAATGCATCCAAAGGACAACACCAGCATCGTTGATGTCAAGCAGTCTTCAAAAGCTATGGAAAAATTCCAAATAAACAAGTCTGCAATTAATACAAACCCTAATGACACCAACGAGACGAAAGTTAACTACTCGGAAAGTAAGATGCTCGAGGTATGTTGAAAAGCATTTTAACCTGTGTCTAGATATACTTTAACATGTTTTTCACTGTATATATTTGTGCACTACTAGTCAATTAAAACCCCGCATCCCCGACCCGCGGGACTATGCAGGGATTTAAACATTTCACGAGTGTTAAAAATCGGCTCAATAACACCGTTCAGTAGTTAAAATATCCGGCTACCCGGGCCGAAAGATTTAGTTTTCCCTGAATTTCACAATTTTCAATAAGAAAACATTTATAAGTTTAATATTCTTACAAGAAACAGAACACAAAAAAAGTTAAGGCTTTCTATTTGTTTTGTTCATTTCGTCTTTTTGTTTTTTCAAAACTGATTTTTTTACGCGTAGGCTTGCACTTCGGGCAGAACCAAGAACCCTTTGGTGGATCTTTCAAACCAACTCATCGAATGTGAAACCAATAATAATAGTCTAATTTTAAAAAGCATAACAAAAGTTTGAATTTAATAGTAGGATTACCTTTTTCATCGGAAGCGTCTGATCATACTAAATCGATTAGTTCCCAGACTCTACGAGTGTTAAATCCAGATACACCATCCACGCTTTTCATATCAGTGGTCAGTGTTAAAATGCTGGCTACCAAAATATCGACGTTTGTTAAAACCTTGTATTTCCCCGGCAAAATCTCTGTTAAAACCACACATATAGTACAGGGGCCGGGGTTTCAATCGACTAGTGCATTATTGGATATTTTACTATGAATTGAACTGTTTCATATCTATTGTACTTGTGTAAAAGTGGGAGATGAACAGTAATATAAAGGATGCTAACATATTTAAATTCTGCTTTTTTAGAAACAAAAGCCAATCTGTTTTAAAGCAACTGACCAGAAAAAACCTACTCAAGATGTTAAAGGTACTTCTCTAGTAACGATCTTTACATTTCTATTTTAGAGTTTTACATTGCCATGTAAAATACGATTTATTCAGTGGATGATCCATTGAAAGAGGGCACACATTATAATTTATATCATTGGTAGAAAGTTGTGGTTGCCTCTCCACGAATCCCGCTATCATGCTCATTCAGAAAAGTTCTCATTTCGCAAGGCCCAGAAGTGCATTTCCGGTGATTTCTGATAGGAATTTTTGGAAAACAAGACACCAAGCCATTTCTAAAATATGTAAGATTACTCAAAACTGAAACTGAACATTTTTTTACCGAGCCTATAGGTTTCGGCAACCTTTATATAACTATTTTCCTTTCTATGTAGCGATAATAGTTGACTCAGCTGTTATACCCTACCGACACAACCTCGTGATCGGCTGGTCCATTCTGTAATCCGATTGGCTTGTCATAAAACTCAATTAATTCAGCCGATTAAGAGATTAACACCAAACTCTGTACTGAAATGAAACACCCTTATTTTGTTACCTATATATTAACACGCTTCTCTCGTGTTTTCTCAATGCTGTCTTCAAATTTTACAGCAAATTAGAAGTGATAGCTTTTGCTAAATTGGATATATGCTTCTTCATACTTTTGTAAGAGATTATTAAGCTTGTTATCTGCTTTTATGCCGACGAATGCTGACATGAACAACTCTGAAGAGCATTGAATATTCCTCTATTATTCGGTCAACGAAGTAGACAAAGGCAATGGAACAAAGACCACAAAAATTATCATATATCTAAACACCCAGAAATTCTGGGTGTCATGTGACCAGCCGATCCCAGGGCCATTTTCGTCGACGTTCCACCATGGAGGCAAAAGGTTGCATCATAGTTCCCTGCGCAGACTAAAGTAGCCCGAGTTAACGCCTATAGCGGCCCGAAAGGCCCGTTTCGGCACATAAAATTCTGAAAACTTAATTTTTCGTTTCATTTTTCTACACATCAGTCAATGTTCAAAATTGCAATCTTGATACTATTTCAAGTTTTTAGTGAGACCCCCTCCCCTCTAAGATAACTTTGCCGTCTTGGGTGATGTCTCTAAACAAGACGCGCCCGGTAGGCTTTAACTCTTGCTACTTGGGCTTGTGTATGTAAAAGTACGGAGCACATGCAACGTACGCATTGAACAACGTATGCATATACCGCAATTTGAAAGCCAACGAATGTTGAAATTTAGATATCTAAATGTAAACAATGTCAAACTGCGAACTATGTTGAACTGTGTAGCTTTGTTTCAATAGAAACTGTCACATCCACTTTAACTTTTGAAATGCAGCAGCTACAGACATTAAATATGTATTGGTAGAAAGCGTTAAGTCGGCTGAATGTTTTTGGAAGTATGGAATTGTATGAGCATGTAGAAGTATTTTTAAAATTTAAATTTCTGATGTATTATAACGAATGTTTTCGATGTGCTCCGTGGAAACCCCGCGCAAAACTCCGTGGAAACTCCGTGGAAACCCTGGCGCTTGCTGATTCGACATACCGCTTTTAAAAAAAAACTAAGTAAGGTAGCACAATAACGTTTACGTATATTGTAGAGAGATAAATTATCTTTGTTTTATGGTATAAGAGAGGTTGTAGGGTTGATTATTTGTCAAGAAAACGTTCGACGTATTCAGGTTAAATTACGATGCTGTTTTTCAAGATGGCGGCCAAATTATATGCAAAAGCATATATATAATAAAGCACTCCTCTTCGAACGTTTTATTGAGAAAAAGTAAACTTTACAAGGTCTATTATACCTTAAAAGCAAGATAATTTATCTGTCTAAAATATACGTATAGCTTATTGTTGTAGCTTACTTAGTTTTCCAAAAAAAGCGGGAAAATGAACATGTCCAAAATAAACAATATTGCCGCTATTTTGAATAAGTCGGTCGTATTTTGAGCCGTTTACTTCGAACGTTTTCTTGAGAAATGTTGAAGCATACAAGCTCGATTATACCTTGAAAGATAGATAATTTATCTGTCTACAACATACGTAAAGTTTATTTTGCTAGCTTACTCAGTGTTATTGTAAATTCATTGAGATCGCGGACCAACCATTTCAAAATCGCTCGTCATCATTTAGTGTCCGTATACCGCGATCGGCGTTTGTAATTACTATTTGTGCCAGCGACATATTATACTACTCATAACTTTGTCTGTGCCATTTGGTTAACTTGTCCAAGAGAAAACATACTGTACATTTGTTTGAACAGCTTGACATAACATGGATCAGGAAGCGAAGAAAAAACACGCGTGAAAATTTAGTACCCTATTACCCCGCATATATCCGAATATAAGCGCATGCTTTAAACCGTCAAAATTTGCGAGTTAGACAGACATGAACAGAATACCTTTTTAATGATAGAAATACTTTTTATGTTTTAAATTATCAACATTGTCTATTATAAATTGTAGTTATATGGTCAATGATAATAGTTATTGTTTTTGGTTTATTCGCCTGAGGTATAATACCATTGATATTTTGCACTATTAAAACGGATGCGCCATTCTCGTACCCAGACGCCATGCGTAGGTCTGGTACGAGAGTCGCGTGCGCCTATAAGCGAAATTTTATAGGCGCATGCGCCTATAAAACGTCAGTTTTTACTCAAAAAATTTTCCAAAATTGCAGAAAATTCGCTTGTAGACGCTGCGCTTATATGCGGGGTAATAGGGTATATTTATAACGCTCAGTTTCGCAAAGCCTGACGGGATGATACAATAATTGAGATTTCTCGAACATAGACTAAAAAATAGGTACGCAATGCGTACATGTGTCTACCGCTATTGGGATAGACCATGTAGACTTAAGAAGCAATGCATGAAAATGCATGAAAAGCATAAAGAAATTTATAGTTATTATAAATCATTTTATAAATGTGTTGCTAATTTGAACATGGCGCATACTATACATACATTTTTATATGGGCTGTTTCCAAAATATAGCATGATCATAAACATGCCCCAAATTTCATTTGAAGTGAACTTGTAAAGCTCACATGTAAATAAAACATCTGGGGCTGGTTATACGAAGCCTGGATAGTAAAATAAGTTGTAAAGCTGTAAAGTATAATAAGTTGTACGGAAACAAGAAAATTGGCTGTTTTGGCAAAATATATCAAAACGCATCAGGCATGCCTAGAAACACTAAGTAATAGTGATTCCGACAAGGACAGCTTGGCTAGCCATCAACAGTAGAAAAAAATGTTAGTGGCCAGGATTCTGAAATAGGGTGTCCAATTTGGGAACATATCAGACAAAAGTGATGACACACTTCTAGGGGGCCTTTGGAAAATATTTGAATTTTGGGTAAACTGAATTTCCTGAATTTTGAGAGCACTTTTGAGCAAAATATAACAGTCTTAAATCAACATTTTCAAACAGGGTATCTCATCATTTTAAATACATATTTTGGTCCAAATATGATTATATTATCTCGTATATAATGAAGCAGTAAATTAGTTATATTTCCATAAGACGCAGTGTAGATAATACAGTTAAATTTGTAATTCAACAGTTCAACATAATTTACAAGAAATTCATAATCTGTGCAGTGAATTATTAATTAGAAGTTTACTTCATGTCAGCCTTCTGGCTAAAAGCCAGCTCTTACCAATGCCCCTAACAGGAGTATTAGTACAACTCTGCTTTGGAGTTTGTTTGGAAGCTATCTGTGATAGCATCCTTTTCCCCAAGAAACACCACAGACAATTGGCATAAATGGTTTGGTTTAAATACTTCACCAGCAACGAAATTACCTTCAAAACTAAACAATATACAGTATATGTAGTGTAGATCATCACATGCAGTTGTTAAAGGAACAGAATTAGGATTGACTTGTTGTCGTTGATTAAATAATAACTTAAACATTCTCCAGACAGTATAGAACAAAGTAATATTTTTATTTGTGACAGAAGAGAGAATGAGAATAGAAAGAAAGCTAGTCCATTTTTTATCCTCTCGGAAAACGACCTTAAATCGTAGGCCCTCGGAATCCCTAATCAGTTGGGTTTTCCGTTCACCTAAGAGTGATAAACTGAATAGTCGAGCGCTTAAAACATGAGTCTCTGGCTCGGATAAATAGGGCAACCTTATCCTGCGTGATCGACTCAAAATAAATCGTACTCATACTCATACTCCTCAGAATTGGAAATGGCTTCCAATTCCTCTCCAGATGTACCAAAATCAGTGGCGGCGCGAGGGGAGGGGAAAGGGGGAGCATTTGCCCCCCAATTTTTTTTCGTATATAAAAACACACAATATATTGTATTGTAAGGAGAATGTATGTGAAGCTCCTTGTGCATGCTTTGCATGGAAGGAATTAAATGACAGATGATTAATATAATAAAAAATCGAATTTAAAAAAATCTCAATGGATACCATAACCCTCAGACTTTCAACAACAGAATGATCTCCTACCATTGCTAAAGGACACATAGCTATTTAAAAAAAGCTCAATGGATACCATAACCCTCAGACTTTCAACAACAGAATAATCTCCTACCATTGCTAAAGGACACAGCTATATAAACAATTTCCAGATGCGTCAGATCTAAAATATTAAGATATTAAAACAAGTCATCAGAAATAAAACAGACGCTATACTTGTAACCTGATATGAAATCAGTAATGACGAATGTAAATATGGTGTTAATATAAATCTGTGTTCTATGACTATGAGAAATAATATATAAACAATCCATTCAATAAATTGTACTGTGTATCTTGGTTTTCCGTTTATGGTATACAGACACTACCAAATGATTAAACGAAGTCTTAATAGTCATAGTGTTCAATTAACACCATAAATAGTTACCTCAAAGCACTGAAAGCACTTCTAATCTAGTGTATACCCGCACAGTTTACAGTTTATGATAATTATTGAACGAACATCAATTGGAAATTAAAATGATCACCAAAGACAGATAAAATACAGGTAAAAATATGTAATACGCTTACCTTTAATAGAGCGATAGATGGCTTGCTTCTTTGCTCTTCCTTCGCATGTTGTGGTATAAATAGGCGCACATGGATGGCGCTTAATTGTTCAGCCATTGTTGTTAATAAAAGATAACGCACGATCTAACGCGAGCACTTCTCGAATACCTAGCGATCTTGTCGACATCTCACGATAGCTGGTCGAGCATGACGTATGTCCAAGACCCTCAAACGTTAAAGCAAGATCTCGCCGACTTAGTGGCTCCCGCTAACGCGGTATAGTCACAAAAACAGAGCCGAAACCTAGATTCGTCCCACCAGTGGCCCGAGTAATAATGTACATAAATTCATTCAAACATTACATTCAATACATCCCGCTTCAGAATCTTCGATGGTACGAGTTCAAAGCCGCTCGAGTTAACAATTTTCCGTTACCCTGAGGGTGATTCTGAAACAGAATAAACACTAAATAGTGTAATTAAACATTAATAAACTTGTGGCCCTCAAATTAAGAATAATTACAGAGTGAATAAAACGGTAAAAGCAAACAAATTACATACAAATTAAATAAAAAGCTGTCATAAAAGCTAGAATATACAAGAGTTTAAATCAAATTAGGAGTTAAATTGAGTTAAAATTAGCTGATTCTCAAACAACAGTTTTCTAAGAAAGTTCCTAAATGTTTTGATAGTTTTAGGAAGTTTTCTAATGTGAATTGGTAAAATATTCAATCTCCGAACAATCTCTGCACTCAGTGAAAGAAATTGTTAAAATGGGCGTTATCATTAGAACCAGGCTTCGGCGGTTGGTTGTTTCGTAAACGTTCCTTGCCATCCCTCATCTTTGACTCTTAGGAAAATTTCCGATAAACAGTAAAATCTAACCTTATAATAAGATTAATACTAATCCTAATATCAACAACAGCAATGTATAAATACGGACAAAAAACCCGGCTTGCCGTATTTAGAAATCAGAGGAAGAACAACTTACTCGTGTTAGAATAATTACATATACTGTAACACTGACGACTTACTAAGATTTTTCATGGTAGGTCACCATTTTGATATTACATCCATCAAAGAAACTACAGCTCTTGATTCCATACACTCTATGCAGTCTTTTTTGGGAGAAGGCGATCACTGCAAGTCCCTGGTGAACTTCGGGCAATGGCCGCAATCGTCTAAAGGCAATTGGAAGGGCCAGCTTTATACTAAAACATCTACAAGCAATTGTTCACTTGCTAAGAACAATTCATTCAAATACTGCAAGAGAAATAAGGTAAGCTGACATGCAAGTGATTTAAAACTGTTGTGCTGCGTAGATAATGTAAAAATATACAAATCAATTTATATACAAATATAATATAATAAATATACAAATATAATATAATAAATATACAAATATAATATATATAATCAATTACTCTAATAGGTCGCTGTACTGCCGAAATAATAGGGACCTTTTGATTTGACTACGAAGACATAAACAACCAATTAAATGTGGTTGTGTAAGATTGACCAATTGAACTTTTTTTTCGAGTTGAAAGAGCCAAATGTTTTGTTGTTGAAACAACCAAAATACGGTCATTTTAATAGAAAATGGTTATTTAACCATTCAGATTGGTATGAATCTGAGACAACCTATCAAATATCGTGTTCGAAGGATTCACGGTGAAGGAAAACCCAAGGACCAGCTGCAAAAAATGCAACTTCAAGGCCCTTCCGGCTGAACCGAACCGGCGACCCGGCGACGCCAGTGCAGCGCCCCGACCACCGAGCCACGGAAGCCGGTCTTGGAATGTATATATTCCAACACTCGGGGCTTTACTTCACCGCGAATCATTGGAACATGTGGTTTGATCGAGTGAAGTGCCGGGTATTACTATCAAATATATGTTGTTTCAACCAATCTGTTTTTATATAAAAAGATTAATACGTATATTTATATAATACTGACATCTCAATGCTAGACAAAAACAATAACTTCAGAGGGATCGAGTAAAGGAAAAACGTTCGTATATAGCCCATGACGCGAATGGTTCCAATTTTAAAAAGGACGTCTTTCTTTTTTGTTGCGGCTGTCGACGCTCAAAATAACGAATGGCTTTCCTTCTTTAACTTCTCTTAAATTATTTGTGATTGTTTTTCGTTACTGATTGGCTATTTTTTATCACATGATTATTTTACATATAAATGCTCGATACCTCGTTTTCTATTTCAAATTACGTCTCACTTTCTTGCGAAAGACCTTCGCTCAAAACATTAGATCTCGTGGCATTTCTGAGGTACACTTAACTTTTACAGCTATTTGATTTGTATTGCTACATTGTTTACGCAGTACAACACTTTTTATTAACAAGAAGGTTACGATTGCTCAGCAACTGATTCTGATCCATTTAATAAGGCACCGGTCATTATTTATGGTCGGGGTGGAGGCCAAAGAGAAATAGATTTGGTGCTGCAAAGTTTAACCGTCGCAACCATTTATGTGTAAAGAAAATATTTTAGAGAAAAAAGTTAGATAAAGCCATTGGGCTTTATCTCAGCATATTGTCGATACAATAAATAGTTATACAGACAGATCCCACTTTAACTTTCAAATTATTATCTCCCTATGTAGAGCAGGGATCCAAGGAAAACAAGGAGAGGAATACAATAGTAAAGCTAATGTGCATGCAATGATGACTAAGGAGAACTGATGTTGAGATTCCAATTTTAAATGATGAACTCTTAATATTTTATGTAAATAGTAATGAAAATTTTGCTACAAAATCCTTCAGAGAATTAGTAATTTTGTACCCAACCATTTAGTTAAATTAGAGTTTTCAGTTACCCTACCATTTTCTCTTCGGCCACCACCCCGGCCATAAATAATGATCGGTCACTAAGAAGTATTTTCAGTTACTCATTTATAGTCTTTATTATATTTCTTTCCTATTTTAATTAAATATCCATATTTTTGGTTTAATACAGGTTCATCAGAACAACAAGGATGACGTTTCAGTTATCGACATCATTCGTTACGTTGGCTGTGTGTCGACTTTTGTTGCAATACTGTCTATCAACTACTTATCACTGTAGGTTTTTCCTATTTGTTGTTATAATATAGACATACTGCACCATATATGAGTTATTCTGCACAGTTTAATTGTTTCTTATACTAGGAAGAGTAATGAATAAAAATGCAGGAATATTTTGCTAAAGTTGATGAGCATGGAATCAGCTATTTGCTTATAATATTTTATAATAAAACAATTATGCGAAAAAATACCTAAAATATCACGAATATCGATATTATAAAACAATTATACTATTCTCTCACGTCGTATAGAGCTATCACTGACGTCATGGCTGCCACACTGGTGTACCTCAACAATAGATTTTAAAGTGGCAATACGATGAAAATTCACCCCCCGTTTTTTAGATTTTATTTAGCATAGCATAATATTTCAGGGTTGAAAGTGATCATCGATGTATAAAAAACAACTAAGAAATAGTATTTTGAAGTAAGTATTTTGAGCTCTGAGATCACTTCTATTTAGGATGCCATTACTAAGAACGTCTTCGAAGTGAGACCGCAATTTCAAAAGGTAATTGTGACGTCAGATTCTCAATGCTACGCCGGAATTTCAGTCGAGGTTACTTGTTTTTACTTCTGTATTTCAGTCGAGGTTACTTCTGATTTTTTGTTTTCTTCGAGAAGTAGATGAAATGTCCAGCCTTTCAGACCAAGAATTTGAAAATAGGCACTTGATCACTATGGATTTACTTGTAGAATTAGCCATGTGCAGTCTTCGCGTCGAGAGTCTGACGTCACTTCCTTACGCTGGTCAGGAACTTGATCTATTAATGGCGGACATAACAACTCGAAATTCGGAGAGGAAAAATAATATTTCCCATTGTCGAGTCGCAAAACGGTTTCGACCGAGTAATATTAAGCTAGCAGCTCTGCTTTATCGTAAAATATGTAGAGGTAAAAATGTGATCGTTGTACCACTTTAAGTACCTAGAAAATAACAAGTATCAAGGTGTTCTAAACATTATAAAAATGAAAAACTGGATGAAAAAATTCATATGCACTATAATTGTTCACTTTTCACCATTGGTTGGTAAACTTGTTTGGATAGTTTTGTTATCAGGTTGATTTGGTTTGACACGTTTCATTGGTTGGTCGGTTTGGTCGGTTTGGTCAGTTTCTTTAGCTTTTTTGGTTTGGTTTGGTTGGTTAATTATTTATTTATTTATTTATTTATTTCGTTTCGCCACAAATATTGGAATGTGTAGTGATTAAGATTAATATAAGAATAAGTTATTTGCTAAGGTTATATTATAGTACATGTGGCAGGGTGGCCGCAACAGCAATCGCCTATTACTGCGGTCCCAAAGCGAGTTGGGAGAAAAAGGAATTAATAAATTAGGTCCGCGCGAGGAGCGGGACGCCCTGTCCTATGACCTCTAGTGCGGAATTAATTTTATTAAGAACTCAAAAGACAAAGGAATCCAGCTCCGCGCGCAAAATTCTAAAAATTGTCAGCTACAGCAACAGGTCGCACTCGTGAGACTACGCGCTGTGTTGCATCTGGTGCAGATGGATTTCCATGTCCTTGGTTCTTCTGGGTCGTACTTGTCTGGTGGTAAAGTTGGAGCTAGCTGTTGAACTTTTCAAGCGTGAGATCCTTCCTACGCATTTCGCACTGTAGAGTGTTCCATGTTCTACACGTTCTTGTAAAGAAAGAGCGTTCGAAGGTGACTGTTCTATATTTGTGAGCACGGAAGTGTAGCAAATCTGGGTTCGAGTTATTTCTTGTTGTTCTTGGTGGAATATATTGAGTTGGTAGGATGTTAGGATTAATTTCGATCAGATTATTCACAGCTTTGAAGAAGAAGGTTAAGTCGAGATATTCGTGCCAGTTCAATATTGGAAGCAATTTTAGAGAAAGTAGCCGTTGTTTCTAGATTATCGTGGTGCGAAGTGGTAGGTTCAGGATAACTTTAGTGGCGCGACACTGCACTCGTTCAATACGTCTGATCAGGTCGATAGATTGCGGTGCCTACACCTGGGTAGCATAACCAATTTAGTTCGTTAATTTGAATTATTACCAACGCCAACAAATCGTATTTTTTCAAGAATTCGGAATCAAAACACGTTGTACAGCTCAAGATCAACGAAGACCTTGCTTTTGGTCCTTGGTTTTCTCGTATTTCCTGCACCTGCAGCTGGCAGTGACGTTGCAGCATGTAACACGCTGCAGGGAACCTACTTTGTGAATGAAGCTCAGGGACGTAAGTAGAACCCTTTCTTTTCTTATTTATTAAATGCATCATAAGAATAGTGCATTTTGATTTATGTACAATTAGAAGAGTGCAATTATATTATTTATTATACATTGTAGTCACTTCCTATCTTCTCATTGGCTAAGCGCCTATAGTTAATTATGGGAATCAGCGCAACCTACAGTACAGATTAGTGAATAATCTGGTAGCAGATTATTCACTAATCTGTAGGTTGCGCCCACAATGCGATATTTCCTAACGAGCGGTAGCTTTCCACACAAGCAAAAACAACATGACTGCTCGAAAGCAAGAAAGCACGGAAATGAACCTAACATCGCCATCTTGGATTACCGCAACACGCCAATTTCCGATGTTGGTGAACAAGGACACTCTTACCTACTAGTGCAAAGGTATTACAACCCAGTTACTGCACCAACAACATTAAATCATCGCTAGAAGAGAAGCAGGCTAAGGAAAATCATTACTATATGATCGCAATACAAGATCCTTAGGACGGCTTAAGTCCGGAGAACAAGTGCGCTTACGAGATATACAGACGCAGGGATCTGGAATTGTTCTGTGAAGGTTTATTTTCGTGTGATAGACTGGTTGAAGATTTGTGTGAAAAAGTTGATAAAATCTCTAGTATAACGTTTAAGTATATCATCAACGTTTCAATTAGGTCATATTTCTGATTCAGAAGAATATTGTATCCGAAATGATGAATCATTTGGCGTCATATTTATTACCATTTCGGACAAACAATCTTTATCGTATTAAAACATTTTGGTCTACAACTATTCCCTTCAGGTAGAATCTATATCAATAATACAATATTTGGGGTGAAAGGACATTGGAAACAAAAATTAAGTTTGTCTTTTATGAAAGAACTCGTAAAATGATGTAACACCTCTTGCAACTTTTCCGTATTTTACTTCGTTTTTTAAATATTTCAGTTTGTTTGATATGTAAATGAGATGGTCTCTAACGTCAGGTGCAGGGCAGATAATTTTCACTCCTTAAAATATTAGGTCAATATATAGGTTTGTTCCACAAATTTACTTGAAAATATGCGTATAATAACTCTTCATGATAATGAACGTTGTAAACATAGCAATTACTGAGATATAAGACAGTTTTGATGAGTGAAAATTCTCTACCCTGCACCTGACGTCAGACACCATCTCATTTGCATATCGAACAAACTGAAATATTTCAAAAACGAAGTAAAATACGAAAAAGTTGTAAAAGGTGTTACTCTATCATTTTACGAGTTCTTTCATATTGGACAGATTTTTGTCGTCATTGCCAATGTCCTCTAAAGTCACTTTCAATGATAATTTGATGATATCTGCTTTTGATTTTTTATTTTCTTCGACAGCAAAAGTCGATGCACAGCGGAGGTTTATTTTCAATTCATGTCGTCATTGAGGGTAAAAATAAAAGACAAGCACTCAATAATGTCAAAACCTTCGCTGTTCATAAACTTTGTGTATTCAAGCAAAATCTAAATGGTAGCGTCCAAAAGCATAAAATACAAGAAAGAAAACGTTATTTTTCAGTACAGGAGTATATATAACCGTAAAACTATCGACATTTTTAAACATTATTCTTGAAGGTCTTTTAATCATCTCAATATATGAATGGATCAACCGCGTAATATTTAACAAACATAATTTTTTTGTTATGTTAGGCTATCTTCAGGGTTATGTCAGTGAATCGTTTGTCCAGTCATCTATGATGGAATGTAAAATGAGATGCGACATGCTCTCTTCAACATGCAAGTCGTTAAACTACATTCAAAGAAAGGATGGATCGAATATTTGTGAAATAAATAACGAGATACAAAATTGTGCGCTGCCTGGGGAATTTATTATCAAAGAAAACTCGATTTATGTCGAAACGATAAAACCGGGTGCAGTGAGTATCTTTCCTTTCATTTTCTATATATTTTGTTTGTTAGTTGGTTTATTATAAAATGAATAACTCTTTCTATTTTACACATGCATGTTTTTAAGGATTAGTAAAAAATATCGATTGTGTAATAAGGCGAAGGTTTATTTGTCACTGACGCTACTTGAACCTGTTGAAACACAACTCCTCTTTCTGCCTATAAGATTTATTTACCAATAATCAGTAAGTGATCCAGTGTCTTGCGTTACCATTATAGAGTTTACACTCAATTTCGATCCAGAGAATTAAATGGAAATGGCTTTGGGACAAAGTTGGTGTACCTAGAAAAAGGAGCGACTTAAAAATCTATTGTTATTTTGTAAAAATGCAACATGGCGGCTATAAATTTACACGAAACTCTCTACACACTTGATCACTTATTAATTTACTTAATTTCTGCAGCTATAGTAGATGAATAAGCATGTGCAAAACAAATGTATTGAGGCGGGGTATCAAAAAAGTGACATTTAAATCCTAGTATATAGATCAACCTACCTCGTGCAAAACTAACGAAATCTAAAATACCTTTTTCCATGTTTATAAACGTCGCGTGATATATAAACACGCAGGATGTTCTGACATGTGGGAAAAGCGTAATAAAAGTACGAGTTTCGTTGGATAGTGACTTTTAGGTTTTTTAGGTCTTGGTGCGCGATTTTGAAAAAAATTTTGTGAGTGATTTTTAGATTTTCGAGAATCTTAATACAACACCACTATTTATTTTATAAAATGAAGATAAGACTTATAAAGAACGGAAAAACGTTGGCTATGATCAACAAGAGCTTGTGTAAGAAGAAACATATTTTAAAATTCATGATATATCATAATACTGAAATTATTTAGATAATGATGATCCTATATATGAAGGCTTGAGCCATCAGTTTGGACACTCTCCGGATTTCAAAATAGTTTTTTACACAATTTATGAGTGTTATACAAATTTCGCTATTTTATATACTCGATACTTATGCGTAAAATAGCTTTCGGTATTATATACTATCAGCGCATCGTATAGGAACCGCATTAGCTAGATTAACGTCTTATTTCTCATACACCTTGTGGAAAAGCAAAGTTGATTGACTTGAACGATTGCTTTCCTTCTGTCATAGGAATGGATTTACACGTGTGGGGAACAGAACAGAAAGGAAATAGCAGGTATATCATATGTTATTACCAAGTGGAATATTCACCTGTTACTCAGTAGCTAATATTTCTCCATATTGTATTACTTCTACTAACATACACTTGCATGCCATTCATATTATTTTCAACTCTAATCCAGGCCTGTTAATTGATTAATTCATTAACTGTTTGAAAACTTTATATCAAGAAGGAAAACACATGACAGTTTGGAGAAACTGATTAATCATGATTAGCTCTCTTATTCTAAAATACAATAACTAAAAAGATAACTAAAAAACTAAAAGTCTAAATTAAGTATTTGGTATGTCAGTTCTCTCGTTTAAAATTGAAAGAAGAAATAATAAACAAATTATAGAGAATTACTTCGTTTTAATAAAATGAACAATGTTTTCCTAATTCACAAGTGGTGATTATCTATACGATTTCTTAAAATAATTTAAAGTGAGTAAATCGCGGATGAAAGTTGAAAGACTGTTCCATAACCAAGTTATTATTTTAAATCAATTATATACCTTAACTCTTTCCCGACAGGCTGAAAACATCCAAAATTGAACCACCTTTTGTTCTATTGATATCTCTTGAAATAACCATAACTGTTGCGAAAGCTATACATTTTCTGAAAGCCCAATAAACCGGCTTTTACTTGTACTTTTAAATTTCCCGAACAAAACACATTATGTTAATATAATTAGCATTAATTATCATAAATCAGGTTGAAAAATTTACATTTTTCTAGAAAAGGCCATCTTGAACGCCCGCGTAGCATCTTGAAAACTCAAAATGCAACCAATCGCAGAGTTGTTTATGAAATCAAATCAAACTTGGCGTGTGCGTGGATCACATGTTCCTGGCACTTGTCGAATTTCAATTTTTAATCTTGCGTTAGCGTGTGCCGTGTTTTTCGATTGACGACTTTGCGGGTCTTCTGAGACCCATTTTGACTGGGCCGGTCAGGAAAGAGTTAATGTATATATTAGTGTTTTAAAGTTTGTACTCCTTTATGCTCTCGTTCCTACTCTTCATAATTTGCTTTCAGTTGCTACTCTCACTTATCCTAGTGCTACACCTCATCCCACTCACACTCCTATGTGTGAGTGGGATCCCTGTAAGCATTTTCACTCCTTCGTAATCGTACTCCCAATCATTCACCCAATTACTCCCACTCTTACTCTGGCCTGATCCTAGTCTATTTTTACTCTAACTACTTTGCTTTCGAAAGACAGGAAGTAACTTGCACTTCATGGTGAATGTTTTTATTTGAAAGATTATTTCATCAGAATAAGTATGTTGTATGTCTTTCCATTAAGTGCAGGGGTGACGAAAGCAATTCCCGATGCAGGAGCCCAGATCCCCACGCTACGCCCCTTTCAAATTCCATGATCATTATTTATATAAGCCGGATTGAGTTAAAATTCCGTTTACATTCAGCTGACAATACGACAATAAGTGAACCTATTTGAAAAGATCTATCATAGTGGGCGCGCACTTGTCAGAATTCACCACGTCATGCAACAATTAGCATACAGGTTTAGTCTGCGATAGAAGCAATGGACGTAGTAGTTTTCTCGCGAATTTTCTTCAAATGACCGTTCAAGGTAGCCCTGACCATCACTCTCATTTCCGCTTATGATTATGAAAGTAGTATAGGTCAATTCATGATCACCTACTTTGGTCTTGAACACCAGATCCTCCGGTTTCAAACACTTCAGTCGACTCTTCTCCTTCAATAGTTTCCGTCAAATCGATTCTCCTTTTCTTCGAAGTAGCAGTGGCGCTGGAACTAATGAATGCTTCCATTGTCATTTGTCGAGGACGACTCCCTTTAAGAATGACTGTTGTCGGAGCATATATAGCGACCAGACTCGTATACATCTTTGTGCTTTGATTTATGCCTTGCATCGTAATAGACCAACACACCTCGAAGCGAACAACCAGGTGTCATGGTTCAGGTGTCATGGCGTCTGGTCATGATTTCTGTAGCTCCGCATATTTGACAAATTCTCGCGGAAATTATGTAAATAAAAGCGATAAAAATGATGGGTTATCTCCTGGAACTGACTTACTAGTCATTATTGGCAAATAATTATTTTGGAAAGGAAATTTAAGCGAATTGAAACACTTCACAGATTGTGTTTTGCATCTGACGGGGAAATGGTCGTCACCGGGTGGTGAAGCGAAGTCATTTTCAAATGAGGAATGTGTTTTTAAATGGCATGGACCGACAAGAAAGAAGATCATGAAAACGAAAGATCAAGATGATCAGTTTAAGAATGCCCTCCAGAAACATGCCCACAAAGAAAATGAAGTGAACGGAAACAACATTGTCGATACATCAAACAACAACGCAGACGCTGCCATATTGTCCCTTCCTTCGCCAACGTGTGACAAGTGCGAGAAACATAATCTCGACAAAACCGAAATGCAACTCAAATTCGAAATGATGCACGCTCGCCTTAATCAACTTGAAGAAAAACAACAATGTGATGAGAATACCATATCGCGAGCGTCTCAATTAGAAACTACGATTAAAGCTTTGTTAATCGATAACAAGAAAATAGCCGACGAACTTGAAACCCAAAAAATCGCTTTATAGAACAAATAAATCAGGACAATATGGTTATGAAACAAATTTTAGATATCAAACAACACGAGTGGATCGAAGTTGAGGTCAAGAATGATTCAAACAAGGTTAAAAATCCTACACCCGCAGTTGGTACAACAGTAAAGACTTCTAACCGTTTTTATTCACTTCATGTCGAAGCCATCGAAGACACTCAAGACAGCTTCGAAGCCGTCGAAGACAGCTCGCAAGAGAACCAATCCGCCCTTCAAGACAGTTTGTGTTCAAATAATTACTTGAACGATTTTACCACGCAAATAAAGAATTACCGTTCAAATCAAAAAACAAATTTTCAACAGAAAAATCAAGATCCCAAAGTCAAAGGAAAGCATGAAACACGAAAAATGAACGGCAAAACGGATCAGAAATCCAAACATATGCGGGGTAAATTAAAGTGTTGGTGATTGGTGACTCAATCGTGAAGAACATTGACAACTCCAAAGTTTCAAGGGCTGCCAGAGCTACCACCAATTGCCATTCATACAGTGGATCAACTGTTGATCAACTTAGAGAAAAGTTTAAAGATGATTGGTGTAGAGCTGATGATGACAATTATCAAACCATCATACTTCATGTGGGCACTAATGATTTAACTGAAGAAGAGCCAGAAGTTGTTGCATCAAAGATGGAGGAATTAATAAAATAGGCTAAAGCTCATGCTGAAAATGTTTCAATGTCAAGTGTTGTAAAGATATGATGGCCAGGTGCTACCTAGTAGCATAGCAACTTTTAATAATTTACTACATAATTTATGTTTAAAGTACCAAATAACATTCATTGAGAATAGTAACATTAATAAATCTCTATTAAATCGGTCTAATTTACACCTAAACCAAAATGGAGATAGAGCTTTAGGTAAAGCATTCTGTGACTACCTAAGATACCTTTCAGATTAAATACTAAGGATCCTGCTCACACTGAGCCTTTTTTACGGTTACTTCCAGAACCTCCAAATCAAAGGAGGGACTGGACAAAGTACCTGGAGTATGTATCCTGCATGATGAAATTGTAAATAGTCATTCTGATTTTTCCAAAACAAACATGAGTAGCGATTTTTGCAACAAGCTAAATTCTATTCCAATATAAAGCTACTGGTGTAGATAAAATCTCAAGTAAAATTATGAAGATAGCTTCACCTGTAATTTCAAGCTCACTAACTTATATCTTTAATCAAACTATTACTTTATGCTCTTTTCCCAATGAAGGAAAATAGCTAGAGTAACTCCACTTTATAAATATGGCCATGGAAATTTACCAGGTAACTACAGACCTATTTCAGTTCTGCCTGCCATAAGTAAAATTATGGAACGAATTCTCTATAATCAATTATATGATTACTTGACTGAAAATATGCTGCTTTCTGAACATCAGTTTGGTTTTCGAAAGTTCCATTCTACTGCAACTGCACTATTAGATTATACAAAATGCAGTTGGTATGTAAACATGGAAAAAAAATTATTTAATTTAGTAGTATTCATAGATTTAAAAAAAGCCTTTGATACAGTTGATCACCAAGTCCTACTTAAAAAATTAGAACTATATGGAATCAAAGGAAAAGCCTTTTCACTATTAAAATCATATCTAACTGCAGATCGTAGCCAAAAATGTCAAGTAAATGGATTCGTTTCATCTGAGCACAGGATTAAATGTGGTGTTCCTCAGGGCTCAATCTTAGGGCCTTTACCTTTTTATTATACATAAATGATTTGCCGGAATGCTTAAATAAAACTAAACCCCGATTATTTGCTGATGACACAAACTTAACAGCCTCCGGTGATGTCGAAATTGCAATAAATTCAGATTTAGAAAACCTCAGGAAATGGTTAATGGCAAACAAACTTAGTCTGAATGTAGCAAAAACTGAATTTATGTTGATCGGATCAAAACCACTGATAAATAATATCTCAGAAACGCAGCTAAACGTCATTATAGAAAATAAATCAATTAAACAAGTGTTTGAATGCAAGACTCTAGGAGTAATTATTGACCAACATCTATCCTGAAAAAGCAATACTGAAAGTATCTGCAAGAAAATCACTTCAGGATTAGGTGCTCTCCGACGTTGAAGGGAATTTGTTGACAGAGACTCTCTTCTTTCCGTCTACAATGCCATTGTTCAACCATACTTTAACTATTGTTGTGAAGTATGGAATGTGTTTGGTAAAACGCAGTCAACACGATTACAAAAACTTCATAACAGAGCTGCTAGAATTATCACAAATATGAACAATGACATTGATCACAAAATTGCGTTAAGTGCATTAGGATGGCAAATCACTTCAAGCTCAAAGAAGAAAAGCCAAAGCTAAGATCATGTTTAAAATTTTAAATAATATGGGACCAAAGAGTCTCACAAATCTTTTTACTTATAAGAAAGAGATGTCAAATTATAATCTTCGGGACATCTCATCTGCCGTTTGTTTGCCACAACCACGTACAAATAGCATGAAAAAGAGTTTCGTGTTTGATGGGGCATTTATATGGAACTCTTTGCCTAAAGAAATTAGGGAGAGCAAATCTCTGCTATACTTTGAACGCAAAATCGCTGCTCATGTCATTAAATAACGTTTATGTGAATAAATTTAAAATACATAAATATAACGATATATAATCTTTATTATTATTATTATTACCTTATAGTGACATTGTTAGCTAATCGAACCATTCTTTACTGTTATTACTTTATACTGTTTTATTTGTCTTTATTGTTGTACACGCCCTTCGTGGAAACCAGCTTTTGTTGACGTTGTAAGCGTGTTTAAATAAAGTTATCTATCTATCTATTGCCATGAGAATAAAATATTGAATTAGACAGTATAATAAACCTTAGCCATTATGACTAGTGAATCTATTAGTGACTACTACTACAATCATTTCATGCGATATTTTCTTTCTTATATTAATGTTAAACTCCATCCCGGAGACGTAAAATAATTATTCCTCGACTTAACATCATTAATATATTTATACGTCATAATGGGTAACGTCTATTCGAATAGCTGATTAGAAACTAATTGATTTTTCTGTCAAACATAGTTTGTTGAAGTTAATACGGTCTAATTACTAATTTCCATCTCAATGCCGTTCTGGCACATCATGAAGAAGTCGGGTGATCAGTATAGCACGTTTGAAACAATGCAGATGTGATACCATGACACTCGTAGATACGGCAAGCAAACAGTCAACAACCAATTCCTTTTTTGACATTTCGCATCTTTAACTATCAGGAACTTCCAAATTCCCTGATTCCCTATTCCACTTCCAAAGATGTCGTTTTACGATGCGTATAAAATATTTTTATAATTAAGGAATAGAAAACATTTTCCGTGTTTCCATAGAGTTATAGAAACACGAGTGATGATGATGATGAAACAATATTTAATCAGGGATGTCCAACTCAGCATAGCTGGTTTAAGTGGAGCCCTGTTCCAAACATTTACAAACCACAGATTATTACAGATATATACAAAAATTACAAACAATTTGACATACAGTACTATAAAAATCATTAGTTTATAATATTATAATATAAGAACTAACTACCATT
Organism: Chrysogorgia sp. JL179-B06; assembly: GCA_035772405.1. NCBI lineage: Eukaryota > Metazoa > Cnidaria > Anthozoa > Scleralcyonacea > Chrysogorgiidae > Chrysogorgia > Chrysogorgia sp. JL179-B06. The sequence goes on from JAYKKM010000490.1 coordinate 345,603, forward strand.
CGCACAATGACGTCCCCCACCCATGCGACCACAACCTGCACCAGAATGCTCCAATACTAGCATTCAGACCAAGCAATAGCCACACATGTGAAGAGACGCCATTACGCAATGGCGTATTTAGCCAGTTGTTCAAATAGTTATTTTGGTCTTTAGGAACTTCTTTAGATCCATTTTAAATTTAAAGTAACTAGTTTCATTTCTTAGTCTTAAAGGCAACCTATTCCAGGAAGTTTGGGAAAACTGGAAGTTTGGGAGAACGAGAAATGGCAGGGAACACGAGCCCGCAGGGCGAGTGTTTCCACGCTATTTCGAGTTCTCCCAAACTTTCACGAGTGTTTCTTATATAACGGATGGGAACACGGAAAGATGTTTTCTATTTCTTTTATAGAATAACACTGAGGAAATAAGTAATAAGACTCTTTTATTAAAATGATGAAAATATACATTCTCCTTACTCACGCTAGACAGCGTCGTCGGTTGCTTAAACGAACACAAACGCTCAAAACTGTGAAGAAAATCATCCAATCATCTCGTTTAATTTTACTACTTGGCTGTCACAGAACATATTTATCGACATTTTAGCTGTTTGTGAGCGAGGCTCGTCTTACAGTCCATTTTATCAAAATGGGGGGAAAAATCCATGTCCATCGAGTTATAGAAACACGGCTTTCAGCCAATCAGCGCCTGCGTTTTCAATTTGTTATTTTATAATCTGCTATATTGTATACCAAAGCAAAGATGATTTTTTCTTCCAATTCGTCCCCACGCGAATTGTTAATTTTTTCCCCTACGAGGCTTGGCAAGGAAAAAGGCCACACGGGAGCTGCTGTAGCCTACATGCCCCTCTTGCTTCACCTATGGAACTGTAGTAAAAATAAATAACATCAAAGACCCTCAAGTAATATGTTAAGAAATTCCACGATATATTTTCTTGCACCCGAGAAATAACGATCTCATCCTCGTATTTTATGCTTTTTTCAAGTTGGAGAAAATGGCATTAAAGTAACGTTTGACATTACTGCTTTCGATTGTGAAAGTTTCAGGGCGAATAATTAAGGAAAGTATGTTTGTTTAGCGTTTGAAAAACTGGCTTTTGGCTCAAAAAGTTGAGACATATTTTATTCCACAACGTATGACATAGGATCTACATGAATTCTTATTGTTATCGAACAGACTGTTCAAAACACCCTTTAAAAAACTAAACTCTCGTGGGAAAGTGTGCACAAGGGTGTGTAAAATTTATTCATAACGAGTTATTTGTTTTAAAATATACATGGTCGAAGCCGTATCCAACTTAGTCGTCTTATGAGTAATTAAGAGTGTACCGTCGATTTTCCACATCTAAAACATATTCGTGAATAGTTCATTTATGAACTTCGAAGTTTCTACCACAAAATGAACGAAAAAAATCCCTTTATTTTCTTTTTACATACACACCATTGCGGTGTTTGGAAAGCAATCAAAATTTGAGGTCTGGGTCGAGTGATGTCATTAGTTGTGCAAGTATGCCAACTATTTTAATGATGTCTCAATTTTTAGGGGGAAAAGCACAGTCTTCAAACGCTAAATAAACATACTTCCATTTAATTGTTCGTACTAAAACTTTCACAGTCGAAAGAAGCGATACCAAACATTACTTCAATGTTATCATTTCAAACTTGCTCGACCATTCGAAGTTGTTGTAGAGCAACGGTTTTCATTTCAATATATTTCACATTGTTGAGTACTTGCATGTTGTTCCTTTTACCCGATGACGTCAACATTGAAAAGAAAACCCTCGAGGTGCATTGAGTTTGAGCCGTTGTGCAAAGTCTTAAATGGCGGCGTCCACAAGTATAAAATACGAGAATGAAAACGTTATTTGTAGAGTATAAGAGCTGGTATAGTAAAATTATTAACTTTTCTGAACATAACACTTGAATATCATTGATTTAAATATTATTTAATTTTTGACAACAGGCTCTGTTAATGCATACTCATTAATTGAAATGATTTTTAAAACGATGCGTGATCAATACTAATCCTACATAAATTCAACATTATTTTCAGCTTCAAAGAAAGCGTTGGAATTTAATGCAGAAACCATCTACGACTACGTCATAATAAATGCTGAAACAGAAACTATGTTGGCGTTAACAGCGTGTTTTTGGACAAAAACAAGTCAAACTACAGGAGAGGCAATTTTTTTAAGTTATGCAACCACAGAATATTCTAACGAAATTTTAATATTTGACCAATTGGATCTTTTTCTGATGGTAATGGGCACTGGCGGAAACCATCCTATGTCCAGGTAAGAAATATATGTGAAAATAAAGTATTGAATTTCCAGAAACCAGAAAAATCATAAATATTGTTCCTGTTGCCTAAATTAGGGCATTTAGAAATGACAGAAGTTAAGAGGCAAATTAAAAAGGAAACAAATGTAATTACTCATCAATCATTAGAAAAGAAAATATTTTAATTTGTTCACAATTATATTATCCATAACATTGAGGCCAACAAGTCTATCAGTTGTTAGCATCAACCAACTAGTGGTCTATTACAAATTCGGCATTCTGATTGGCTGAACTACTAGTGGTCTATTGGTTATAGACAACTAGTAGCGTTATGAGTTATCCAATGGCAAACCTTCTTATAACTGCAATATTCCTATCCTGACCAATCAGAAGCCACGACATATTCACGCAGCAAGCAAAACCTGAAATCTGGGCCAAACATATGGCGTCCGCTAAAATTTATATACGAGTGATGAAATCATGAAAACATTGGCCTGAAAGTAGTGGAAAATTGTTCGATTTGACATTTTCGATAAGAAAATGAATTCACTTATGCCTATGGAATATTTATAAAATAAGTTGTGTCTTACGCACGCTGTGATTGGTCAGTTACCTATTTATATCAGGCTATATAACATGGATGGATTACGCCATCGTGATACGACATCAATTAGCCATCATACGCCATCAATTAGCCATCATACGCCATCAATTAGCCATCATACCACATCAATTAGACATGAGCGCCATCATACGCAGTAAGGAGAATTTACGTGTTGATAAAAATATATTTGTACATTTTATTTGCTTTCTACGGGTTATTTTATAAAAGAAATAGAAAACATTTTTATCCGTGTTCCCATACGTTATATAAACACTCGTGGAAGTTTGGGAAAACTCGAAATCGCGTGGAATCATAGTTCCCACTATGATTTCTCGTTCTCCCAAACTTCCACTCGTGTTTATATAACTGTATGTAAACACGGAAAATGTTTTCTATTTCTTAAATATACACCAAATTTGAAGCAAAGTAATTCCAATCTCGTTTTTTTGGTGAGAGATTGTTTATCACGTGCCAATCGAGCAACTCTACATTTTGAATTCGGAGACTTCTAGAAACAAACAAAAAGGTGAAACTATCTAAAAATTTGGAACAGTGTTTGATAAGGCTTTCTTACGCTAAATAAAGGTTGTTTATGGTTAATACTAAAATAATTAGACAATTCGCCCTCTTCTCATAGACAACAATGCATTGCTCGTTGTCTACTTGTCTATGAGCAGATTGTTAAGTAACTGTTTGCTGTCACCTTCAGTAAATGCAAATGTCGTGCTTAAAGAACTGGGCCCAGAATGTGACAGTGTATCTGAAATAGTGTAGAGTACTGTAGTTATTTTTGTGTTCGAAATGTACTGAACCTGAATTTCGTGATCTAAATGTACAGTACAGTATTGAGTAAAAGATAAAGAACAGTAACCAAATATGTCGGTACTTTGTATTTGTTTGGAACTTTTCCAAAGTACAATTAAAACCGAGTTTTTAAATTAAAAACCTATTTCAAATATCAGACTTCAAATGGTTCTTCTTTATCGACCTTTTTAATAAGTCTGGCGTCAGCAGCCTTATGACGTAGTTTGCGGTAAAGGGAAGCCCCGCACGACCATTTTGTTTTCTTCATTTTAAAGAACCAGGAAGAAATCCTCAAAAATAGCCGTAAGTTTTAAGTAATTCTCTTTATTTCATGCTAAACAATTGAGATGTACTATTACTCGAGCCAGGACTCGAGTCAGGACTCGATACAAAATTCAGACAACATGTCATTTAATACAATGCAAGAACTACATGACTGGCTAAGAAGTAAAACATAAGAACTTCGAGAAACACGGGCCAGTCGCGGCACTACGGGTGTGCAAACGGTGCGCCGCACCGGGGCCTATGAGCCGAGGGGGCCGTCTGGCACACTGCCTCTTTTTATTAATGGCGCTATTATTAATAATATTTTCTTTAAAATAATGGATACACTACAAAAAAAGTGATTTGGTCTTTAGATTTTACTCAAAAGTGCTCTCAAAATGTAGGAAATGCCTTTTCAGGGACCCTAAATTCCAATATTTCCGGCACTTAATCCGCCACTGACATGGGCTGTAGGTTTAGTACAATTTCCCTACGATTTAATAGAAGGGTGAAAAAGCGATCGACAACGAGAACATTAGGTAAACCATAGTCAATAGAGGTATGGTCTGGAAACGCGGCGAACTTCAAAGCGACTAACAACAAGCTGCGATTGATGTTGAGGATGACCTGAAAGTGCACATGTCTTTTGTTTTACGTTCATTACTGTATTTATACAGAACGGTTGAGTGACTAAACCCAAACGCTGCCATTGGCTGCTTGCTTCATTATACACAAAATACAATGTGTCCAGCAAGTGTGAAAGCGCAACATTTGGATAAACGTGAACAAATACATAGAACAAAGACGTTGGCCGCGTTTCCAGACCATACCTCCATTGACAATGGGTAAAGAAATCACAGAACCAGCGAACAAAAGCAATAAATTAATGAATAAACATCAGCATATCTCACCTTGAAATGCATCCATGCTCTTTCGATTAATCAAGAAACGGCTGGAAAATGGAAATATGGTAGACGTCATTTTCCGAATTGTCAATTTGGTAGATGGAAAATAAGTCGCGATCGAGTCCGATCCTTGCTCGACTGAGTCCTGGCTTGAGTCCAGACTCGAGTCGTGGCTCGGATCCTAGCTCGGATCCTGGCTGGACATTTATAGGTATCCTCTGAAAAATTATTTATATGTGTACGATAGTTTGTATTATCGTTGTTATTTGTTAAGTCTTACTTTAGTTTGGCTGGTAAACTCGTACATTCATCGACGTACCGACCTTTTCTTACTCCTGTTGTTTAGATTTATATGCCACAAAAAAGTATAATTTCCAATCATTTTCTGTTCTTGTTTCTTAAATATTCCAGTCTTATAAAGCGTGTATGGACACAGTGTCAAGGTGTAAATCATCTGTGAAGTCGACAAATCCGAGTATATTAACAGATAAATGACATTTTGTAAGTTCGCGTGGGACATCGATAGAAAGTGCACGAGGGTTGTTACGGATAAGAAGAGACAAAAACGAATATCATTTAGCAACATACATGAATGAACAAGGCTTTGTAATAGTCGTACGCTATGTTGTATTGTATTGTATTGTACTTAATAAAACCGACCTATAGTGATGACTGATACTTAGCATAGAAAAGTTTTTAACCTAAAACATTTTACTGCATTTTAAGAGTTTCGAGTTTCAGTAGATAAGCGAGATTGGTACCACGAGCAGTAAAACCCTTCTGGCAACAATTTCACTGAACATATATGTGAAGAAAACCTGCATGAGCCACCTGTAATTCTTTCAAAATATAACTGTATTCTGCAATGAAGACCATGTAACAATGTATATCTGCAATAATATTGCTTTGAAAAATCTCGAACGAAAGAAAACTAAGGGTATTTATTTTTCTTGGCTTTAGCAATCAAAATACTTTTGTATTGCAGTCGGCTTCAAATAGTATTTCTTGCAGAACTCGATATTATCATTTTTTTTAAATGCAGCGAGCATACAAAAGTATATTTTCTTAACAACTTCTTGCTTCTAGCAAGTAAATAAACTTCTTGCAAGTAAATAAGTAACACCAAGTATCAGTCGTCACTAAGTCAGTTTTAAGTACAATACTATATTGTATTGTACAATACAATATAGAACACACGTTCATGCACTTATGTTACCAAACAATCGACTTACCTGTAAGTATTTGCTTTTCTTCTTTATCCTCCAAAGCCAAATTACAAAATGTCATTTCTCTGCTAATACTGCCAAGACCTATTGACTTCGCCGATGATTTAAACCTAAGCACTGTGTTCATACACGCTTATGAGACTGGAAGATTTAAGAAACAAGAACAGGAAGTGTTTGGAAATTATACTTTTTTTGCATATAAATCTAAACAACAGGATTAAGCAAAGGTCGTACGTTGATGAATATACGAGTTTACCAGCCAAACTAAAGTAAGACTTGAACAAATAACAATGACAATATAAACTATCATAAACATAAAAATAATTTTTAGCATTAACTGAAGGGAATTACGTAAAACTTACCATTCTCAAGGCTTTCTTTCTTGTGCTTTAACATGAAGCAAACAAAATGGCGGTGCGGGGCTCACTCATCGCATAAAATTGGCTGTCACGTACGCGATATTTTCTAATTATCGTTAAGTTACCAGTCTCCTCCTATCGAATTGCTACGCGCGGTCGCACAAAATTTACATTAAACGACAGCAAATTAGCATAAGTCCCATAGACGTTCGAGAAATAAGGGAAACGATTTGCCACGGGCGTAGAGGGAGGCTGAATCCGCGGTACTACAGCGGTTTAACCCAAAATGTTGCTGAATATTAAATTACGCTCGCCACAATCACAACCTCTGAGGGTTTGAAAAGGAGGTTAATATTATTGTTAGGGTTATCAATTATTATTAGCCATTAGGTGATTAGGGTTAGTATTAGAGTTAGTATTACGGTTGGTTAGTATTAGGGTTAGTGTTAGTTCTGTTAGTAGGATTAATAGTATTAGGGTTAGTATTACTATTAGTGTTATTATTAGGGAATTAGTATTAGGATTAGAAAACTCGGTAGGCGTGGGGTTAGGGTTAGGATCTTTGTTGTTTTGGGGTTGGTTACAATCCAATAATTTACTGCTAACAATTCTTTAACAATTCCGGTAGTTTGTATATGGCTTACAACGTGAGGAACGGCTGCTCCTAGAGGATGTGATTTAATATTTTCAACATTTTTGTGTTAAACCGCTGTAGTACCGCGGATTCGGCCTCCCTCTACGCCCGTGGCAAATCGCTTCCCGAGAAATAACACCAATTAAATATGGCCTAAGAAGAAAGTGTATTACGGAAAATAAAATTATTATAACCACTCTTTACTATCGTACCTTGTCTATCCCTGTATTGAAGGACGATCTTGCGATATTATTTGGTCAAACTATGGCATAAATGGCGAAATCCGATATGAATATGCCACATGAAGGGAGAGAACCAACCCGTAGATCTTCGCAAGTGCCCAGGAGAAACATTTGTATGACGGGTTTTGCTTGACAATGTGTTTGTATTGCCGTACATGATCCGCATATCGACTTTTTGATAATATAAATCCATTCAGCGATTTTTAGGGTTGTTTTCCAGTCGTTTTTCAGGTGCCTGAAGTGATGTGCATGTCTCAAATCATCAAACTTTCACCAGCGTTTTCGATGCCAGAAAATATTTCTTCCTTCGCCATTTTAAAAAAATACAATAGCGGCTAGCACCAGGTCCCTGTTTCCACAGCAACCATATCAGCTAGGCACCAGGTTTTTCTTTAAACGACGTTATTGTTCGGCCTATCATAGGCCTATATACCCGGTACCGGCAGAAGCTTTTGGTCGCGCGAGGCCCGGCCGCCCGGGGTCCATTTAAATTTTCCGGTCCCGGGAAATTTAAATTTTTTCCCGCGGAGTTCTACTGGTAAAGAAAATGGATAATTGAAATAATATGGATTTAGATATTGGAGAGAAAAGTGCTCCAGACAGGCCAATATCACATCCGACATTACCAATGGTCAACGTCATACCTTCATCTGCAAAAGCAATAAGTGTCCATTATATTGTAGAATACAATGGCGAACTTCTATGGCAATGGAGAAACATAAAAAAACCTTCACTCTATTTGAGTGCCTTCAATGAGATCCTAAAAGCTTTAGGCTATGCTGTTTCTTCATCAGCCATCCGCATAGGGATCATCTTAAGAACCAAAACATACCAATTCTACCAAAAGGTGAAAATGCTTAACACTAAAAGTAGAAAGATGGCCATACTCACTAAGGGTTATGGAGAATGAAATGTTACTCATCCCACAAGCAGTCATTAAAATGAAGGAAGAAGAATCTGAAAAGTTGGAAGGACAAGTGAAGGTGGCAAATGAAAAGCTAGATGAGCAGGATGAAAGGGTGTGTGAATTATTGAAATTAAGTTTAGAGAAAAAGAAGGAAATTGAAATGTGGAGAAAAGTAACCGAAGATTCTGCAAATAAAGGAAAGAAAATAACAGAAGTGCAACAGAGACAAAAATGTAGAAAAATCAAGCAAATCAGGTAACTACTGTACACTGTTTACACATAGAGTACTGTAATTATATAATACAATGGTAAATGATACTGGGTAATTATTACATTTTTGAGAGGTGGAGGTGAGGCCGGGTGCATTCATAGACCATGCTGGACGTACACCAACACCTGGCACAGCACAATTGAAGGCTTTGATTTTTTACTTTTTACTTCCACTGCTGATTTCAATGATTTTCCTTTCAAATTACAGAGATCAAGCAAGTACTGTTCTTTGGTTTGCAAAGACATTTGGGCTTATTCCTAGAAGTATGATTCTGGAGGAAGAATGTTCTGGGATAGAACATACAATCAGGCTTGGTATAAATTAATAGTCCACATTTGTTTAAAGCTATTATAATAATCTCAGTTCTGTTCTGTTCTGTTACCAGATATTTTAAATATATGCAATCAATTTGTATTATTATTTTAATACCTATATTCTATTCACTCAATGAATGAAAAATGGAAACATTCCCTTTTGTTAAGTATACTTAAACGGTATTATTCTTCTTTTCCTTTTATTAAATCTATCAACAGACGAATCAAATAACTGCTGTTCTCCATTAGAAAATGAGTCACCTTCATCATCCGAAGAGCAAATCCAAGAAAGTAGCTGTGACAATGAGCAAATAACAACTTCTGGTAATTCAATTAGAAGCAATATATTTTTATTTTGGCTAATATGTACCACTAGCAATGGGGCTTACAGTATGTGGGATGACGTACTTTATCCTATTGTTATTTTTGCCTTTGGCCAGCAAGCCTTGTTTTGCTCTGAAGAGAAAACATGTCAAAGCAAGGCTTGATGGTGAAAACTGAGATGTGACATCATCTCACATATGGGGCTTGCAACATGAGCATTTGTGGCAACCGGCCAGCATCAGCATTGACATTCCTTCCAAAGTATATATTATATTTATAACTTATAGAAACCCAAGTGAGGTCCAACAATACAGATAATAGCTGCCAATCCAATACTGAAAATTATGTGTCTCCTGGTAGGAAGTACAGAATTTGTAAATACCTTCAACTTTCAGAAGATGAAAGAGATGAGGTGAAGCAGCTAACTTATATTCTGAATAAATTTGCCATATCCTTTGAGGCTTACCATGAGTTAACACAGATTCCCCGAAATGAAGGAATAACAAGATCATACCTAGTGGAGGGTTGCCAGAGTCATCTTGATGCAAAGTAGGATGTTCGTAAAACTCCAGATAGTTTTCCAGGAGCCGAATTGAGCTTTGAATTGCTGTTGCGTGAACAACTCCTAGACCATGTAAGTGTATTAACATATTGTTTGAAAAAAAGTTCAACACATGCTACTAAATGTTGATAATTATTTTTGTTGCTACATGTACCTTTCTAATTCAGATTGAAAAAAATGACATCCAAGATCCTGAGAAAGTAAAATTTAAGGTATATCCACATCTTTAGTGCTTAATTTTGACTTAATAAATTTATATACAGTGTATATTATATATATATATATATATATATATATAATACACTGTATATAAATTTATTAAGATTTAAGTCAAAAGCACCATGTAATATTTTTTTCTCCAATAAGGTAAAGATAAGCGGGGATGGCGCTTCCATATCAAGGAAGAGTAATCTTTTTGTATGCTCCTTTTCAATTATCAATCAAGGAATCAGTATGATGTCTAGTGCAGGTAATTATTTTTTGCAATAAATTGTCGACATCCACTGTATTGAACAATGTATGTAATTTCCAAGTGGGGAAATGTGAAACAACAAAAAGTGAAAGGAGTATTATTTAATTACAATTAACGCTACTCGATCTTCCATGAAAACTCAGGATATGGTACTCCTGTACAGTATGGTTGATTGACATATATTGAGCTATAATACACTGTACTATCTTTCCCTAGGGAATCACACTATTGCCGTAGTGCAGACCAGTGAGAAATATGAAAATCTCAAGTCTTCACTCAGCAATGTCATCAAAGATGTAAATGCTGTTCAACAACAGGGATATGTCAATGTCAATGGCCAAAATTTTAAACTTGAATTCTTTCTTGGGGGTGACTACAAGGTAATTAAGTATATATATATATATATATATATATATATATATATATATATATATATATATATATATATATATATATATATATAAGAGAGAGAGAGTGTGTTGGAATATATACATTTCAAGACCAAACCGGGACCAGTTGCGAAAAATGCAACTTCAAGTATTTATCAAGTATTTATTAAATTTTAAGTATTTATATTCAAGCATTTTTTGCAACTGGTCCCAGTTTGGTCTTAAATATATATATATATATATATATATATATATATATATATATATATATATATATATATATATATATATATATATATATATATATATATATATATATATATATATATATATATATATATATATATATATATATATATATATATATATATATATATATATATATATATATATATACGAAAGTATACAATGTGCCCTACCGGCTATCACCATATGGCTTTATGGTAACTGTGGACTTGGGACCCACTATGTACGGCTACACATTGTTGGATTGCATTGTGGAGTCACCAGAGTGCTCAAACTGCGAGCAGTGAGCAATGCATAATGCTAACAGTAAACGTCTCATTGAGAGAGACTCTCCGCCCAATCCATGAGAGTGCTCAAACCACATGAGCGGTGAGCGTAATATATACGAAAGTATACAATGTGCCCTACCGGCTATCACCATATGGCTTTATGGTAACTGTGGACTTGGGACCCACTATGTACGGCTACACATTGTTGGATTGCATTGTGGAGTCACCAGAGTGCTCAAACTGCGAGCAGTGAGCAATGCATAATGCTAACAGTAAACGTCTCATTGAGAGAGACTCTCCGCCCAATCCATGAGAGTGCTCAAACCACATGAGCGGTGAGCGTAATATATACGAAAGTATCCAATGTCCCCTATATATATATATATATATATTATAATAATATACTGTATTTGTTCTAGTTTCTCTTGCTGTGCCTTGGGATGAAACAGGCCACTTCATCAAACGCTTGTATTTTTTGCAAAGTTGACAAAGATGAGAGGTAAACTATTATGTTGTGCCATTGTGGTAGCAATTGCAATAAACAATATTAACAGAACACTGATTTTTTCAAGAAACCATTAGGCTTGACTGTTTATTTCTAATGTGTTTTCTATCAATCAACAGACAAGATGTGTCTAAACCAAATGACTATTTCTATTCACGGCATTTGATGAGAACATTGAATGACAACTGGCACAAAGACCCAGGCTGCTTGGACAGTCCACTATTTGACATCCCTCTGGATCACTGTGTTGTAGATGAGCTCCATTTACTGCTCAGAATTACAGACAGACTGGAACATGCACTGATTTATGATGCGATTGACTGGGACGAGGTACTGTGCATAAACTGATCAAGTGTCTTTTAATGCACTGGCAGCCCGCCCTCCCCCCCCCCCCCTCCCCCAAGTGGCTGTTAAAAGGGTACTATATTTCAATGTACATAACATTTTACATAAAATTTTGTTCAAAAGTAATGCCAGAATGCAGGAAATGCCATATCAGAGACACAAATTTCAAAAATTTTCTGGGGGAGCATACCCCAGCCGCCCTAGTGGCGTGACCCCCCTAAAAAGCCTACCTGGATCTGCCAGTGTTTTACCATACATAAACTAATTAAGTGCCATATATTTTTCAGGGACTAACTAGAACTTCTTCATTATATCAAGTATATATACAGTACTGCCTAGAATTAACCTAACACTGCGGTTGAGGTTCGGTTGCGGTTCGTTTGCGGTTCGGTTGCAGTTAGATTGCGGTTCGGTTGCGGTTCGGTTGCGGTTCGGTTGCGGTTCGGTTGCGGTGATGTTGCGGTCGACACATTCGACCGCAACCGCAAGAGTATTGGCGACCGTACACTTCGGATTCCGATCTCGCCCGATCGTAAGAACACGAAAGCAAATGAAATTAGATCTATTCAATGAGTATTCTGGATTGTGTCGGCAAACGGTGATTTATACATTATTGTAAGAGTGTTTTGTCTGGAGTTGGTCAAACTACATTCTTTATTGTATGATATTGATTCTTACTTCAACCACATGTATGGCTGTGCGTCGTTATTAAGAACGAGTGTAAATGACAAATTGCAAAGTGAAAAGGTGGTAAACTGCCAAGATTTTTAGTCACGAAATACTAACGTTTCGAGCCTAGGCGTCCATCAGAGTATGACCTTTAAAATTTAAAGTAATACGACTGGAAAAACGGGTCTTGTTAAAGTGAAAAGGTGGTGAACTGTTAATATTTTTAGCAACGTACATCGGCGCGCGTATTTCCGGCGTAAATTACTTGTTTGTTGAATTAATTGTGCGAGTTAGAATGCTCCAGAAACCATATGTACTTCTAGTACGTATTCCATATCGAGCAAATAGAAGGCATTGACGAGCAAATAGAAGGCATTAACGAACAAATACATGGCACTCGTACCAGCCCGCTGGATGTGGGATTATTAACACGTTACGATATGTTCGATTATCTGCTCTTTTTAAGAAAACTACGTTCGCTAGTAGGATAAGCTGTACTGATATTGTAAACAGATAATTTATCTGTGTTTTAATATATATTGTAGCTTTGGGAGTTGATTATTTCTCAAGAAAAACGTTCGTCGAAGACAGCCGTGTTTTGTTTACAAGATCGTATCCGTATTAGAAAAATTATATTTTGGCATGTTCGATTATCCGCGCTTTTAAAGAGAACTAAGTTAGCTACCGGGATAAAGCTGTACGTATGTTGTAAATAGATAATTTAACTTTCCTTTGATATATTCTATAGCTTTGGGGGTGGTTTATTTCTCAAGAAAACGTTTGCCAAAAGGTTAGGACCTTTGTTGTTTTGGGGTCGGTTTCAATCCAATTAACAAGGAGGCTGGTACGAGGTTTGAACGTGTCAGCTATTTGCTGGGCGGATCTAGAGTAAAATCTGACCGGTGCTCACCAATTTTAGTAGTCCGGTGTGCGCCGTAGGCGCACCCTTTCTAGGGGGGTCCGGGGGCATGCCCCCGGACTTAAAATGGCATTTCCTGCTTATTTACGACAGTTTTGGAGTCTTTCTGAATGGTAGATTTGTAGATACTTAAGACGCGTTTTTCCAGTTTACAAACTTCCAAGTGGTGGGAAAACTGCAGCCACAAAATATTGATTGCATCAAGCAGAAACTGAGTAACAATACGCAAGCAAGTAACTAGTGCACATGTGGTTTCCAAGTACGCTTTTGGGTTACGGTCAATTATTAGCCAAGAAAGATCGACTAGTTTATTAGTAAAATGAATTTCAGCCGCCATTTTGCGTCGAATGCAGCCGCTATTTTGCGTTGAAACCAGCCGCCATTTTTTTTACATGTTTTAAATAGTTTTTTTTGTTCAAAACAAAAAAATCAATTTAATAAGCACCCTCCCAGAAGTAAAATCGTAACGACAACCAAAACCAACATAGTGTACAATACGATGGGGATGCCAATGCAGTTCGAAATGTTTGACCACCAAACCAGCAAAATAGACTGTTAAAAATGCAGATAGATATGGAGGTTGACCAGCAAAATAGACAGTTAAAAATGTTTATAGATGTGTAGGTTGACCACCAAACCAGCAAACTAGACAGTTAAAAATGTTTATAGATGTGTAGGTTGACCACCAAACCAGCAAAATAGACAGTTAAAAATGTTTATAGATGTGTAGGTTGACCACCAAAACCAGCAAAATAGACAGTTAAAAATGTTTATAGATGTGTAGGTTGACCACCAAACCAGCAAAATAGACAGTTAAAAATGTTTATAGATGTGTAGGTTGACCACCAAACCAGCAAAATAGACAGTTCAAATGTTATGATAAATAATATAAATAAATCTTAGCTATGCTTACAAATGTAAGCCTATTTTTAAAGTAAACATTAGATTATTTATACTTTTATTTGAGCATATAATATATATAACCACTGTAATCATGCATTACAGAGCTACACGTCAATATAAATACAATGCATACAGGTGCTGCATGTAACACAATAAGATTGAATAATTTGTTACATATGGCTACATGTACAGTAATTGACTTACCTAAACTAAAGGATATAATTTAATATGACTTAATCAACTAATTTGACAATATAGATAATAAAATATACTGTAATTATGATTAAAGTATCTGGTTTTGATATTAATCTATCAGAGCATTAAGAATAATAGGTCAATCACTAAAATTGTATAGTTGAGTTCTTACACTTAAATTATGATATCAGCGATAAATTAATTATTTTTCAACTACCGTACAATATCATCATTATCAATATAAAGAAACACATCCCTAACAAAAAAAGTCTATAGGCTTGCCTATAGGCATGTCTATAGGCAACCTATAAGCTATAGGAAATTGGAACATTTTCTATAGGCGACCTATAATGAAACCCCCATTAGCCTATAGACGCCTATAGGTGCCTATAGACGCCTATAGACTTTTTCTGTAAGGGATATTTGTATAATATGAGCACATTAATATTGAGATCACAGTAGGTCACATTAGAACATCGATCATTGTATTTACATTTAGAAATATATATCAATTATTTAATACGAGTGCTTTAGCTGAATAGTGTTCAAGCAACTAAGTAAGTATTTTTAGTACTATTATTTCATATTGTATTACATTGTATAAGAATATAATGTGTTACATCTGACTAAGGATATATTATTCAGTTTTATTCGATATTTGTTCAAATTGATAAATGTTTTTGTAAATAAGTATAACGATGAAAAATACCTTATAAGCAACCAAACAGCAGTGCTACTCGACTAGTGTTAGTAGTGTACAATTATAATTAATACTTGTCGAGTCGAATGGTTATGTATATTTAATTCATTCGATTAATAACTTGCACTAGACTAGGGCCCTAGGCTATTACTCAGCTCTTCGACTTCGTAACAATTGTGTTATCCCTAATGAACATGTTACATAATTTACATTGAAACACTATTAGATATGTATATATTAATATATGCATGGCATTTATAAGTACATACCTTACTGGGCCTTGGACATTTGCATATAAACAAACAGATAAATCGCGCTTCACTCGATTTTCCCTCCAAAACCTTCCTTTTGCACTGCTTCCGCAAAGAAACCAATTCCTGTTCACACGAATCGTCACTTTGACTGAGCAATCGAACTAGCTGACGCAGGACGCCGAGACAGTCGCTGTGACCAGCCATTTTTGTCGATAAAATGAAGAACTATATTATTAGCCTGCTCGCAGCCTGGGAAGCGAGCAGGCTAGAGGCTAAATGTTAACAATGGCACCGGTGAAATGCCTATATTTGGGAGAGGGCACAGGTGAAATGACTATATTTGGGACAAGGCCTGATCGGAACCGTGGCACCGGCCATTTCTACCGTGGCTCCGGCCATTTCTACCGTGGCCCCGGCCATTTTTAACAGTGGCACCGGCATTTATGACCATTTATGACCGTGGGTTCGCTGAACTGTCGGTATCACACTCGACATCACCTCGGCCTTCGCAGCTGCCCGGTGGCGATTGCGGGCTCATTTAAACCGTAAATATCCGCGGCGCTAGCAATTGGCTAGTGATGCTTATAACTTTCTCGAAATAAATGATTTCGAGAATTCATCAATGTGTTTAACATTATTATTATCATTATTATTATTATTATTAAATTATAACTAAGTAGTAATTAGTTTTAATTATTTAATTAGGAAAATCTGACCGTGGCTTTAGCCACCCCTCTGGATCCGCCCCGGCAGGTAACGTGATGCCACAGGGAGCCGTAACGTCTATTAGTGAAGCGAGTTTAACAATAAAGCGGGTTTATTTGTTATTAATATATATCCGAGCGCTGGTGCAGTCTATGACCACTGCCATGGTCACTGCCATTGCCATTGAGGAGTTTTTTCTTTACGAGCGCTCGAACTTGCCACGTATTGCCGACACTTTACACGAGCCCGGGGTCAAGTCAACCCGTGTTTACATGAATATATTAACCCGGTCGACCCGGCTGTCGTGTAAACGCTAACAGGAGTTTATTATTATTAGTTTGTTATTATTAGACGGGTCGACCCAGGTTGGGCTCGTGTAAACGGCCTCTAGATTATATATTTTGTGTAAAAGATTGATCACAGATGATATGTTTGACTAATTAACTTCCGGTGGTCGACCCAAGTCGGGGCACAGATGATACGAAAGGTCTCCACTAAAAATGTTTCCAATATATAAGTTACCACAGCTTTCAATTACAAAATTTTCAAAACGACTGTGAACATTAACCTTTAATCTATCATGTAGCCGATTTTCAAGCTAAGATTTTACCTAACAACTACATTAGACGTCAAAACAAATCACTACCGAAATCACTACCGCGAGACGCCCTCCGAATTGATGTAAACACGACTCATTGCCTTTCTGTTCTGGTTGTCTGTAATTTGTCCCGATTGTCGACAAAATTAACAAGTAAGAACATTTTAATAGCGATTTAATACAATTCTTGTGTAAAAATACCAAACAAACCCGCTTTACTGTTAAACTCGCTTCACTAATAAACTCGCTAGTTCGCCACGTTACGGCTCCCTGTGATAATGCACACGTATTTATTTTAAGTTGCCACAAGTTCTCCCAAACGATATTATCAAATTCATAGCAAACGATATTATATTCTGAAATAAGTAATATTCTACATCGCTGCCGTAACTTAGCATATTTTGACAACTTTCTCATTTCTTCGAACCTTAAACCTCAAACGACGCCAAACTTCGGAAATAAACGACATATTCCGAAATGCGATTGCGGTTAATATTGCGGTTAGGTTATGCGAGGTTGAACCGCGGACCGACCGAGGTTCGACCGCGGATCGACCGAGGATCGACTTCGGTTGAACCGGAGATGAACCCAGGTTGAACCTCGGATGATCCGCGGATGATCCGCGGATGAACCCCGGTTAACCGCGGTTTCTGTTAGGTTAATTCTAGGCAGTACTGTACATTACTATATATATTATACTGTATTATACAGGAAGACAATTTTGGTGTTCCAAAACACCAACATCAGCAAAGGCACCTAAATGATGTGATCTCTGCCATACACTCTTGTGGGGTTGGATTTAATGTCTGGAAAAACAAAGATAATAAATTAGATTGGACTTCCTTGATGGGTGGAGATAAGAAAAAACTGCTGCGCAATCTTCCATCTAAGTTCCTGAGGTGTGTCCATCCATCGCGAATACAAGAAGTTACAAAACTGTGGAAGGTTAGTAAAATACAATGTAAGTGTATTGAAGGGCCCACAGTAATTGGTGTAAAATGTTGTAGTGTCCCGTCTTTTCATGTATCTGTACTGTGTGGTATCATATTATATATACCGTAATAATTATATATAGTCAAACCACTCTTAACCTCTATTTAGTATGGATATTTTTCATGAACAATCCTATCTCTATTCCAGGAATTTGGTGCTATTTATAATATCATAACAGACCTTTCACCAACGACCACAGACATGGATGGTCTTCACAATAAGGTACAGTATGATAACTGTTAAATGTTTTATTTTAATTGAAAGGATCTCTACATCAGTAATGTTGTTTGCTGACATATGCAATGAAACACTTGATCAAGATATTGGTCATGTTTGCAAAACTCATTATGCATAGCAGCAAAGGGATCAAAGCGATCTTTCAGCTATTTAAATTATGATATAAATTATATAGTATACATATCACCTATTTTGCAATTTCATCTTATCTAGGCAAAACAATGGGCCCAGCAACTACTTGATATGAAAGGTGAAGGGTATAATTGGACCAATCCAATAACACCATATATACACATTATAGTATATCACCTGCCACACGTTATGCAAACATTTGGTGGTATCAAAAAATTTACTGGACAAGGTAAACACAGCCCAATATTTTGTACATTAAAAAATATATTTATAATTTGTAGATTAAACTATAATTCTATTATGATTTCTATAACTATATATTTCTATTAACGTTTTGTACTGTAGGTGTGGAAAAGAAAAATGATGACATGCGCAAGGCTTTCCATAGGTCTATAAACAGATGGGATTCATGCAAGTCGCTGATGCTGATTGACAAAAGGCTAGAGATGCTTCAAGAAAACAAAAGGGATAAAAGAAAGTATACAAAAAAAGACATATCATATTGGGATGAAGGAGGGAAAGCTGATGTGGTTAAAAAGTATCCCAGAATTTCACAACCAGCATCATCTAATCAAGCACTGGTAGATGTCGTCATTGAAGATGCATTACACTGCACCAACATGGAAAATCATTCCACAGATGCCGATCACCATCCAGATAACAATCATCCCCATGTAGGCTTTGGCCCATTGTGCTAAAAAAATTGGCATATTATGCTAATAGCACTGCTCTCAATTTTGCCTAATTATGCTAAAAATTATGCTAGAATTCACAAATTATGCTCGATATTCTCACATAAATGCTCGATATTCTCACAGATTCTTACATAAATTCAACAACTCAAAAAATGTTTAACATTGAAAGTCAAGGCAGTAACTTAAGTCAAAGGCTCAAAGTCAAGCATCAAGGGGTCAAAATAACGGATATATAATATAAATAGCAAGACATCATTAGAATACTAGATCATCGATTATTGTACTGCAGCATTACGCTTGCTTGCAGGTAGTCACTAAGTGCATGATCTTGCTGATCACTGAATGAAGCTGGTAGGATGGAGAATGCTCGCTCGGCTGCAGCAGAGGAAGGCTGCACCAGTAGGACGCGTTTGACTGCCGACGACCAACAGGGAAGACGTTCTGCATGCTGATGCCACCACTTCACTTTTTCTTCTTCAGTAGTAACCTGCACGTCCTGTGCTGCAGCTAAATAGTTCGGCAGCTCCGCATTGAGACCAGCGATGATTAACTCACTGTCCAGGAAAGGAAAGATACGAAGAGTCGAAACGTTGACTGCTGTAGGTTTCAACCACTGCACTGCAACTGGACACATCAATCGTGCAGCCTTGAATGCTGCTACAAGATCATAAAGCTGAACATTGAACTTCTGTAAAAACCACTGAATTGCTGGGTCAATGCATGCTCCAGCATTCCGTACCAAGGAGGCAACGTTTTGTGTTGGATCTTTTGCAGTGATTGCAACAGAAACGGCACGAACATTGGGTAAGTCGGGTGCTCGACATGCCACAGCAATAGCTTGGAGTTTCTCATAGCATGAGAATACAAGTGGCCCATCTCCTTCTAGGTAGTATGTGGCCTTGACAAAATGTTGACCAATATCAACAATGGCAGCTAGTTCTAGCCGAAGGCTGATGCTATTTTCTTCATCAGCTAGCATTGCCTTGATCTGTGGCAAGAGTTTTGGGCCGAGGTTAGCTGCTTCGGCCTCTTGCAAAAAGCTCTCCACAAAACCAAACTGAACCATCAGCTGCTCAAACACCTCCCATTTTGACCACCATCTGGTTTCGCTGTAGGACTTTGGGTTTCGTCCTGTCAGTTCCCGCCAGATGAGCTTCGCTTTATGGCTGTGTTTGAAGAGGCGCATCCATAAACTTCCAAACGCAAGGAGATTTGGAACATTAAAATGGTTTCCCACATTATCTAGTGTGTGAGAAAAGCACACAACACTAAATAACTTAGGGAATACAAATTTGATTTGATTCAAGGCCGCTTGGTTAACACTTGCACCGTCCTTCATCGCTGCAAGTAAAGAGTTACCTCGTACTTGATAATCGACAGACAGGCATTCGTTGAGAACACGAGCCAGCTCTTGTGCGTTGAGGGACTTGGCGCAGATGTCAATTCGAATCAGTCGTTGCGTAATTGACCAGTTGTCGTCAACAAAACGGACAATTATCACGATAGCTTCACCAAGTCTGGTACTTCCATCGAAGATTACGGAGAGATCTCTAGTAGAATGAACACCGTCAGTCGAGTGGACAGTTATTTCTTCTTTCAGTCGCTCAATCTCTTGTTTGAAAATAAGAGGGATGTGCTGACGCAAGTGGGAGCTATCGGTCAACCTGTGTTCACTGCTTTCAAGAAGATTGCGAAGCTTGTCAATCTTGAATAGCGGAATTCCAGCTTTCAAAAAATTTTCCACCACCTCCACACGAAACGCACGTTCTTTTAATGGCAGTGTGCTTGACTTTAATCGGTTCCCACCTTCATCTTGATTCTTTAAGGCTTCAATTACAGTAATTTCTTTCTTCTTGGACTTAAGGAGCCTTTCTTTCGCTCGGATGTGTTTCACTGACTTACAGTGACTGAGTATGATGCTCTTCTTTGATGATATAATTTCGTGGCAAGCATTGCAGAACAACTGCCCCCCTCTTATAGACAATTGTTCACCAGTAAACGCTTGCAATCGATCGTGTAAACTCAGTTTCTTCACGTCGCCCTTCCCCCTTCGGCCATAGACCCCCATCAGCTTCATAGACCGTTCCCTAGAAATTAGAGCTCTCTGTGGTGTCACTTGATCGGCTGGGCCTGGATTTCCTTCTAAATTTGATGTATCTGTGCTACTGCTACTTGACGCCATTTTGGCAGTAGTGTTTACAACCTCGTGGCTCGTTCCCAGGCTTTTTGCTCGGCAGTTCAGGTGTACAGTGTACTGCAGTGCACAGTCTGCACTACTACTGCCCACAATGAAAGTGAAACTATGAAAGCGGTCTTGTAACAAGTTTCTGACTTTCTAGACTACCAAATGAGTAATATTACCTTTTATGCTTAAAAAAGTGCTAAAATTTTAGGATTATGCTCGAGCAGTGCTCGTTTTAGAAATTATGCTTTTTTGCTCCCATTATGCTAAAAATTATGCTGGCACAATGGGCCAAAGCCTATCCCCATGTTGACAATCATCCCACAGATGAAAATTGTTCCCCAGATGATGATCAACCCCCAGATGGCAATTGCACCCCAGACGACAATCGCACCTCAGACGACATCATGCTTGATAATTACACACATGATAGCCTAAGAAGAATGACAGCAACACAGCTTAGAGGAATTTTACATAGACTAACAGGAGAGCCAGTCAACAAAAGGACACGAAAAGTTGTTCTAATTGATAGTATTTTGCTTTGTAGAACATAGGTTCAAATCCTGGGTCGGACCTCCGCTCAGGGTCTTAAAAATAATTGAGGAAAAAGTGCTGCCTTTGCAGCAATATCAGCAAATGGTAAGACTTTCGGGTCTTCTCGGATAACAACCTTAAATCGTAGGCCCTCGGAACCCCTAGCAATTAGGCTTCTAGCCTGTTGGGGTATTTTGTTCACCTAAAAGAGTGATAAATCTAACAAAACTAATTGACAATCAGTTGGAAGTCATTGCAGGGCTACACTGTATGTTTCCTGAATGAAATTGTCAGTTTCTGGATCCATCTTCGTTCTTTCTTGGATCCGTCATCATTAAAAAGTTGACGTGACCGGGTAAGAAAAGGACGAAAATGCACCGGATAGACCATTTCGCGAATAGTTCCACGCTTATTGGTGCATCCTCTATCCCAACCTTCAGGAAAATATTTATTTGGAAAATCATTTGCATTCATGGCCATTGTTTCTCTCCCACAATGTCTCCCTTTTCCGTTGAATATTACTTTAAATACGCTATTGTCAAAAAGTATAGTCACATCTGTTCGAAGAGATTCAGTTAACCCACTTTCAATGGCATTCCTGATCCGTTCGACATGTTCATTGACATATTTTGCCTCAATGGTGGGTTTCTCAAAGTTTCTGCAAAAATGGAAAAAAACATATTAACACATGTATAATTTTACTAACATTATACAGTACACCACAAAAAGGTTGTTCTACACATACAGTATAAATAAATAATTTATATTGGGGCCATTTGAAAAAAGTAAGCTGGGGATAATGGCTCGAGTACCGGTAAACATTGTTATTCTATTGTTTGGGGAGTAATAATTTATTACTCTTAAATAACTGAAGATCTTATAAAATTCAATCATATAATAACTCACTGGACAAGTGTCTTGTCTAGGATATGGGATTCTGGTTCCCAGGAGTTAAACTCAAGGCCCACTTGACTAAAAATTCCCTTTCCTCATTTTTCTGAAACGGAAAAATAATCTTTGTCACAATTCTGCTATTTAAATTATGTGAGTGATACAATTATACAACTGCATCATGAACTGTCAGTAGAATATTAAATATTTAATAATTCTTTCCTTTTTTAACTGTAAATACCAATGAAATTTATTTTTAATTTGACTGTAAATAGAAAGATATATACAAGATTTTAACTAGGGGTCATAAAGGCCCCTAGCCATATTATTAATTAAAAATAAAAAAATTTTAATTTTAATTTATTAATATACAGTACATGTATGGACAAAAATAAAAATAAAATAGAACTGCGCGCTGTGACGATCTATAACTGTGTGCGCATGTAGATATAACTTAAAGGAAAAGAGCAAAACAGTGGCATTTGCACTTGAGAACAAGAACATGTGTAAATGATGACAATGACCTTGACAATTGTGTATAATCAAATTAACTTAAAAATTATATATTTACCTTGGGTTTTCGTACGGCCAAAATCGCTTCAACAGTAAAAGTCCCTTGACTTTTCTTCCTCTTCTTCCTCTCGCCACCCAACAACTCTTTTTCACGCCATTCGTCCGCAGTACTGTGACGATGAAGTCGATTATAAAATCCCCGCTCCTTCTCGGCCGCCATATTTACTCGAGGCCTGACCGCATAACCCCAGGAACGTCTGCGCACATTAACCAAGTTCCGGTTACCATGCCTCGACACGGTCGTGACCTAGCTTTATAGTCAATTTTATGCGATAGTTGCCTTTACCATAAACTACGTTATAGAGCTGCTGACGCCAGACTTATTAAAAAGGTTTATTGGCGCACAGGTTCATTAGACATTCGTGGTTCCCTGCATGGGGCTTGATTAAATGCTTGTGTGTTTTACGGAGTAAATAGAATAGTTAGAATATACCTAATAAGATTGGAAATCAAATAGATATTCGGAATATTTTTATAACTCACTATATATAAGGGAAGATATACCACAACTAGGATAACATTCAATGCTCTCGTATACGGACGAATCATGAAGCTGCCTATATGCTTCATATTTATAATAATCTAAGATATCTAAAACTTCTTAAGATTTTGATAGCGGCTCTTTCTGAAAGCTTTAATTCTGGGGCGCCTGATCGACAGAAAGCAATCTCGCTTCCAACCAAGAAAGAAACAAATCTATTGACAGGCCTGAAATGGGACTAAGTTCTGAAATTTGTTTGAACGTCAGCGAAATACTGATGATCTAAAAAACACTGCTTATATATTAAAAGAAAAGTTAAAATATTCAAGATTTAAGAATAATGTTGCAGACCGAAGGTAAAATAATGGATGTGTTCATTAAAAGACGTCGGTTCGCACATTGAATGCCATGCTTCAAAATTTAGCCGTTGAAACCATTCTTTGCATCGATCAATAATTTGGACATTGTCTGAATCACCTTTTGCCGTGTTTTTAAAAAAGGTGTGTTTTTTACACACCAAGGTGTGTTTTTCACGCCGAAAGCTATGATTTTTACACAACGTGTAAAGATCGCTATATTACAGCAAGATTTAAAATTGAAATAATTTAACCTGCAGCTGGAACTGGCAGATAGTTCAAGGAAAAATTCTAATTCACGTTATTCCATAGACTTATTTTTACATAAATATACATATAACTGCTAAATAGCTGAGAAATGATGTCTATATCATAAAGAATAACAATGGCATTTGCACTCGATAACTGCATGTAAAGGACATCGATATTATAAGGATATTTTGCGAGTGTGAACTCAAAATAATGAGACCAGTTGCGAAAAATGAAAACTCACGACAGCGCGAATCTGGTGCGGCGCGGCGCTGCGCTCTGCGTTGCTTGGAGCGTATATATAATACTATACTGGGATATAATATCGCTTGTGTAAAACCGGTTATTTTGTTGCGGGTTTGTTATCAAGAAAGGTAAACTTTGTTCAGATTTCCTCACAAAATCGCAGCGAGTTGCATCACAATTCGAGCAATGCATGTTCACATTAGCGGCGACTTGAAAATCCATATCGCAGACGCAGTGAAGTCGCAGCGATAGTTTACACCAGCGATATACCATATCGAAGTCACGTCAGTTCGAAGCGCAAATCGCAACAAAAATCGCTAGTATTTGCGAAATCATTCTAAACATGCATTTCTAAACGCAATATATTTCGCGCAGTGATTTTCCGTATATAATAATCACGGACATCTTTCCGCTAAAAGTACTTTATGTACTTCATGGTAAAATGAAAATTATCGGCATCTACAATTTTTATACAATTATAAAATATAGGAACATATATATTTAAGTCGCTCACTCTCCCAACTGCCTCGTCCGTGCAAGCATACGATAAAGGTAATAGGAATTAGTCCTCATTTCTTGACCAGTAATAATATGTGAAGTTCTTTTAGGAATTCGGTAGTCCTGGTATTTATTTGAAGATCAGTATTCGACAGAACTATTGTTTCCGTCAAGGAAGTCTCCGTATACTCCGTAGCATATGCTGTCACAGCAATAATATAATGTATATAGTCAATTATGAGGTGCGTTGTGTCCATATTCCTCTTTGAATGCATAAATAGTAATATCCTTATCAACCCAATAATTTGGCCAAAGAATATGTAGTCATCCTTTGCGAAAATTATAAACCACTAGGAAAAAGCTTTCTCCCTTTGTTGACGCTTGCCTTCAAGCTCGATACGATTTATGATCAAGCATAGCTTAACAGAGCACCGCATCAAAATTTGACGGTTTCTGATTGGTTGAACTGCATTCGGACCTCTGCGAAGAACGTGCGCTGATATATGCCGTTGCTATATTAAGCGCAGCGTCATCCACACCTGAGTGGTTAAAAATACTTAGAATTTGATCCTACTCAAATTAAAGGTTAAAGTGTGGTAAATAATTAGTGTTAAACACGGGTTGGTTACCAAATATTGCGAGTTATCAGGACATTTTAACATAACATACTTCTGGCTAGCCATGCTCTAAATAGCATAATATCTTATTGTTGAATAGCTGATATGTATCCTAAGTAGTATGGAAACTGGGGGTACCAGCGCACTTTTTCCATTTTTCATGTCTCAACTTTTTTCTCTGATGAACGCAGCACTTTTTTCGTTTTTAGATTCCACATATAATTTTCAAGCAAATATGTGGAACCTAAAAACGGAAAAAGTGCTGCGTTCTCCAGAGAAGTTGAGACATTCAAATGGAAAAAGTTCGCTGTTACCCCCAGTTTCGAGACTACTAATAGACGATGTGTCACATGGTTTGGAGCCTATGAGACATGTCTCAGCTAGTAGGCTACAGAGTTAGGTGTCTAGACGTGGGGCTGCTGTGGGTGGGGATGCCGCTCGTGACAAGATCATGTCAAGCAATATCACGTATGATCCTGATATGGGCTTTATTTTAGGTAGTGAGTTTAATGGATTCCTTAATTCAAAAAGGTCTAAGAACTTAGCTATATTAAATAATAAAACGATTCTTATGAGAAGGTCTGAACGTAAACGTAACCCTATTGTGGGTGGTAGTGTCGCTCGTAGTGGTACACTATCGAGTGGTGGTGCACATGATCCTGCTATGGGTTCTGGTAATTTAGTTATACCGAATATTAAGATGAGTTTTAAATAGGATGTCTGGCTATCTAGTTGATGCTAAAACGTTAGGGTATGAGTGGATGGACCTTATTAGAAGGGGATCTAGAGAGAACGTCATTAATAGAGTCACCAGAATTAGGGAGGTCAGAGAAATTCGAAAGGCTAGACGCGATCTTAGACGATATGTGACGATATGTCACAATTAAGTCAGCAGGCTTCAGACAAAGAGTATGAAAGAATCACTAGTCTTATTGCTAAGATGAAACGTCCTACTGTTGTACAAAGGAGAGTTGCTCTTAAAGGGTATACCAAATCGTATAGTGTTGA
Source organism: Chrysogorgia sp. JL179-B06 (assembly GCA_035772405.1). Lineage (NCBI taxonomy): Eukaryota > Metazoa > Cnidaria > Anthozoa > Scleralcyonacea > Chrysogorgiidae > Chrysogorgia > Chrysogorgia sp. JL179-B06. The sequence goes on from JAYKKM010000490.1 coordinate 372,156, forward strand.
GGTGGTCTACAATAAGGACCCACTAAAACAGTTAGTCAAGACTAGGGGAGTAGTGGGCTCGACTTTACAGAGAGAGTTAGAGAAACTGAAAGGTTTAAAGTTTTCCGAGATATTGAAAGTGACTCTAGAGAAACAAATTGGTGACGGAGAGTCTGTGTTTAAGACAGCCTTCTTCCATAGCGTAATCAAAACAGTGGTTAGTAGTGTTGATATTAGTGGGACTACAAAGCAAGCTAGTGAGGAGATAGTAAATCGTATTGCTGTGTGGTTGTCAGAAGGTTCCGGGTGGGTTGTGGACAATGTTAGTGATCACTTTATTAATGTAGTGGTGTATGAACCTCTTAAAGGATCGAGTTATGTTGAGGGACCATTAGAGTTGAGGAACGCGTCGAAAGGTTTGATTAATATAAGGAATGAAGATGACAAGTGTTTTATGTGGTGTCACGTGTTGCACAAGTGTCCTGTGGGAAAGGATCCGCAGAGAGTGTCGAAGCATAAGAAGAACGTGGGTTCTGTGAACTATGAGGGAGTTTGATTTCCAGTGAATACGAAACAGTACAACAAGATAGAGAGGCAGAACGGTATTAGTATCAACGTGTTTGGGTACGAGGACAAACAGCCATTCCCTATCTACGTTTCTGAGGAGAAGTACGAGGATCATATGGACCTGCTACTTATAACGAGTGGTAATAAACGACATTACGTATATATAAAAGATTTCGATAGATTCATGTTCAATCAGTCTAAACACAAATGTCATAAGAACTTCTGTAGGTACTGTCTTCAATGTTTTACTACCAGTGAGATTCTAGAGAGACACAAGGAGGTTTGTGTGGTAGTGAATGGCAAGCAAGCGATTAAGATGCCAGAAGAAGGAGACAACACTCTTGAGTACAAAAATTACCACAAACAATTAGAAGTGCCATTCGTAATATACGCAGACTTCGAGGCTATCACAGAGAAGATAGACAACGTGACACCACTCACAGGATCGTACACTAGCGAGTACCAAAGACACACGGACTGTGGGTATGGGTACAAAGTAGTGTGCTGTTATGATAATAAATATAGTAGTAGAGATGTTTCGAGGTAAGAATGCGGTTAGGAAGTTCATGAAAAAGATGTTAGAGGAGGTTAAATACTGCAAGAAAGTTAGAAAGGAGCATTTTAATGAGGACATGGTGTTGACCAGAGCTGATAAGGTTAACTTCAAGGAAGCGACTAAATGTCATATTTGCGATGGGAAGTACAAAAGTGGAGACGTGAGAGTTAGAGATCATTGTCATATCACTGGTAAATATAGAGGTTCAGCACATCAGTTATGTAATAAACTATAGACTGACTGATAAGATACCTGTCATATTTCACAATCTAAGAGGATACGATAGCCACTTCATAATGCAAGAGATAGGCAATCTAGGTCAGAAAATCAACGTCATACCAAATAATATGGAGAAATATATGGCATTCATGTTAGGTAAACATCTAGTATTTCTAGATAGTTTCCAATTCATGAGCTCTAGTCTAGTCAACCTAGTAAACAACCTACCAAAAGATTGTCTTAAGTACACGTCCGAAGTATTTCAAGGTAAGGAGTTAGAGTTGATGTCACGAAAAGGTGTGTACCCATATGACCATATGGATAGTTTCGATAAGTTTAACGAACTTGAGTTGCCATCAAAGGAGAGTTTTTACAGCATCCTAAACGACGAGCATGTGTCAGATACAGACTACGAGCACGCTCAAGAAGTGTGGGAGACGATGGGTGTGGAGAATATGGGTGAGTACCACGACCTAAAGTCTGACGTATTACTATTGGCTGACGTATTCGAGAACTTTAGAAGAACGTGTAAACAGTACTACCAATTAGATCCTTGTCATTACTTCACATCACCTGGACTATCGTGGGACGCTGCTCTAAAGATGACAGGAGTGAAACTAGAGTTGATGTAGTACATTGATATGTTTCAGTTTATCGAGAAAGGAATGCGGGTGGTGGTGGTGTATAACACATAGACACGGAGAAGCTAATAACAAATACATGAAGGGGTATGATAGTAGTAAACCATCGAAACACATCGTATACCTAGATGCGAATAACCTTTATGGTTGGGCTATGTGTCAGTATCTACCGACTGGTGGATTTGAGTGGGTCGAGGGTTTTGACATCAACAATCTAGACAAATATAATAACAACTCAGACAAGGGGTTGATACTCGAGGTTGATTTAGAGTACCCAGAGGAGTTGCACGATCTTCACAACGACTATCCTTTAGCCCCTGAGAGGATGAAAGTAAGTAGTGATATGTTGTCAAACTATTGTAAGACGATCCAAAACAAGTTTAGAATATCTGTAGGAGGTTGCAAAACTCATACCTAACCTAAACGGTAAGAGTAAGTACGTCGTTCACTATAGAAACCTACAATTATAAGATAGAGCACTTCAATTTAATCAGTCACCATGGCAAACAATATATCGACTTTAATACGGACAAGAGAAAGAACGACTTTGAGAAAGACTTTTTCAAGCTTATGAATAATAGTGTGTTTGGAAAGACTATGGAGAATCTACGAAAGCGTGTGAATGTGGAGTTAGTAACAGACGAGGAAAAACTGAAGAAACTAACGTCAAAACCAACCTTTGTAAGCAGTAAAATATTTGACAATAACTTGGTAGCAGTTCACAAGATCAAAGAGACACTAACTCTAAATAGACCAGCATATGTAGGTATGTGTATTCTAGACCTATCGAAGACATTGATGTACGACTTCCACTATAATAACATCAAAAAGGAGTATGGCAACAAAGCCAAACTACTATTCACATGCAGACACGGATAGCCTAATGTACAAGATTGAGACGGAGGATGTGTACAAAGACATGTACGCTAACAAAGAAATGTTCGACTTTAGTGGATATGACAAGTCATCTCCCTACTTCGACCCAACTAACAAGAAGGTTATTGGTAAAATGAAAGATGAGACATTAGGAGTCCCAATCGTTGAGTTCGTTGGTTTAAGGTAACAAATGTATAGCTATATAAAAGAGGATGGAAAAGGTGGGAAGACTGCTAAAGGTATCAAGAAGAGTACCATTAGAAACAACATAAGTCACGACAACTATAAAAGTGTCCTAACAAATGGTGAATTAATTAAAACTATTCGCAGCAAGAGCCACCAACTAGGAAGCTACGAAATAAATAAAGTGTTCTTAAGCTGCTTTGACGACAAACGACATATACTACCAGACGGCGTGTCTAGCTATGCGTATGGACATTACAAAATAGTTCAAAATTAGATGTTCAAATTTCCCAAATGTTTTTTAGTCTTTAGGTGTGAACTCTTGGAAGCTACATGATAAGATCTCTTACATGTCTCGCACTCCCATTTATGAGTTCTCATCCACTCTTTAGTTTGAGCTCTAACTGCTCTTAAAGCTTCTTCTTTTGTTTTATAAATTTTTGGTCTTGCCATTATATATTACTAAATGTTTTATTTATCCACTCGTTGTAGTATGGATCTCCTCTCCTGTCCCAACCTAGATCCTTGTATACTACACTATACAGGTTATACTCGAATCGCGCCTTGACCTTACCAGGTTTGAGGTCGTTAAAACTACCTCTCAACTCTATACCTCTTCTAGAGCATATTCTTATGACATAGAAAATATATTTCGATATATTCTTGACAATCAGTTTGTTTCTTTTAAGAGCATATTATCTTTATAAAATCACTGACCACTGTTGGTATGTCACTCTCATTAACTAGTCTTTTACTAGTCAACATTCTCTCTAACTGCATTTACTGTAACTATGAGCCGATTTCTTGTACATCCAAATGTTAGGTACAAAGTTTCTCACACGTCCGTAGGTAGTCTCTCCACACTTGTTACAACTAAATACACCATCTTCGATTTGGGTTCTGTGGTTACTATACACTCGTAACAGTATGTGGTGTCGTACCACTTTTTTGGTGTTGCGTCCCTACTTCCGTTCTTGATCTCGTCCAATGTGTACCCTAATGTAGTACCACTCCACTTTTTTGGTGTCTCAATCTCATCCAATGTATACCCAGCATATAACATTCTCATTGTACGTTCGTCAACCATCTAAGTTACTATACTATATATATCTTTAGACTATAGTGTGGTAACTTTGTGGTTGTCGGTTAGTGTCTCCCACTCACACTTTATTGTTGTGACCTGTTTTAGAGCGTCTGACAGTAATTGTTTCAACTCTTTTATCTGACGAGTTTGGTAAAAGAGTGCCTCTATCAAGTTACGCTTTTTATCAAATTCCATAGCCATCTCCTTCAAAGTTTTAGTGCTCATTATAATACTCTATATATTAAGTAACCTAAAGGTAGTCCAACAACTCCAACGAATACCATTTGATACTCTTTCATCTCACCCGAGGGTTTGTAATAGTCTGACAACTCAGGCTCTTTACTAAATGTCTTTCCATCATACTGTATCGTCAGTACTTGTCTTAGTTGGTCTAGAGCGTGGTTTGTGTCGTTTATGTCTGCGTTAGCATCTGACAGTTGTTGTCTTAACTCCTGAATTTTGTCTCTCTGACGAATCTCATTCTCGTAGAACTTTTCTTTTGCTCTTGCAAGACTTTCCAGTGCTTTGTTGTGTCTCTTTATCTCTGTCTCGTAGCCGGTGTGGTTTAGCTTGCTGAATATAAATCCAGCTCCTGCGAATGCTATAGCGTTGAACAAACCACCCGCTATCACACTAGCCATTATATATTACGCTATGTTATTTTGAAAATGGATCTACAGGTAAGTATTTCTTACTCTGTGCCCACTTGACAAGTAGCGTTGAGACACCTACAGCAGTCGCTAACTTGAGGGTGCCCTTCACTGATTCAGGGGTGTGCCTAACGGTTCTTTTAGTACTTTCTTTGATGCCATTGATACGGCTACAGCTCCAGCAGTCACGATGGCTGCGTCGTATAGCTCGTTCATCAGTTCTTTTCTGTCTATTGATGTCATATATTATGCGACATGTTTTAATCGAGGCTGTCGAGTTTACGTGATGGTTTTATAACGACGTTCTTAGGCTCTTCGGTCACTACTTGTTTGTCTTGCCTCATCGTGTAATACAGTGAACCAGCGGCTATAACCACTCCTATAGTGCCTATGATGTATCCGTAGTTAAAACTATCGTCCTCACTTACCACTCTCTCTCTCATCTTCCTCTCTTTTGCAGCTTTAGATATAGCAGCCAAGCGTTTGCCTGCCTCTACTCTCTTAGGGTCTTTGGTCCTTGTTGTCGATGTTATAATAGGTACGGACTCACTGTCAGTCATCTATATTATACGTGATATCTCGTCACAGATCGTCTCACAGTTGTCTGACAGATTATCTCATAGATAGAGTATTCGATGAAAGTATCTTTGGTGATTAGACAGTGTGGTTTCACTCTTAAATCTCCTATTACAGTACTCACACAGAACTCTAGAGTCTCTCATATATGTCTCTATGAAATGTATTATCTCATGTTGGTTTGACGATAGTAATGTGTTGTACCCTTGTGATCTTAGTCTCCTTAATACCCTCATCTGGTTATTCCTAATAACCCCATTACCTTTCGGTGTTTTGAACTCTATAGCAAAACCATTGTATCTCTTGTGTAGTTGCGGAACTATCAAATCTGGTTGTCCACCACTGTAACCCTTCTTCCATCCGTCTATTCTTTTAGTAGATGTGTCTTGGTACTCTCCCAACCCTGGGATGACTATTGTTGGATGATACTCTCTAATATATTTAACTATGTCATAATGCAAGTCTGTCTCGTTCATTATCGATAACTGGTTGCATTGTGTGTAAACACCTGTTTTTCTTATAGACGGTAGGACTTCTGTGAATACCCATGTTTTAAACTTCTCAGCAGACTCTAATTTAGACGAAAATATTAGTCTGTACACACCTGGCTCGTTTATTTTCCAAACCATACTTTTGACCAACACCCCGTTTTGGGACGTTGATATTTGGACCTTTATTTTCTCGTCGTCTGCCACATGGTCTGTTATACTGTAGCCTTACCTGGTCTCTTATATCCTAAGATTTCGGCTACCTCTTTTCCATAGAACCAAATATTGTCTCCATCTTTTACAGCAGTGACTGACATGTCGTTATTTCTAAATATTTTAGTTAGACTCGTTACCATATACTATACCACATGTTTTATTTTTGTGTTTAAATAGTAGTTATCTTAAGAAAGTAAACACTTAATAGCACAAACACGTGATCTGACCAAGGTCCCATTTTGGGACCTTGGTCAAAATGACCCTTCTATCGATCACAAACATACTATCAGTAGGGGGTCACATGTAGTGTCTTAATATTTTACTATTATTTGCACGCTATTAGGACATCTTAATTGTGGTCTTCAAAGTAATAGCAGTTATTTTTAAGAAAAGCTGACACTCTGTTTTGAGGTGTTAAAACGAGCTAATTGATGGTAATACTTCTGAGCACCTACTCTTGGAACTTGTCGACTTACTATAGTTTTTGACGAGAGCACACACCCCTAGTTCTTATGTGTGGACCCGTGTGTTGTCGTGTGGGGGCGCGAATCACGCCTCCCTTGTGTCTTACCCTATTTTGGAACATTGGTCTCGTCATATACTTTATTGTACTTTTTCACCATTCCGTTAATTGGTGGGCATAAGTCAGTCACAATATCGTCTAATACTTTAACGTCTGATAGAAACATTGACTCATCGTAAGGAAGACCTCTCAGATATGATCTTAGTTGTGTCAATATCTTTTTGTAACTGGTGTACGCGAACTTACAATGTTCTACTTTATTTACCAGATCAGATTTAGTCAAGTAGCCTTGAATGAGCACACCAGGGCCACTAACACAAGCTATGACTGAAGGGTTAGCAGTCACCGATCCAGCTACAATTCCTACTGTTGTTAATCCTATACTAGTCATGTTTAACAATAGTTTAATTTTCTTCAACCTTTTATATTTCCATTTATAACAGGTCCCTAGTTTATGATAGTATGTGTAGAACTGTTTGAGTTCGTTCTCTCTTTCTACTGACATATCCTTTGATATGTGATTGAAATCAACAACTGACTTCTTCCTCATTAACTTACCCCATATTCCTCCATCATATCTCTACCAACTAATATTATGTCTCGGCTCGTCATGTAACCAGAGACAATCCTCATACCGTAGAACTCTATCAAATACGGGTACTTGTAGGGTGCGAGTGGTATTTTTGGTCGATGCACTCCAAAGATCGTTACGTAAGGAGACCCTATCTCTTTGTAATTAGCTGTGAAGTCTGAGTCTGTTGATCTTATGTTGTTCACCTTAACGTAGGAGTTACCCATCCGCCAATGTATTTATATCATATGTCTCTTGGTGGTATCGATGTTATTTGGGATTGTACACGTGTACTCCTTTGCTGGAGCTCCACCACCATATGATAATTTATCATTCTCACCTCCTTTGTATCCTATGTATTTGTCCCACGTTCCATCATCGTTTGAGATAATCGCCTCCCAATCTGTCGTAGAAACCCTAGTGACTAACCTCACTACCACAAAAATGGATATGTCCAGTATTGCATACGTGGACAGTTAAAGTGTACTCCAGCTTCAAGTGGAATTGGAGTTAGTTTGGGGGATAGGAAGCTATCACCATTGTTAACACCAATAATAGGACCATACGTTGGATCGTATTGTACTAACATGTTTGTTTTATCTCTAATGGTTTTCACTTTATTTGTTCCATTGTGGTATTCCACCATACTCACAGCGTGCTTTGTGACGTTAAAATCAAATAGAACGTTATAGGACTGCGTTCTAAAGTATTGCGATAAGTATACGGACTCCAACACTTTTTTACTGATAGCATCCAAATCATCTACTGGATCTGCTATGTTTTTGAGTGCCCCGAGCGCCATATCTATATCTCCAGACATCCTCCCACCGCTAACGCTTAATTTAGGGTCACTGTCTAGATGTCTCTTCGCTCTTCTTAATATTTTGTCGCTCTCGTAGTCTCTGTCCTCAAATCCATAACTTAGACTCATTATGTTATAACCATAGCCAGACACAGCCGAAACCCCTAGAATTAGCCCTAACTCTGTCGTGTTGTCACCTGGTGTCGCCTTTGGTGTCTCTAGACGGTGTGTCACCTCTGGTGTCTCCAGATGGTGTGTCACCTTTGGTTTATCAAGTGTCTCCAGATGCTCTCCACCTTCTTGGTGAACTTTCTTGACCTTCGTCGTTTTTGTGTAGTTTAACCCACTATTTACCCCAAACTTCATACTCTGTGTAGCAGTCTTTAGCAGGTTGTTGTACCCAGCGATTTTGTTCTTGAGGATTACCACGTTACTTGGCATTAACCACGTAGACGGTGATAGCGCAAGATTTTGGACAACGTTAGCGTCTCTAATCGACTTGTTCATGTTGAGAATCCACCACCAACTTTCGGAACTCTTGTTGAGTCTCTAGACTGCCTGCAGAATCACCAACGACTGACACACGTGTTCTCGCTTGTGCACCAAGTGTGGAGTAAACAAAGGCTTCTATAGACTGATTTAGGTTATTGTCGTCCAATGTTGGTAAAACCATTCGACACCAGAGGAACGTATCGTTTGTAGTCGTTCTTAACGTCGTTAATCGTGAAGACTCTCTCCTCACCTGTTGTACCATCAGCAAGGACTTTACCCTGGTAGTAATGTTTTCTAGGAATCTTGTCTGTCTTACCATACAATTCTCCAGCATCAAACTCTCTACTTATCGATCTCATACTCTCACCACCTTCCATCCTTCTGAGAAGTCTTCTAACAGTAAAGTACAGATGAAACCTCATTACACTCGTGATAACAGGGTGAACTTCTTGCGAGGGTGACAAGTGTTGTAACGACACTCCACAACAGAAACTTGCACAATACGTTGCAAACACGACCCTATAGTAGCTCTCATTATCGTCCCACTTTGACTTTGTCTTTGACGTGGTGATTTGTAATATTGGTAGCTTTGAGAGAAAGTAGCTCTTTTGATTAACGAAGACTCTAAAGTTATTCACTGGGTAGTTCAACACGTTTTCCGTTGGATAACCATCCCAAAGTCCCCAGTGGTTCTTACGACCTTTTGATAGTGGTTGGATAGTTCCACCAGATAGCCATATTTCTGGAAACTTGTCGTTGTGACCTTTTGGAGACTTGTTGTTGTATAGCCAAATCCACATACTCTTGTCATTTTTGAAGGTATCACTATAGTTATGTTCGTGCTTATGATGTCGTTGTTTCTAAAATATATGTCAACGCCATTAACCTCGCCATCTTGTGAGACAGTTGGATCGAACTCAAACTTGCTCAAAGTGACGTGAGGGTACTTTTTCACTAGATTCAGCTTAGCCACGCGTATGGCATTAGCTATCTCTTTTTGGTTAGCTATCATTGGTTTATTTATCGTTAGATACTTAGTATACTCCGGGTTACTCTTAAACCTACTCGAGTCTATCGAAACGTCACCACTGTTAGTTTCTGTTACGAAGAATATATGTATATGCATATTGTCGTCAACGTCAAGAAAAAACCTATTCTTGTCAGCATAAGGATACTTTCTTTTGAACGCATCCATCATAACATACCGTACGTTATATGAGAGTGGTAGTATTGATTAGTGGTTCAACGAAAACTATAGACCTACAAGAGTCAATTTTAGTAACAAACTCAGACCCTTACGTATTGGTGAAGGAGGCAACCATCTTTTGGGACTACGTTAACGTAACCACAGCTAACAACAAGATAACTTATAACAGTAATAATCACGCCTTTAACACTGGGTACCACACCTTTAAAATGATCGCCGACGACTTGAAAGAGTTAGGAGACGTCAAGCTAGTAGCTAACAGATATGACTCGACGCGTGTACGATAACAACTGATCAACAAATAGAACTGTTTAAATTTGGACAACTTTTGGGATTTGACGAAAACACTACAATAGCCACCACAAAAACCAGTCCCAACGTTGTGAACGTTAACAGAGGACTGAAATACATACAAGTAACATCTAATATTGTGGACAGATCTAAGAACATAGTTAATGGTAACAAAAGTGATTGTATCGCAGTACTGCCAATAACTAGCACGCAGACACTTAAGGGTTCTGTTCAACGCTTCTTTGGTGTTGAGTAAAAAATACTGGTAAACAAAGGAGTCATCAACCAACTAGAGTTCAAGATAACAGATCAGGACGATAACAGTATTAACGTTGGTGAAGTGTTGTTAGATTTACACATCACGTAGTGTATATGGACATAGAGCAAGAACTAAGAGGTATTTACTATAATCCATCAACTAGTTACCAATCTGCTGAAAGATTGTACCAAAGAGCGTTGGAAGACGGCCTAAACGTTAGTAGGACAATGATAAAGGACTGGCTAAAATCTCAAGACACGTACACTAGGTACAAACCAGTTGTTAAGAAACATAAGTTTAGACAAACGTTTGTTGACTATCTGGGTGAGCAGATACAGATGGACTTGGTCGATATGGGCAAGTACAAGCATAAGAACAATGGGTACTACTGGATACTAACAGCCACTGAGATCCTTAGTAGGTATGCGCTTACCATACCTGTCTACAGGAAAGACATAGAAAACATGACTAAGGCTGTCGCAAAGTTGTTGGAGAAGGCTAAGGCTAGATTTGGTGAGTATCCAAAGCTGGTTCAGTTTGACGATGGTAAGGAATTCTACAACGTTGGTGTGAAAGATCTATTGGAGAAACACGATGTTAAGTACTTCAGCACGAACTCTGACAAAAAGGCAGCAGTCGTGGAACGGTTTAACAGAACACTCAAGACGTCTATGTGGAAGTACTTCTACAGTAAAGGAACGTACAAGTGGATTGACATTTTAGACCAACTCGTTGAAAATTACAATAATACCAAACATAGTACTATTCTAATGAAACCTAAAGACGTTAACAAGAAAAACGAAAACGAAGTATGGACGACGTTGTTTGGGCACCATTTCGGTGACTACCCACTACTAAAGTTTAAAGTAGGTGAGACTGTCAGGATATCAAAGTACAAAAGCATATTCGCAAAAGGGTACGAGGCTAACTTCACTGAGGAGCTATTCAAAGTGACAAAGGTCATACGTGGTGACCCTACCGTGTACGAGATAGAGGACCATGAAGAGGAACCTATCATTGGTAAGTTCTACGAGGAAGAGTTGTCAGCTGTTGATAAAAAAGACGATGTTTACAAGGTCGAGAAGATACTAAAGAGAAAGAAGGTGGGAGGTAAAAAGATGGCTTTGGTTAAGTGGCTTGGTTATGATAGTAAACATAACTCATGGATCCTAGAGAGTGATATTCAAAACATTGAGTAGTATATAATGGCTGAAGGAGGGTTCGATTATATCGAAATGCAAGATCGTGACAAGTTTAAATCATATGATGAAGAACAACTAAACGATGAACTTTCCGATACTATTGAGTATTATGTTGATATTGGTAGCGCGAATACGCTAATAATAGTATGCCTAGTGAAGTCCGCGTTGAATACGACAAAGCTAATGTCAGGATAACTGAGATAAAAAAAGAGCTAAATAGGAGACAACAACACAAGAAGAACGAGACATCATTCACAGACAATGATGATGGAAAAACGGTGACAATCACCAATAAGGGCAGCGATGTCACCGCTGAGGCCTCAGCAGTAGTGTTTGTTGAACCGGTGACATATGGTGACGTCCACGATGAGAGCTTCAATTTGGCTTTCGAAGAGGCGAACGAAATCGAAAGAAGACTGGAAGAACTAAAGGAAGACAACAAAAAGTTAGTAGTAAATGGTATAAAAAGAACCAATCTAATAGATAGAAAAATACATAGATTGTATAATAAAAGACTCAGTAATGATGATGTGTCAAGGAAAATAGTCAACAGGTCGTACGTGACAACCTCAGGTTCTATTATTTTCAAACCGATAAACAAAGATGGTGAATATTTGAGACCTAAAATAATTCTAAAACCTGGAAAAAATGGTTTAATCTACAGTAAAAACAGTAAAGGTAAAAGTGCGATTGAGCAGTTTAAAGAGCTAGTCGGTCAAATCCCCGACACAACAACAACTGACGTTAGAACAGAAAATGGAGACACCCCAACAACTGACGATAGAACAGAAAACGAAGACACCACAGTTTCAGGTGAAGACTTCCCAGTAATTGAAACAGAAGTGAACTACGATAACGTATTTGGGTTAACAGAAAAAGAAAATAGCGAGTTAAGAGGCGTCCTAAACTCAAGTGATACAATCGATCCAGACACTAGACCACAATTTCTAAGAGTGCAAGCCGACTATTTTCAGGACGCTATTAATAAGACTGTAGACCTTCTCAACAGAGCGGAAGTCGATTCCACAGAGGAGTTCGAGTTGAATGAACGATTGACAGGTCTCAAGACAGCTAGGGACAGAACCTTAGATCAATTGGAACGTGAGACTGTTAGGGAGCGACAAGAAGAGGACATCACTCGGTTACAAAAAATAAAGGAGTGGTTTAAGGAAAATTGGTTAGGTGCCTCGGCTTTAGGAATAACCATAGCCTCTTTTATCACCACAATTATAATATCTGCTAGAAGTGTTGTCTTCAAAGGTGGTCAAGCACTTGGAAAATTAGGAAAAGCTATAGCTAATCTAGCCACAAAAGCTGGCCCTCTACTCTCTGGACTGTTAAACATGGTGGCGACTGTGCTAAAGTGGGGAGCTACAGGTATATCTTGGTTAGCGTCTAATTTATGGATCCTAGCGATAGCACTAGCTTGGTTCGTCTACGATCAGTACAAACAGAGGAAATAAAACATGTGTTATAATATATAGTATGAATACTAATGAAAAAGAGTTGCTTCCTGGATATAGACGTCGTGAAATATCTTCTATCAAAGGCACAAGGACCCGTCATGTTGTAACGCTAAACCCCAACAAAGCCAATCCAGGGGAGGAGTTATACATCGATATCCCGAAAACGAAAGGTAACACTTGTTTGGTACCCTCCAGTCTCCATCTTCTATTCGACTTTAAAAGTTCGAACGTGAAATCATGGTTTCTTAACAACCTTTCGAGACTACTACTTGAGAGACTGGTGATAAAATTAGCTGGTGAGTCCGTGTACGACAATAGTGGTGAAAGCGTCATCGGTACGTACAAAGACCTCTGGAAATCTAACAGTGAGCGAGACCAGATGGTTGAATATGGTATAGCAAACGAGAACCTTCGAAAGTTAATCTCAAAGGACGACAGTGGAGCGGCCAGTGGAGACACACAAAAAGTTAGCGATGGTCTGATGTTCTCTATCCATGACACTAAACAAAAGGTTCAAATCGACAAGATTCTAGAAGATCACGGTCTATACGCACCATACAACATGAACAACAATTTCAGGTATATAATCACACTACCTAAAGCGTCTGATATTATGGTGGCTCAATCTGGATCAGCTGTGGCTGGCTATACGTTAGAGAACCTTGAGTTGGAGTACGAAACTATCGAGAGTCAAGAGATTGCTGATGAAGTACATGTATCATCTCTATACGCATCAGGTAGATCTCTGTCATATGAACACATCACACTAATGAAGACTGTGGAGTGGGATAAAGGAATCACACTAGTGAATGAGAATATTAATCTGCCGAGAAAATCGATGAAATCTGTCGTTTTACTCTTCACAAACAAAACAAGAACTGATAGCGAGGAGTTCGTCTATCCAAACATAGAGTCAGTCAAACTCACCATAGAAGGTGTGCCGAACATGGTCTACAGTCAAGGAATACCGAAATCAAGACTCTGGGGAGAAGCGAAAAGACTATTCGGACAAAAACTAGACTCCGACCAGCATATGACTGTCCAAAAGTTTTACAAAGACGGTTTCGCTTTGGTTGTTGACCTAAGGTCTATCGAAGACAACGCGAGAGTTGCGACTGGAAAAAAGATCGTGAACACTCAGTCAGGAATATTGATGGAAATCAATAAAGAAGCCACAACAGCGAACGTCATGTGTAGAATATTCGTACTCTCCGACGGACTCGTAAACCTTATCAACAACGATCTACAATCAATCCAATACTAAAACATATAGTATTCTATATGAAAACGCCTTTTAACATGTTAATTGTTGGCATGACAGCCTGTGGTAAAACACACTACCTGTTGGATATGATAGAGAAAGAATACATGAATCACTTCGAGTATATCATTCTTATATGTCCAACATTTGAATGGAACAAAACGTACATAGAGTGGAAATACTTGAGAGACCCGAACTTTATCGCTATTCAGTGTGAGCAAGATAAGGTCGACGTATTTCTTAAACACGTGACTGGTATTTATAAAGGCACTAACTCACTGATAGTATTAGACGATTGCGATAGTGGGCAGGACGTTAAAAACAGAACAAGCGAACTAGTTAAACTAGCCTTTAGCGCTAGACACTACAACCTATCCACAGTAGTCATAACACAACAACTAACCTCAATTAGTAAACCATATCGTGAGAACATCTCAAAGTTAGTGACATTCTACAACCCTAACAGAAACGATATGAAACTATTGCAGACGATTATCTTAACGGAGTTAACAAAGCGGAAATTGAGAAAATAATAAAACAGTTGAAAGACAATGAATACGCAAGATTGGAGATACTTCTAAGACATCCATACTCATACGAACTAGTTATTCCGCGAAAACAAAACATATCGTATAGTATAGGACATGCCAAAACGCAAGACAAGAAATCTTGAGACAATTGATGAACTCATCGAAGACATACAAGAAGCAGAACAGGAAGTGATTGATGAACCACAAATCGATACACCACAAGTTGACGACACTCCGCAAACTGACGTAGACAAGAAACGAAACAAACTAAGAAGACTCTCAGAGGACGGTGAGATAGATCAATCCGTCGCTTATCTTAAAAAGGCCTCATCTAAAGTTATCAATAAGATCTATGAAGAATGGGAGGTAAAAAGAATGGAGAAAGCGAACGTGTTCCTCTGTGATCTTTTAATAAGCAAGTTCGCCCACGCGTTAGGAGGGTTCAACGCTA
This sequence comes from Chrysogorgia sp. JL179-B06, assembly GCA_035772405.1. Lineage (NCBI taxonomy): Eukaryota > Metazoa > Cnidaria > Anthozoa > Scleralcyonacea > Chrysogorgiidae > Chrysogorgia > Chrysogorgia sp. JL179-B06. The sequence continues at coordinate 387,246 of JAYKKM010000490.1, forward strand.
TCGAGTCACCTGAAAAGCTCGAAAACGAGTTGATTACTGACCAGTTATTAAAAAGAGATGTAGAGAAGTTTATATCACACATATCCCCCTACCTCCCTTGTTTAGGGTTGCTATCAGGTGGACTGACAACTAGTAAACACGTATTTAGCCATATGGCTAGAGGGGAAATCCTCGAGGGGCAACCCCCAAACGAAGGAGACAGTGCTATCTAATTACAATATGAGTGGAAGCGAGTCGAAGATGAGATATCGCACTACCATGTTCTTCTTATTGACGTCAGCACTTTTTAGGGATTCCCCACTATTGCTCATGAAGGTACAGATGGAATGTGATTCTAGGATTGCGTAACAAACGACACAGCTGTGTCACTTTTTCCTGTGTGGCGTGTTGTCTTAGATTATGTAACAAACGACACAGCTGTGTCACTCGCGCGGACAAGTGTGACGGACTGGGAACTAAGGACGTTACCCAAGTTGCGTATCAAACGACACAGCTGTGTCACTCGCTCGGACAAGTGTGACGGACTGGGAACTAAGGACGTTGTCCAAGTTGTGTAACAGACGACAAAGCTGTGTCACTCGCGCGGACGAGTGTGATGGACTAGGAAAGGAAGTCCAACTCATGATTCGAACGCCCTTAGTGAGTGTGCCGCAGCACAATGCTTAACCTCGCGAGCTACCACACCCATAGCAAGTTACACACTCATTTTATAGTATTTAAGTGAATCAAATTTTGGTTGACGAATGTGAGACACCTCACAACGAAACGACACGTAGGTCCCACGCGGCTGAACAAACCCATTGGGTACCTAATTTACAAAACGACCTAAAGACGTGAGTGTATATCAACTTAATGGACGAACAATGTCTAATGAGCGCCCTGGAGAGTAGTGTAGAACGTGGGGAATCAGTGGAGGAAAAGATAATGAGACTCAACAAAGAGTTGTCGTTTATCTACCAGATTAGAGAGTTCAAACGACAACTCTTCACTAAGAGTAGTGTAGAACGTGAGGAACTAGACGATAGGTTTAAACATACCGTATTGGGGAAAAGGATTACCAGTCATAACAAAGAGTTGTGGTTTCTCAATCATCTTAAATAGCTTAAACGATCAACACATACCAAAACCATCACCAGGACCCCCACCCAGACCCACCAAATGACGCATAACATCGATGAGAACCCACTAAGTCTTACTACACATCATCACCACTGCATAGTAGGATTGCTACGTACTAACACCTGAAAACTATTTTGGGAAACATACAGAACGATTTTCGAGTCTAATTTATTTTGTCTCACTTAACGAATTTTATTTTGTCTCGTTTTAGTAGTCTTGAAACTGGGGAGTGACAGCGAATTTTTTAATTTTGGGTGCGAAGCACGAAAAATTGAAAACTGCGCTGGTACCCCCAGTTTCTATACTATTATCCTACATTCCTCGGCATATTTCTATTTTGACAAATTCATGCCAGGATCGTTTGTTTGAACGGACTCGCTCTTTACCGCGTGAAAGTTGAATTTGGAAATGTTATAGCCACTATTTCGAGCAACATACTGAGCAAGGAACGACTGCTCTTACGCGGTCGTTGACATGCAGCCGGTTACAAAAGCCTATCCATAATTATTCGAATCGACGATGGATTTTTGACGTTGAAGCGACGTCGAGTTGTCGACGTTGAATGGCCGGTCTATCGCCGGTCATTCAACGTCGCCCGGTCTATCGCCGAGCATCTTTTATTTTCCTCGATCTATATGCAGCTTAGGCAAAAGACTCGACTTTGATAGAAGCCCTCCGAGTACAGATAATTAAATCATTAATGGTCGAGATCTGCAGTCTTGTCGATAAATTTATAGTTGTGATTTAAATTTGCCTACAGGTTGTCATTCACGTATTAAAAATCTGTCGGTGCAACAGCATTGATTTATTTGCAGTATCAAAAACTAACGAGCATGCATGATGCTTGCAGTAAAGATGTCTTTTGAATAAAAGATGTGTAAAATTTAAAGGTGTGTAAAATCAAGCAAGATGTGTAAAATGAAAAGGTGTGTTTTTGGCTAAAATGTGTGTAAAATAACACACCTTTGCGAATTCAAAGGTGTGTAAAAATGTTTACACACCTAAGATGTGTTATTTTGCACACCTAAGATGTGTAATTTTACACGCTACCGTGTGTAAAACTACACACCAAGGTGTGTAAAACTACACGCCAAGATTTGTAATTCGGATAAGGTGTGCAATTTTACACGCCTTAAGTGACCAAGTTCTGCAATTTTACACACCTTAGGTGTGTAAAATTTCACACTATTTTTTAGAGTGTAACCGTGCTAGCTCGCTTTGCATGTAAGGCCTTGAAGTTGCATTTTTCGCAACTGGTCCAGGCTTGGTCTTAAAATGTATATATTCCAACACTCGAAATTTTCCTTCACCATAAATCCTATCAACATGTAGTTTGATCGAGTGAAATGCCAAATATTACCTATATATATCAATATATATATATATAACATGAAAACAAAAGTTTGAGTTACTTCATAAGAACTTTATTCACGACAAATTTGTTTCGTATGGCAAGTGCGAAGCTTTCCACACTCGTCAGTTGACGAGTGTGGCAAGCTTCGCACTTTCCATACGAGACGAGTGTGGCAAGCTTCGCACTTGCCATACGAAACAAATTTGCCGTGAATAAAGTTCTTATGAAGTAACTCAAACTTGTGTTTTCATGTTATATCGCTCTGCTTCGCCATTGAGCACTCTACCCGTATGATTTTGTACTCGATACTAGCTCCAACACTCGAAATTTTCCTTCACCATAAATTCTAATTATGGTGCAACGGGAGAATTCACTGTTGCCGTTCGATCGGAAGGCCATTGGGCAGGCTCTACTAAAAAAAGTAAATTAAAATTAAAAAAGTCTGCTTGCTCCTATCATCGCTCTGTTATAAAGTGGGCCCTGATATTTCCCTGATATTTAGATATTTCAAGCCCCGCTCTAAATTAGACGCTCTAACCTTTAAGTTAGTCATTGATAAGAGCATCTCACTGGTAATCAGAAGGTTACAGGTTCGTCTGTCTATATGTATATTCTATACCATGTTATGATGTTATCGATAATGATGGCATCTTTTTCTCATTTATTATTTTTTATTTTTACTTTTTTAATAAAGATCTCATGGTATCATTGTAAACGATGGAAAATGGCATCATATTTGTGTGACATGGAAATCTGAAGGCGGAAAGTATTCCTTTTACAAAGACGGCAATAATGTCGGTACAGGAACTATTGACTATAGTAAAGGGAAAACAATAGCAGCCGGAGGGACATGGGTACTTGGCTGGGATCAAGATAAGGTTGGAGGAGGTTTCGTTCGTACTCAGGCTCTCAAGGGAGAAATGATGGAAGTTAATATCTGGAATAAAGTTCTCTCTGATATTGAGATTTTGGAAATGTCAAAATGTTGCTTGTCCGGTCAGAAAGGAAACGTAAAGAATTGGAAGGAATTTCAAGATGGAGTGAAAGGAAATGTTAAGAAGGTGGTGCCGACATGCTAAACTTCAACCAAGTTTTACTTCATAGATTTTAAGTGATAGAACTTTAGTTAATTAGAATAAAGAAACTGTTTGCTGATATTTATTATTTAAATATAATTTGTTTGGAATTCGTGTATTACAGGGACTGTGTAGAGTTTTGGTGGAAATGGCTAAAGGGAATACTCAAAGTTTCTTACTGTTTATTTTTGTTTAGGTTAGCTACCGTTAGGGTTAGGATTGGTATAGGAATAGGATTATAATTAGACTATAGTTAGGGTTAGGATTGGTATAGGAATAGGATTATAATTAGACTATAGTTAGGGTTAGGATTGGTATAGGAATAGGATTATAATTAGACTATAGTTAGGGTTAGGATTGGTATAGGAATAAGATTATAATTAGACTATAGTTAGGGTTAGGATTGGTATAGGAATAAGATTATAATTAGACTATAGTTAGGGTTAGGATTGGTATAGGAATAAGATTATAATTAGACTATAGTTAGGGTTAGGATTGGTATAGGAATAGGATTATAATTAGACTATAGTTAGGGTTAGGATTGGTATAGGAATAGGATTATAATTAGACTATAGTTAGGGTTAGGATTGGTATAGGAATAGGATTATAATTAGACTATAGTTAGGGTTAGGATTGGTATAGGAATAGGATTATAATTAGACTATAGTTAGGGTTAGGATTGGTATAGGAATAGGATTATAATTAGACTATAGTTAGGGTTAGGATTGGTATAGGAATAAGATTATAATTAGACTATAGTTAGGGTTAGGATTGGTATAGGAATAAGATTATAATTAGACTATAGTTAGGGTTAGGATTGGTATAGGAATAAGATTATAATTAGACTATAGTTAGGGTTAGGATTGGTATAGGAATAGGATTATAATTAGACTATAGTTAGGGTTAGGATTGGTATAGGAATAGGATTATAATTAGACTATAGTTAGGGTTAGGATTGGTATAGGAATAGGATTATAATTAGACTATAGTTAGGGTTAGGATTGGTATAGGAATAGGATTATAATTAGACTATAGTTAGGGTTAGGATTGGTATAGGAATAGGATTATAATTAGACTATAGTTAGGGTTAGGATTGGTATAGGAATAGGATTATAATTAGACTATAGTTAGGGTTAGGATTGGTATAGGAATAGGATTATAATTAAACTATAGTTAGGGTTAGGATGGGTATAGGAATAGGATTATAATTAGACTATAGTTAGGGTTAGGATTGGTATAGGAATAGGATTATAATTAGACTATAGTTAGGGTTAGGATTGGTATAGGAATAGGATTATAATTAAACTAGTTCTTGAAAATGGAAAGGTCCTTTTGAGTCATTCCTTTTAGCCATCATCATATTTTATTGTTTTATTATTGCACGATAAAGTTCTCTGTTAAGGAGTCCAAGGCGTTCCCTCGTGAATTTTCGAAATTTAGCTCTTCTGAAATGGCTGGAAATGCCAAACGTAAGAATATTCATTTATTATCAATAAGGATATCACAAATCAACTGGAACTAAACTAAACAAAGCAAATATAAAATTGTACAAGGCGAGAAAGCGTAAAATCAGATGCTATGGCGTAATAGATATCTGCCATGGTAAATTTACAAAATTCCGTTCATATTTCATATGAAAAACTAGTCATTTGCTACATCAACATTAAACGAGTCGCATCTGAAATACTTCTCTCGACATCTTATGGCAATAAAGGTTGGTAGAACAGCCTCAAAACATTGCCGCGAGCGCAATTTATGCTGAAATCTGGATGTGAGCAATAAGAACAAAACTTAACGACATGTTGCTAGGGAGTTCAGCTGATCAATATTTTGACTTCGCCCAAGTGACTCGTCCCTGCTTCACGCTCAATACATCAATGGAAATTATTCGGTGGCTCAATCACGCTAGCACACCCCCCCCCCCCCTAACCCTCGACGGGTTATTTAATATAATAACTTTATTTATGCATGATAAAAATATCATCCATCAGCAATAAGTCTAGAATTAAGACTTATAAAAACCACTTATCTATCACAATTGTTTTAATGTGACTTATTATATATTAAATCTTCATAAAATTCCTTTTCTGTCTGTCTCTAATTCGATGTTTGGTAAAATATTGTATGCAACAATATGTTTTGCTATGCGTATCGTCTCATTGGTTGTTGTAGCCATAATCTATTTAAAGAGTGAGTGTCAACCGTCGTGCCTTGCGCGTTTGTGTTTATGTTTTCGTACGATAACGAAGTGTTTTGAAGTGCTTCGTTGCCAACTTGACGTGGTAATTGGTAAATACTTCGGAAATTCACCAAGTCTTCTCAGAAAACCCTATAGAGGCTTTCTTATTCATCCACAATCCAAATACGTCGACTTGGAACCTAATTTTTTGGTTTGAACCTCGTCACTTGATCTTGCACGCTTCGCGTCAGTCAAGGCTGACATAATTCGAAACAAAAGTCAAGAAAACGTCGAGTTTTGTGAAAAATATAGAAATAACTAGAAATTACTATCGCAAGTGAAGTGCTGCCTCATTTCAAAGAAATTCCAATATTTTACAAGACAGATTGGCGGCGTAAAGAGGCGCGGGTAGAATCAATAATTAATTACCAAAGCTTGATAAACCAAAAAACAAAATCGAGAAATACCAGGCTATTTATTACCTTCGACGGTTATTAGCACACATCCCTTCAGATGTTCCCTTCAGATGTCTTAAAAATTGCAACAGTGTTGCAATCAACAGTTAGCAAGCAATGTTGATAGTTTAACCGAGACTCCAAAAATAGAATATTGAGTGCATTTTCAAAAAAATAAGGTGGATTGTTAGTTGCCATAAACCAATCACCGGCAAATGGGTCACTATATTGCAAAGAATACATTTTATCAGAGCAAAAAGGTTTTATTAACATAATTTCTTATACAAGTATAAAGGTTATTTCCAACACACAATGTGACATTTAGGAATGATGAATCCCATGCATTAATGTTTGTTATTTGATAATGTATTATTGCACATTTTGTTTAAATTGTTTTGTATTGCCTTGTCTAAAATCAGCACAAATCGTTTTACTTGGGTCAACAACATCCAACCTCGTACCCAGGGCATTTTGCTTCCACGGTGGAAGGTCTGCGAAAATGGCCGTGGGAAATTCTGGGTGTCATGTGATCTGCTGGTCACATGACACCCAGAATTTCTGGGTGTTTAGATATGATAATTTTTGTGGTCTTTGTTCCATTGCCTTTGTCTACTTTATTGACCTGAACAATTGAAAAATAATCAGAGTTGTTCATGTCAGCATTTGTCGGCATAAAAGCAGCTAACAAGATTAATAATTTACCATACATCCATGGTTATCTCTTACAAAAGGTATGAAGAAGCATATATCCAATTTAGTGAAAGTTATCACTTCTAATTTGCTGTACAATTTAAAGACAGCATTCAGATTTAGATGAATAAATTATACTCGGCTGAATTAATTGGAGTTTTATGACAAGCCAATCGCATTATAGAATGGACCAGCCGATCCAAGGGACATTTTCGCCAACCTTCTAGCCTGCGTAGCGGCTCTCGAAGGGGGGGGGGGGAGGAGGGAGGGAGAAGAGCGCGAGGGGAAGGGGAGGGAGAGCCTGCAGGAGGTCTACTGTTTTGTCGTATCCGCCCACGGTAATCACATTTTCAATAGCTGTCAAAATTAACCAATAGCAGTGTTTGTTTACATTTGCAATTTACGGCTAAAGAAAATATGAAAATATAAATCCACGAATAAAATCTGAAACATATCAAAACGAATGTTGCCGCTTGTGCAAGAAGTCTTTATAGATCCATCTCCATTATCTTGTCAAGTAGCTTGGAGTCCGTGCGCAAGAAAACTAAGAAATCTTGTGGAGACGTACAAACCGTTATCGATAGCGATCAAACCCGATGTTATAACCCCGAAATCTCATGCATTGTGCAGTGAAGAGAAAGGTAGCTGAAGCCGTCGCTCCAGAGAGAGCAAATCCTATTCGGAAATTTCCACGGCAATGCTCTCCTGGCGCAAAAACATCAAGGAAGAAAGTTCTATTTGTCGATGAACATACTAGTCAAACGTTTAAAAATCGACGGATAATCTGCACACGCTGCCAAGTTTTCACTGAAAATATATGGTTTTTCAACTCCTCGATAAACCTCGCGTCCGTAACATACTCTACAGATCCATATACAATAGGCCCGAAAATATCGTCCATACTCAGTTGACAATATAGTCGCCAATAGAGCACGCTGTTATTCCCATTGACTTGAGCTCTGATATCTCGTCGGCAATGATACTTTTTAAAATAACGATGACCAGAACATATGCAGTGTGAAGAATGCCAGCGACTGAAATATCAAACTCTTCCCAAATCTTGAGAGCATCACAGCGATTTTAATACACCTCTCTTCGTAGACTTGCTCCAAGTCTGCCTCTTGGTGTTTCAAGACGGGTTTGTTTCGAGACGGGTTTATTTGAGACGGATTAAGTTTGTTTCAAGATGGGTTTATGTTTTGGTTTCAACAATAAATTGTTGTATGCAGACTCTCCCCCGCTCGCTCGCCTGCATACAACAATTTATTGTTGAAACCAAAACATAAACCTGTCTTGAAACAAACTTAACCCGTCTCAAATAAACCCGTCTCAAAACACTTGGAGCAAGTCTACTCTTCGTAAACAAATGTGTTCTGTGCCATGACGCGCAATAATGAATAATTAGGATATCTGTCATTTCCAACCAATCACATTTCTCGTCCACTGAGAGGACGAGTAAATACGACAAATACAATGGTCTTCGTGCAGGCTCTCGTTCCCCTTCCCCTCCCCAGTCCCATCGCGCGCGTTTTCGCTCTTCTCCCTCCCCCCACCCCCCCTTCGAGAGCCGCTACGCAGGCTACCAACCTTCCACCGTGGAGGCAAAATGCCCAGCTGGGACCATAGGTAGCCCAAATGTTGTTATAATTTCTTATTTTGTTCATTAAAGAACGTTTACCGAACGACGAAAGACGACAAACAGCCGATCCACGAGCGAAATGAAAACTCGCCCCATTCCCCTCATTAGCTACGCGCGACACAATTTACTGCAAGCTGACGTGTGCTTTCACTATACGTATATTATGATAAGGTTGGCAAGTAAATTCCAACATTCACAACAAACACTTAACAAATGATTAAAATACTCGCAAACTACGTGAAGAACCACCAAAAATGAAACAACACTTTGAACACTGATAATTTTACTACAATATTACAAACAATTATGTTTCTTAATAATTCTGACAAACAAGAAAGAAGCAAAAGTCTCTAGGTTTTTGACCAAAGTTTTTCTGTGCCGATGCGGGATGCCATAAAACAGTTATGACGATGTCAAAAACCTAATCCTATTGGCTATCAAAAATAAACAAACTATGACGTTCATGCCACTGACAGGGGGGGTAGATATCCAGATACGATAAAAAAACACAGAGGTTTTAAGACGTTCCCGCGGAGGCAGATAAAAACATGTGAAGAAATCAAAACAGAAGAGATCAGAGAATTTAGTTCGGTAAGTAAATATATTTGTTGTTTTTTTAGTGTGCAAAACAAACGAGACATTTTAAATAATAAGTAAGTCAAGTTATATTAAATTGTTTTCCCTTTCACGGCGAAAGCAGAAAAACAAGTAGGTTTCTGTCCCTATCAGTTAGCTTAAATATTTCTCGCGAACACAGTAATAAAGTTATTGTTTCTCCGATCCTAAATCAACGAACAGAAGAAAGGAAAACGGACAGGTTTTTACCCTGATATGTTTTGACTGTCAAGCTTTTAATTCATGTATTTTCGATCAGAGAACGTTTTGTACTTCTCTTCTGTAACGAAATTGTGCTCTACACATCGACTTTAATACAATATTCCATTACAAAAAACTGACCAGTTAGACGATCAACATCATTGACGATAAAACAGTATAACTTTATAGGAAAAAACTTCAAAAGAAACAGCTCAATTGAAAACGACAGTTCCATGCAACGTTTGCACTGAGCTTAAATTATATTACTTTTTTCCAAATGGACAAATAACATTTAACAAGGTATTAATGCACAAGTTTTGAATGGCATTCTTACTGCAAAACGTTTCTTTGTTTGCTGTTGCCGTTTGGTTGAACGATTTATTAAATAGTTGTGTTTTGTGGTCTAACTTCTGTTTATTAGTTCTGTACACGGTTCTTCCCAACGTGGTTTTCATTTATTGGGACTTCATGAAAACTATTGGCTTGATTAAATGTTCTTCTGAACCGGAGGCGGAGACGAAGTGTTTTGGTCTGAAAATTTTCTGGTTTGTGCTTTTTATCACCTTGAGCCTGCAGCCTATAAAGTTATACTGTTTTATCGTCAATGATGTTGATCGTCTAACTGGTAAGTTTTTTGTAATGGAATATTGTATTAAAGTCGATGTGTAGAGCACAATTTCGTTACAGAAGAGAAGTACAAAACGTTCTCTGATCGAAAATACATGAATTAAAAGCTTGACAGTCAAAAAATATCAGGGTAAAAACCTGTCCGTTTTCCTTTCTTCTGTTCGTTGATTTAGGATCGGAGAAACAATAACTTTATTACTGTGTTCGCGAGAAATATTAAAGCTAACTGATAGGGACAGAAACCTACTTGTTTTTCTGCTTTCGCCGTGAAAGGGAAAACAATTTAATATAACTTGACTTGCTTATTATTTAAAATGTCTCGTTTGTTTTGCACACTAAAAAAAACAACTGCAAATATATTTACTTACCGAACTAAATTCTCTGATCTCTTCTGTTTTGATTTATTCACATGTTTTTATCTGCCTCTGCGGGAACGTCTTAAATCCTCTGTGTTTTTTTATCGTATCTGGATATCAACCCCCCCTGTCAGTAGCATGAACGTCATAGTTTGTTTATTTTTGATAGCCAATAGGATTAGGTTTTTGACATCGTCATAACTGTTTGATGGCATCCCGCATCGGCACAGAAAAACTTTGGTCAAAAACCTAGAGACTTTTGCTTCTTTCTTGTTTGTCAGAATTATTAAGAAACATAATTGTTTGTAATATTGTAGTAAAATTATCAGTGTTCAAAGTGTTGTTTCATTTTTGGTGGTTCTTCACGTAGTTTGCGAGTATTTTAATCATTTGTTAAGTGTTTGTTGTGAATGTTGGAATTTACTTGCCAACCTTATCATAATATACGTATAGTGAAAGCACACGTCAGCTTGCAGTAAATTGTGTCGCGCGTAGCTAATGAGGGGAATGGGGCGAGTTTTCATTTCGCTCGTGGATCGGCTGTTTGTCGTCTTTCGTCGTTCGGTAAACGTTCTTTAATGAACAAAATAAGAAATTATAACAACATTTGGGCTACCTATGCTGGGACCGGGATTTTCTTCGACATCATTTGCCATTTTCAACAACAGAGCAACAATAACATACACATTGTAACATGATATTCACTATCACTTGCTGTTGGAAAATATAAATATACACTGAAGTAAAATATTTGCATAATACCATAGTTGTTACCAGTAGCGAAACTGGTCGTAGCAACTGGTCATGTTATGACTGAATATGTAAATCGTTTAAAAATCTGCATACTGGTTGTTACAACCAACTGAATTAACATCAATGTTGTTCCAGAAAAGATTATATCTATTCTTCGAGTGGTCTTGAATCCTGTTTCTATTCTTCGAGTGGTCTTGAATCCTGTTTGATTCTTACGTTGTTGTGTCCACCAATTCGGGCACGATATTGATCGATTGTCACTCCCATTTCAGGTAAAGTAATGACAAGGTTTTTCTCTGCACAGATGTAAGTTTGTTGAGCAACAGGCACAAACCTTCGTTTGTAAATATTGAGTATTGTCTTTGGCGAGAACTGTCAAATGTCACCGGCTTCGCTATAGGTTTGATTTTAACGAGCACAATCACAATGACTTCGTTTGATTTGAGTTGCGTGTACACACGAGACAAGCAAGAAAAACTAAGTACACAGAACTATCTTAGTCGTCTTACCTTGAAAACAGAATATCTCCTCACTGAAATGAATTGAAATTCCCAACAGCACCAAATGGCGTTGCGTGATCAGAAAATACCATGTTCGTGGTGGCGTTGACAAGTTCCGAACATTAATTCCGTACAACTTCCGTGAAAACGAATAACCCTCTGGAGTATGTGAACAATCTCGTTCCAGAGCAAACTAAACTACGTCACAAAACGTCATAAAACTGAACATCCAGGAAATTTTCACATATATCGAGATCTCGTTGACTATACATAGGTGCGGAAAGAGGTCTGGGCACGAGACATAGATAACCTATGTCAAGATTAGTGTGCTGCCTACGGCAGCAATTACTTTCTAAGGTATGTCTTCTTCAATTAAAAGACAAAATGAATAATTTATATCAAGGATTGACAAGATATTTACGGATGCAGTTCACTAAGGGAATGTCGTGCTTCAAAAAATGGCCGACCGAGCGTGCAATGCGTCACGGTAGACACTCACTCTTTAACAATTAGACAACGAGTCCGATCAAGTTGTCTTTGAGCGAATAGTCAACGAAGGCAAAGCCTGAGTTGACTGGTCGCTCTTAGTTCATATTTGATTCGGTTTCCTTTGTTATTCACAGGTCTTTATTTTTAATAAACACTTTCAAAGCAGGGGGGCTTTGATATTCTTCAGATAATTATGGGGAAATGAATATAATTGACTATCTCGTTAAAAATTCAAGGTATCTAACTACATACACTGATGAAGTACTATCAAACATGTTTTATTCTTGGACAAGTTCGAATACCTAATAATACACGATTATAAACAATATAAATATAAATATACGAGCTTGAGTATCAACAATATCTTTGTCGCATAAATACTTACTATGACTCCTCAGTTATTTAACTAGAACGAAAAGCGTGTATAATAACTAACAGCAAATGCTCAAAGGCAAGTTACAAAATGGCGGTAAAATATTCCTCGAGGACTGTCCTAGTTGGAAACAGACGTCTAATGCCTCGCAATCGGAATTTGTTGCTTCCTGCTCATGTAGCGATAGAGCGCGAAACAATAGTGACCTCAAAAACGAGGTTACTATGTAATTAGATACCTTGAATTTGTAATTAGATAGTCAATTGAGTCCTAAATTGAGTCCCCCCAATAATAATGCTGCCAAAAATTCACGTGTTCAAAAAATTTAAGTTACATCATTTAGATCAGGAAAATACCAAACCTAGAGTTTTTAGTCCTTCGGAATTGTTCGATATTCATCAAATGGGAAGCTATGTAACCAGGCAATCCCCAACAGCTTCAATGTAACCATTTTGAACGATTGGTCTCAATTTTTATTGTATAAAACAAATTGATTCTATTTTGCCGTTATAGAAGACGTCAGAACATGGTAAGAATAACAGTATCGTCTCGTGGGCCACCTTTTTGTTCGTACCACGTTATGACGTCATCTGTGCATCTATATAATAACTGAAGAGACAACGCAAAATGGATCAATTTGTGATATAGACACCCTGCACCATATATTACATATGATGCAATTTGATTGTCTCATATAATATTAGCTAGATATAAGCTCGTATATGACATATTTTTACTCAACACAAGTTTGTATTACTAAAATAACTCAATATCGGTCTCTTCCTGATAAACGTGCATGGAGGCGAGCCATAGCTCGGTAAGCGAGATAGTTTTGGGCTCGTGTTTATATGAGTGAATTTCATTCCTGTTCGCAGCCGCTATAGCTCCTGAGGTAGCCTGCGTGCAGGCGTTACGTTCGGGGGAGCGGGCGGAATTGGGCGGGGCGGAAAATGGGAAAGCGAAAGTAACGCCTGCCAAAATCCTATTCATAAAAGCGTACAAACTTAATTAGCATGATTGACATTGTTTACTTAGCAGTTCGCAAAACAACCAATAAAAAGATGTGTACTAATTAAGCTTCACTAAATAAATAAACATTGCATTGCAATTGTTGCGCGATATATTGTGGACACCTAGAAAAACCATTGGGCAATAATGGATAAATCCTTGATGTAAATATTGGAGAAGGGACTTTTGGATGTTGCCATAAAATGATATATCATGGTATTCCTGTTGCTGTAAAGAAAGATGCATCGATTCTTACTAACCTGTCTAGCCCAGGCATTCCCTTAGTTTTTGGTATTTGTATTCTTTTGGGCTAATTTTAGGTACTTTATTCATTGTTATATGATTTACAAATTATAGTAAAATGCTTGGTATTGAGGTTAATCCTTGTAAAATAATTAGTCTTTTTCATCCTTCAGCAGTTATGAAATCATTTTCATGTAAGTGTCTAATAAACAGTTCTCATTGAAAAATGTTTCACACATGCATTTATAACTGTTTCATGCCCACATACAGAAATTCACATTTTGCAATCGATTGTTTTTAGTGTATTTGATAAAAAATATTACCATATATACTTTACTGTTCACAAGAGTACTCAGCTTTCAAGATGGTTCATCTTTGGTTAGCAGACTGTCAAGATGCTACATCTTTTGTCAGTCAGTATTCTTGTGTGTTGTGAAAGTATCAGTTTTCATATTGATTAGACCATCATGGGAGACCTACATGGGAATTGTTGTATTTTGTATTTGAGTAATTCTACCTTTTACCTTTCATGAACCAATGTTTTGCCACTTCTGACTAGTTCTGAAATCATTTTCTTGTAAGTGTCCTAACAATTCCCATTCAAAACATTTTTCACACATATTCTTAATGCCGTCATATTTTACAATTGATTATTGTTTTTAGTTTATTTTATCAAATATATTACCATACTTTTCTGTTCACAAGAGTACTCAGCTTTCAAGATGGTTCATCTTTGGTTAGCAGACTGTCAAGATGCTACATCTTTTGTCAGTAGTATTCTTGTGTGTTGTGAAAGTATCATCTTCATAAAGCTACATTATATATATATATATATATATATATATATATATATATATATATATATATATATATATATATATATATATATATAATATACTGGTTATATATGTACAAGTATGAAAAGTGTAACCATGGGAATTGTTGGATTTTATATTACCTTACCTTTCATGTTTCATGTTTTAAAATGGTATTTCTAAAATAAACAGTTTATCTATAAGTAGGCAGTTGCCAATTGCAACTGTCTACTGGTGTCTTCTTTTTATTATAAATTCAATGAAAAACAAAGGTAATTATCCATGGCAAGCACATAGCTCCTATTTGCAGAACAAAAAGTGTCTTTCAAGATGACTCTTGTCAGGAATGCAATAATAAATTATAAACTAAGCCATCAACAATTAAACACACCGGAAGCAGATTGAGTTATATACTGGTATGTGCACCAGTACAACCAGCAGCAAATTATAGTTCTGTTGCAGTTCGAAGAAATGGGAAAGTTGTCAAAATAATAAAATATGCTAAGTTACGGCAGCGATGTAGAATATTACTTATTTCAGAATATAATATCGTTTGCTATGAATTTGATAATATCGTTTGGGAGAACTTGTGGCAACTTAAAATAAATACTTGTGCATTATCACACGGAGCCGTAACGTGAAGCGAGTTTATAAACAGCGAACTAGCGAGTTTATTAGGCTTACCAGTCAAAACGTCCCCAAGTCAAAACGTCCCCAGGTCAAAACGTCCCCAGATCAAAATGTCCCCAGGTCAAAACGTCCCCAAGCTCAAAACCTCCCCAGGTCAAAACGTCCCCAGTTGTCTAAATTGCAGAATACCCAACACCGTCTCAGGGTTTGGCTTGTTGTTTCAAAGTGAACAGACAGATATTGCACTGGGCTGCTAGTGTTGCTCTGGAAAAGCCTTCGCCGTCTTTTTCACAATTTCACTGGAAGATTTTGGATTTTAAGTCGAGAGCTGTTGGGTATTTTACTTCGTATAGATAAAGATTGTTCTTTTGCCAGTGAGTTCATCAGGCAAGAAAATAAAAGGTATAAAACATTCCCGTTGTTTTCTGGATCAGATGATCTGTTTTCTTGGTGATATAGTTTTCGCACAATACAAAAACTAAATATACATGTTAAAAAACATAAAAATATGTAGTATAAAACTATATTAAAAATCTAAAATACTACTGTACGTTTAAAACTGTGAATGTTTTGCGAATTTCTAATGTCCTTACTAAGTGTGTTGTAGTCTTTTACTGCATGGTATTAACCTGATGGGAAACGCCACTTAAAATTGAGCTGTAAATTCTCGTGCAGGATACTCCCATCCTACACGAGTATTGACCAATCAAATTGCTTGTTGTATACCTGTTATTTTACAATATAGTTTTAACAATCAAGTGATAACGTACACCAGGTCGAGAAAACTAAAGTGTTGTTTTAAGAATATATTGCCCTCAGTCATTTCACCGTACTGTTATAATTAAACAATGTATTAAAGGAAACAATAAAAAGTAGAAATAAATATTAATTTATATACATTTGGAAATCTAAGAATACAAAATTGCCAAGTGTCAATATTGAAAAATTGTTAGTCCATATTTGGACAGGCAAGGTGTGCACACCTCGATAACAGCTGCTTTGCTGACAAATCTCCAGCGGTATATTCTGACCAATTGGCCAACAGTTTGCCTTGTACTTGCCGGTACTGTTTTCGTTGCCTTCTTTTGAGCTTTTTGTCTGACACTAGACGAACTTGCATGTCCACAAGTTGAGCTTGTCCATGGAGGAGTCGCACCATCAAATAAAATGTTTCCACGTTTAGCATGCCTGTTGAGCATGCCATGCCAACCCTCCACGTCGTTGTTTGTTCTTACAGCTTGGCCAAAGACACTCCATGTTTCAGGCTTCCATAGTGCACCTTCAATGACAATGACAAATTACCATGGGTGATTATCTCAATAGATAAGCTTTAAGTAAATTATTTCGACGATAGAAATTACCCTGTGTTGAAATAGAGTCACAAAAGAATTAAACCAATGACATAATAACCAACCAGCATATCAATCAAACCGATAATCATTTAACCAATTAATTACCTTCAATCCAGTTCACACGAATATATGTGACCAGCTCGGTTAACATCGGTGTAGTGGCTTTTGTAGCTAAATTCTCGAACATAGCTGGTATATGCTCTTTCGGCAAATATGGAAGTGCCAGGAACTGCCTGCACAGCTTATGGGTGGCATTGTCATGTTTATATGCTGGGGCTAGACCAATGTCTTGAATTTTCCTCCAAATGCATTGTGCCCAATGGAATGAACACCCACGGATTAGGGCACCTGGGAAAATGTGTGGAATAGCCCTCCACAGCGCACTCTCGAAATCGAGAACAAACTTCTCGAGTTTTCTATTCTTTGTGATGTCTTTTATGACTTTAAGGACTTTCCGATAGTCCCTTTTGCGTTTTCCAGACATCAAAATGAACGCGACTGGGACTTGTTTGGTACATTCACCACTTCGGACAAATGAGTGGATTGTAAATAATTGTGTGAAAGGAGCTTTAACCACTTTAAATGTTCCATCAACATACCAAGTCTTGGATCTTGTCAGCAAATTTAACATATTTTCGGTCGCAAAAATGAGGTGTCGCCTTCCATCTACTTTCACATCTGACTGCAAGAAATCTGCTGGTATGTGGTCTTCACTGATATCAAAATCAAGGTCCGAAGGCTCAGCTGGTCGCTTTTTCTGTCGGTGGCGGTTTGCAGCTCTTGCAAGGTATTCTGGTTTCTTCAACGCAGTCAATGGCTCTGTGGAGGTAGCGATACCCTCTTCCAACATTACCTTTAAATCAGTCCAAAATAATGTTTTTAAAAAAAACAACTTTGCCAACTACAGTACTGCCTAGAAATAACCTAACACTGCGGTCATTTAGCGGTGAGGTTGCGGTGGATTAGCGTTTCTTTTCAAAAAAGAACTGATCATCTGACAGTATGTCGCACTCTGAAATCAAATATTACTCACTGTATAAAAAGTAGAGTGCTGTCTAAACAGCGGACTTTTGATTTGAAACCAATTGAGTTTGTGATTATTATCTGATTGAATATTATTGATTGATTTGAAACCAATTGAGTCTGTGATTATTATCTGTGATTGAATAACTGCGTTAGGACACAGTCAAAAAACGCGTTTGGTTGGTCAGCCATATTGTTACTACCATATTGTAAACCAACACCCTGTAACCTCTATATTTACCAGTGACATGACAATGATCTCTAACTCTCACGTCTTTACACCTATACTCCCCACCACAAATATGACACTTAGTCGCTTCCTTGAAGTTAACCTTATCAGCCGTGGTCATCACCATGTCCTTATTAAAATGTTCCTTTCTAACTTTCTTGCAGTATTTAACCTCCTCTAACATCTTTTTCATGAACTTCTTAACTGCTTTCTGACCTCGAAACATCTCTACTGGTTTACTATATTTATCATCGTAACAGCACACTACTTTGTATCCATACCCACAGTCCGTGTGTCTTTGGTACTCGCTAGTGTACGATCCTGTGAGTGGTGTAACGTTGTCGACCTTCTCTGTGATAGCCTCGAAGTCTGCGTATATTACAAACGGTACTTCTAATTGTTTACGATAATTTTCGTACTCAAGAATGCTATCTTCTTCGAATGGCATCTTGATCGCTTGCTTACCATTTACCACCATACAAACCTCCTTATGATTCTCTAGAATCTTATTGGTAGTAAAACACTAAAGACAGTACCTACAGAAATTCTTGCGACATTTATGATTAGACTGACCGCACATAAACCTACCGAAGTCTTTATGAGGATCGTTGGCTCCCCCCATCCAGTATTGTTGAGAGTTGTAGTTTCGGAAGTCTTGCTCTAACTTGGCCACTGATAGACGATGCAGACGTGTTTTGTTTTCCACTATTTATACCATGACTATGTCCTGTTTGTTGCTCTTCAACTTTATTGATCTTTATTTCTTCGATGGCACAACTAAAGCTAAGCTAATTGAGTCCATAAACACTGATGTTTCTTCAATTTCGTTCTCGATATCGGCTTCTTTAATCGCACTAAGAGTACTCTTGTCCAACTCGCTTATAAGATCGTTCTTCCTCTTCAAGGTAGACTTGTAGTGTTTCAACTTTTGGAGATGATCGGGATTCATTGGGTCGAAGATCAATAGCAGTTCATTGGCCTCGTTCATTATTCGACGTACGTGTGATCTGTGAGCCTTTCTAGATTTTTTATCTCTCTTTAGGGACTCAGACATCGTTCAATCAATAAGAAATAATGTACAACGTAACTGCCGTTGATGTGTGAAGTTGATCGTCCAGGTTGTTGTAGTCTTGAGAAAGACTGTTGTTGGTGACTGACGTTTCGACGGTCTCAGCGGCGGTCATCTTCTCAAGTCACTTGACTTGTTTATGGACTCAATTAGTCTTATACGACCGATTTTGATTGCCCAGACAGGAAAGATTTAAAAGTCTAATTACTTGGGCTACCCCCTGTGGGGTAGCACCAAGTCTTAAAATGGACTGCACTTCTGTATTTTTATTATTTTTATTTTTATTTTTCTGGTCAACAAAATGCAACTAATTCCCATCTATCAAACTGACGTGATCTTATTTCGTTGTTCTTTATTCTCATGACGTCATGACTGTTTCAGTGATGGAAACGAGCGCTGACCTTATATTCATTCAACTTCAAGACTCTAGCAAATTTGTGATAAGATTGATAAGGAATGTGACTGGCAAGTATATTAATAATAAACATGCTCACACTACTTACAATCGCAGACACCGATAGCGGTAGACCTACACTAAAAGTAAAAGATGAGCGATTTCGAAACAGGTTATTCCGCGGTCTCCATTATTATCGTACGCTGATGTGTACTCGATCAAATCTATGTTTACATGTTTTATTGAATCGATCAAACTGTTTAAATGTGCTACTGAATTGTACTGAAATATGTTGCTCAATTGCTGTAAATGGAATTGAATGAAGAACATTGATGAAGTGATAAATGAAGTGACAGGCACTATAAAACATGCTGTTGTGATATTATCCGACGCGGCAATGTTATTTTTTCTAATATCTGTTCGATTGAAGGTCTTCGTGTGTCAAAATTTATATAAAAAACAACGGCAAGGTATACGAAACATATCTGTTACGAAATTACATCGGTTTAATGGACATAAAAGCATTAAATCATTGGGTAAACAACGAATAGATCTTGAAGCCATGTCCTTTGATTTTAGAGACGAGTCTCGCTTTAATCGCTAATACGCATTGTCTCATATAACATCTGATCTTCACATTTTAAGTAGACGAAACCTACAGCGTTCGATTCGCCAGATTCAAGTGATCATTTCGATATAGAATTGATTTAAATCGGACAAAAACACAATATTTCATGATTAATATTACAGAGTTTCACGGGATAAATGTCAACACAGTATAATATGTTTGTCCTTGGCTGTTCTTTCCGTCTTCATGATTGATCTCTCATCTGTGTTTCTCTCATCTTGGAGATAATCTTTGCAATGGTTTGCAGGTTTACAGGTCTCGGTAAACTTTTCCAACAGCGATTCATTGGCAATAAAACGAAAGTCCGAACTCGCTTCGTATTCGCTTGCATGCCTTGCCCCCAAATCAGTAGCCCAAGTGAACGCCTGAGCAGGCGTCTTGTTAAGAAATAAAAAACGTGTCGCGTGTGATTATCGAGTTATAATGGCACGAGAGATGCGTGTAAAACACGAGGCGATAGCCGAGTGTTTTACTAGCTTCTCGAGTGCCATTATAACTCGATAATCACACAAGACAAAGTTTTTTATTTCTTTTATAAAAGAACACCATTATTATTAACAATAAAGCCATGAAAAATGTAGATTTACCTGTTATAAATGACGTTGCTATGTGCGTTGCTAGGAAGCCCACGATGAAAACACGTTGGCGATTTTAGCAATGAAAATGCACTCAACGTTGCAGTTAAAACATTCTGTTGTGTTAGTACCTTGATTAGCTTTGTATCCAGGTGTTCTTTGACTATCTTTTGTGATTTAAACTACTGAAAATCCGTCAAAAACGATAAAATCTACGCGAAGAATTACGTCAGCTTATGCTTTATTGAGTTATAATGCACGGTTTTTGAGCTCAGTAACCAATCAGATAGCGTGTTCTCGCTCATTTACTTCCGGTTATTTTATAATATACATTAAGGTATGTAATTGAATTAAAATAATAACTCGTTTATGGAACAGTCTTTCATCCGCGATTTACTCATTTAGATTATTTTAAGAAATCGCATAAGTAATCACTACTTGTGATTAGGAAAATATTATTCATTTGATTAAAAC
Source organism: Chrysogorgia sp. JL179-B06 (assembly GCA_035772405.1). Taxonomy (NCBI): domain Eukaryota; kingdom Metazoa; phylum Cnidaria; class Anthozoa; order Scleralcyonacea; family Chrysogorgiidae; genus Chrysogorgia; species Chrysogorgia sp. JL179-B06. Next base: position 408,112 of record JAYKKM010000490.1, read on the forward strand.
GAAGTATTTCTCTATAATTTGTTTATTATTTGTTTTTTTTCAATTTTTAACAAGAGGACTGATACACCAAATATTGAATTTAGAATTTTAGTTTTTAGTTATCTTTTTAGTTATTGTATTTTATAATAAGAGGGAAGCTCATGATTCATCAGTTTCTACAAACTGTCACGTACTGTTCTTTATCCTCTTGAAATAAGGTTTTCATTCAGTTAATGAGTCAAACAATAAACAGGTCTGGGTAAGAGTTGAAAATTTATGAATGGCATATAAGTGTGTGTTATATGTACCGATCAATTCGAAACTTCAGCATCTCCGCCGGGCAGATCTCGGGAATTTGAACTTTTGAAAATTTGGTCGTTCAAATTCCCATCCCTCTGGGCGAAAAAGTGTTCAAATGCCCTACTGTAGTAAGAAATTAAACGGACAAATTCATGCCCAACACCCATGGCCAAATTATTAAACTGGAAGCACAGAAATTCCATTCCATTTTTGACAAACCACTAGTCCTTTACGAAAGCGGAATCTTTCCCTAATTTCCTAAAACCATAACAATTGTTCAACTGATTCCGCCACCATTGTAAAGAAAATGGTGGCCGTGACAAACTGCGAGCAAGAATTCCACCCTAAAACGCGCGAATTCTAGACTTCTGGTTCAAATTTGCCACCCGGCAAAAGGCCTCGAACGTCAAATTATTTACTCAGAGTAAAATTCCCGGGGTATGCCCGCGGGGGTGGTTATGTTTCGAATTGATCGGTACATTATACTAGAAGTAATACAATATGGAGAAATATGAGCTACTGAGTAACAGGTAGATTCCACTTGGTAATAAACATATGATATACCTGCTATTCCCTTCCTGTTCTGTTCCCCGCACGTGTAAATCCATTCCTATAACCGAAGAACAACAATCGTTCAAGTCAATCAGCTTTGCTTTTCCACAAGGGACATGAGAAATATGCCGTTAAACGGAAATGGCAATAAAAATTAAGTTTATCTTATTTGAAAGAACTTTTAAAATGATATATCAAGACCTTTTACAGATTTTCCATATCGTTCTTGGTTCTGTAAATATTTCACTTCTTTTTAACAAAGAACATTGAACATTCCGCCATCTTGGATATGCATAACCATCCTTGGATATGCGTGACGTCACAACCAGGGTAGAAATGTTTTTTATATCAGCAATTATCGAGTCATTATAGATGCTAAATCGTAGTTGTTTTGGGTGTTGTATACTTTTAAGTGAAGTAGCAATCTATTTAAACGTATTCCACTGATATTTGGGCAATTATTTACAACTTTTAGAATGTTTACCCTGGTTTTGACGTCACTTAATTAGATCTAATTATAAAACAAGATGGCGGATTGCAGATATTTTTGTTCACAGATATTTCAAAAATTAAGGAAGTTACGGGGAAATTTTAAAAGGTCTTCATATATTATTTTAAATGTTCTTTCAAATGAGACAAATAAATTTTGTATTGCCATTTCCCTTTAACGTAGCTAATGCGGTTCCTACGATGTGCTGATAGTATATAATACTGAAAGCTATTTTACGCATAAGATATACAGGACGAAATCGCAGATTTAACCACAGTTTAATGCTGGTGTAAAGTAGTGTTAATGATTGCTTTATCCAACTTTAATCATATAGCGTAATGGTGTGAAAGGTCCCTTTACACACCTTTATACCACAATTAATAATAAAGCTGTGTAATGACGGCTTTACACCCCCTGTGTAAAGACGTTATAAATCTCGATAAAGCTACATTTAAACTGTCAGTTTAAAAGCGAATAAACAATGTTAAATTTCCATTTACCATACTTTAACACCATTGATTAAAGTTCGCGCACATTTATCTCCCTTTACACCGCGTTGTTAAATACGTGTACAGATACCTTCAATCACGTTTATCCATGTTTAACGCCACTGTTTAAAGTTCGCGCACATTTATCTCCCTTTACACCGCGTTGTTAAATACGTGTAAAGATACCTTCAATCACGTTTATACATGTTTAACACCATTGTTTAAAGTTCGCGCACATTTATCTCCCTTTACACCGCGTTGTTAAATACGTGTAAAGATACCTTCAATCACGTTTATCCATGTTTAACACCATTGATTAAAGTTCGCGCACATTTATCTCCCTTTACACCGCGTTGTTAAATACGTGTAACGATACCTTCAATCACGTTTATAATCCATGTTTAACACCATTGTTTAAAGTTCGCGCACATTTATACAACTTTACGTACACCGCGTTGTCAAATACGTGTAATCACAGCACGAAATCACAGATTTAACACCTAGTTTAAGGTGTGTAAAGCAGTGTTAATGATTGCTTTATCAACCTTGGTACAATTATCGCACCAGTTTGTGAAAAAATTCAAAACAAAATATACATTGTACAATTTACAATATTTTTATTCTGGTATTAGCATATTTATGTGTATCAATGTAAGTTATTATTGTTTGTTAAAAGCAAATTTTAATCTACAATGAGGCAGACAAAGCCTTAATTTGCACAGACCAGTTTCAGTTGGAAATCAATAAAACAGTACAACTGTAGCTGTCTATATTTGAAGTCTGTTTCAATATGTGTCAGCCAACTCCAATTGCGTGGACATCGGTTGCCTCTGGTGCTTCTGTTGTACAATATTTTGGACAGTTCTCTGGTTTTCTCTTTGAGAATTTCCCCCAATTACTCTTGCCAATGTTCTTTTTGCCACTTGATCTGTTAATGTTTCTGATGGAATTTATCCAGCCTTCTCTTAATATTTTTCAATTCAGTACTCTGCGATTGTGAAGAGTCACTATCTTCATTGGAAATATACAGTAGGATGCCATCATAACTTCAGCAACGTTTGCCTGGTCAACCTCTTTTGCAACTTTCTATACAAGAATCAAAATAACGTTCATATTACTTCCAATGAAACATCTATATACATACCAATAGACCTCTTTTATAATGGCACACATTTTAAACATACATGTTCTTGTCTGAATGCCACAAAAAATAATTTTAAAAATAATTTTAAAGGTGCCGTCCAGTCCGTTCTGCGCATGTCCATGTTTCTGTTTACATCGTTTGTTTACATTGCGTTATATAAACATTGAACATGAAGTATTGCGGATTTTTTTCACACGCTTGAGCTTTTCCGCCTAAAAAGCGTGTTATCAGAAGCTGTTTGGTTCATAAATGTGGATAATATATCAAACTACCACTCGTGCCTTCGCCACATTTAACGAATGTGGAACAAATAATTTATTATTATAATTATGGAACAAATAATTTATTACTGAAAAGAAAACACGATACATACCTTTCAACTGCAACAAACTCCATGGACATTTGTCTTCACCTCCATATTGATGGTTAAGCTCGTTCACAGGTTTTTGGAAAAAGTGATCTTGTGCTCTGACTTTAGACTATGAAAGAATTTAAGTACAAATTAAAAAAAGCGAATGAACTTTGTGGAAATACCACGTAAATCGTTATTGCTAACTGCTGAGATTTCCACCTGTTCAGGCATTGTCTCATGACTTCAGAGCATATGTGAAATAAAACATGATCTGTAGTGTTAGCTCACACCATACAAAAAACAAAACAACTGCTCATCTTAAAAGATCACGTACGAATACGAGGAATTCATAATACAAAAATTTAATAATTAAAAATTACTAAATTGTTTTCAACGATTTGATAAGTCTTTAATACTTTAATATAATAATTTAACAGCTCTCCGACCATGTTCTCAAATTTCAGCGCTGCAACCACAGGAAGCCAAATCAAACTATATAACTATTTGTGTTGTTATATTATATTATATTACATTATATTATATTATATATTATATTATATATTATATCATATTATTATATTATTATATTATTATATTATATATTATTATTATTATATTATTATTATATAGAGAGTAATACATGGATGTGTGGAATCGAACGAGTGAAATATCCTGGTTAACACGGGAAATAAATTTCATATTTCCAAGCATCCATGTATTTTTCTGTTTATTATATAAAAATGTCCAATTGCTTAGAAAAAAACAGTTTTAAACTATAGTGCTGTATCAGTGATAATCGTCACATGTGCGATTACCATAAATAATCACACATATGAGATTATCACTTTTATTAGTTTATATATATATATGTTTATATATACTCTATTTTATATAATAAATTATATTATATTATTATTATTATTATATTATATTATATATTTTTTTGTATCGTGAGCGGACGGAATCCTAGCCTTTCCTGCAACTGATTGGCTGCAGCAGCGGGCGGAATTTTACTATATTTTGACCACGGTCACGGAATCCTAAATGCTAAAAAATGTTATCGTGATTTTTGCTTCATTATTAACTGGAAAATGGAAAACTAATACAGAATTTGATTCAACTAAGCTGGAAATAACTATATTGAACAAAAACTAAAATATTTTGGTTTGTTTCTTTTTCCTTATCCAAACAATGCAGTTTTACCGAACTAAAGTAACTCAAGTCTTTTACCTTATATAATAAAAAAAAAATATGTTATTTACCATTTTTGGTCGGTCCGGATAGAGAAATATTTGTCCTCGGTCTCAAAAACGTCCCTTGGCCTCGGGCCGTTTTTGAGACCTCGGGCAAATATTTCTCTATCCGGACCTCCCAGCCGGTAAATAACATATATATTATATTATATTGTATTATATTATTATTATTATATTATATTATTATATTATATTATATTATATTATATTATATATATGTTATTTACCGTTTTTGGTCGGCAAAGTTTTCCCTATCCGGACCGACCAAAAACGGTAAATAACATATTCATTTTTTTATTATATAAGGTAAAATACTTGAGTTACTTTAGTTCGGTAAAACTGCATTATTTGGATAAGGAAAGAAAAGCAAACCAAAATACCTTAGTTTTTGTATAATATAGTTATTTCCAGCTTAGTTGAATCAAATTATGTATTAGTTTTCCATTTTCCAGCTAATAATGAAGCAAAAATCACGATAAAAAAATTTTGCATTTACGATTCCCGATTCCGTGACCATCTCACGATACAAAAATAATAAATTATATTATTGCAAAACTCGTACCCAGACTCCGCCGTCTGTTTCAATTTAAACACTAATTTGTCTTCCTGAAAGGTTTTTGAACTACAAATCTAATATCGTAGCGTTATCTGAAACGAACGATTGCGTTTCTCCAGATCTCTCGAAAATTTTGAATTTTCGTCGAACGTCATGCTATAAAACATATATAATATAGCGTCTGCCTCACGCTTTTAGTGAGCGGAGCAATAATTTATCAATAAATATATATAGTATATAATATGTGTAATGTTTACATGTTTTAACCATACCTGCACATTTTCGGCACATGAATAGAGCTTCCAGTTTGTCTATAGTGTACGTCGCTCAGGCATCGGACTGGAGTCTGGACGAAGCTGTCAGCAGTTCGATCTTGTTATGAATCAACCGTCAATGCGGCTTTGTCATTTGCGACGACTTGATTAACCTGCTCTCTCAAGGCTTTATATTCCGCAACGAAATTTTCCAATAGAAACGTTCATGACTATGGTTAGAATGGGATAAACAAAGGTTTCTTGCCTCCATATGCCTCCATCTTTACTCACACAAACCGTTTATGTAAATTGGGACTGATTTGAATTTGCGCGCCAACTTTGGTAAAGTAGCGCAAAATAATGTCTGTGTGGGGAGGGCTGACACACTGAACATGCCATCTGTAAACTAGTGGTGCAGCTTTTAGATAACTTATTGTGAATTGAAAACTTTTATATGAACGAAATATTACTCGAATGTATTTATATGAATAAAATTGAACAAACGAATATCAAACAAGTTGTAATTCAGCTATCAAAACTGCACTATTATTGTTGAAGGGAGGAGTCCCAGATTGTCAAAGCGCTAACACAACAAGCATCCAGGCGCGCGCGCGCCAAAATCGAGTGTTAGATGTCCTTTGTAAACGTCCTTGGCGGCATTTCTGGTATACTAAGCTGATGATATCAACGAATATTCGTTGCTTGCTAATTGAACTGTCTGATGGTTGAGAGCTTATGCAAAACCGGCCGGAATGGCGCATTTTGGCGAGGTCTTCCACACTGCGAGTGGCGCACTTGCTACCAGTGGGATGTGTAACGATCTGGGAGAAATCCCAGCGCCATCAGTACAGCTCAAAAACGCAAAGCAACGCCGTTTATCCCGGTCAAATAGTATACTGCAGATGAAATACGACGAAAGAAATCTCGGAAGCAACATCGTTGGTCTGTATTAGTAAGGCAGAAAAGATATTGAGGCGACGGGCGTATGTCACAAAAGAAATAGAGAAGAATCGAGCTGTAGCAGTGTAGTGTTGATCTCAGCCTAACCTAGGCTGTGTGTTTTTGGGCCTTTGGCGAAAATGGAAAGAATTTGTCCGTAAGTTTTCTTTTTATGTGTTTGAACATATTTTATTTTAAATTTCACAGCTGGCTTATACTAGCACTTTTAAGTGCCACTGCAGGTTGTGACACTTAGGGGGCATGTCCCCTCCGGAAAATTTTTGAAATCTGTAATCTCTGAAATGCCAGTGCATTTTGGAGAAAGATTTTAAAGAATGTTTTTGTCAATTTGTACCAAGACATAATAGCTGAAATACTCATCCATATAACATTTTTTGGCACATTTTGATAACCACCAAGTCTATTGATATTATTAATTTATATTATATATTACAATTTGTTGTATTCCAGACAAGTTAGTATAACTTATTTATATATCGGCACGTTAAATTCTGCCTTGCGTATATTGTTAAATTTATTAAAAAAAATTGACTGGAGTAAAATAATGCCACGGCACTGCCGTGGCGCTTGCTACGGCCCTGGTATTTGGGTGGTGAGCCCCCCCCCCCCCCCACCAAACCTTTACAGAATTGCCATTTTGTTAATTGCCATTTTAATTATGTCTTATAATCTATTGGAAGTAATTGGTGACATGTTGACACTTTGTGTAATAGATTCGTATATGGGGAAAATGAAGTACCGTTACTACCATAAGTGTGATAAAAATGGTAATTTTGGTTATGTCCTTATTGTTTTGGCAGTATATTGCAAGATTTAGGGAAAAGTATTTCATTCAGAAATTTTAGGTTTCATGGCACCCTAGCTTCATTTTTGACATGTTAGCTACGGCCATGCTCAGGGGCCATAGTCCCCTTGTATCTGATACATCCGTCAAGCTCTATACAGCCCTTGTGATGTATCAGATACATCTCTCAGGGTCTACATGCCCTTGGGTATATATCTATAAAGCATCCATCGTCAGTATTTATATCTTACATACTAGATAAATTTACTTGGTCAAACTTAGAGTAAAAGCAGGCATGACATTAGAGCAATACAGCACTCACAAGTGTGATATACTGACATACAGTATAATGATTCTACAAGCTAAAAAGTGTTTTAGTTCTAAGTAAAATACCCAAGTTGTAATAATATTGTAATAATAGAAATTGCAGCAGGAAAGGTACAGTAGTTAGTATAGTTACTTACATGTATACCACCTCCTTAAAAGTATTCATAATGACATGGACACTGATTGGTGGGCCGACCCAGGATTTGAACCTATTTCTCCCAGCTGCCGTAATAGACATGTGTGGTACATCTCACCGACCGACAGACAGAGGGCAATAACAGCTGCTTAAACATTTTGGTTCAACATTTTAGCATTGTTGACCTAATTCACATTTATATTTTATATTCAGACTAGGCTGAACCTCTGCATATATTTGGCTACTAAATTGAACTAATTACTGTGACATGCTATTTTTACAGACTATTTTACTGTAAATAAGTAAATGCTGTAAAATAGCAATTTAGCAAATATCTAATAGTTAAATAAGTTGTGCTGCTGTGCTATTGGTCAGTTATTGTGTTTGCATCAAGCTACCGGTATTTAAACATGGTAATTACTGTACATCACATTAATGTCCCCATTGCATCCATATTACATACATGTACTGTATTGTCACCATATATAAGTGTTTTTGCTGTGGTTGCATATAGCCTGATCGGCACTTTGAGTGTTGGGAGAACTCTCAAACAGCTTATAAAATATGTGACACTTTGGATGTTGTATTTGAGGAACAAAAGGTGGATACCGGTTGCCGGTAATGACATTTGTAACAAAACAGCACATGCTCAGGGGCCTGGGTTCGAAAATCAGTTAAAAAGCATCACATACATGTAGTTTAGCTGGTGATATTTATTTGTTTGGCCAGGTAATTTTTTCACTGTAATCATTCTGAAGAACTTAAAAATATTGCTAACAATTGAAGATTTAATATCAAAACTAAGCTTACATTGTGTGTAGTCCTGGGGAAATTATTCAAAATGCTAAAATATTTACTATTGCTTATCTTTCACAATATCCAGTATGAGCAACCAAAAGACAAATCCTAACCCTAAAACTGACTTGCGTTGATGCTAGAATACTTTTACATTTTGGTTGCTCATATATTGAGAAAGGGCCCAATTCCCAGTTAACTTATTGATCATTACAGTATACTGTATCTATCAATACATCCACTGTCATCCAGAATAGTTGCATTTCTCACCAAATGAACCAGGGAATTTCTTTTTACATTTTGAGAAGCCAAGTTCTGCACTGTACTGTCCTTTCAAACCAGCCAACTTCCTTGTTGCTGGTATATTAAACTGATGATGTGCACAATAATGCTGCCTGAAACAATGGCAGATTGCCTAGGCTTGAAGCAGATAATTCAGCTCATCAACAACAGGCTTCAGCAATTCAATTTGGGTTCACAATCCATCCATGGAACCACTCCAACAATAATAACATTTTCCCATTTAAATATTTCATTTTGTGGTAGGGACAACCAAATACAACACACCAACGTGTAATCCTTTAGGTGCTTCATTGGTTGAAAACAGTCGGTGTTTAGCAGTAATCCATACTGTAGTTCCTTGGTGCATTAAAAAAAGTTGTTTTGTACTTTGCACAATCCTTCCATATTTCACTGGCTGTTACATAAATAGTTTTTCCCTCATTGGTAATGTACTCACCATTGACTTTCATCAAACATTCTTCATATTTATAGCATTTAGTACACTTTGGACACACAATAAGCTTTGTAAAATCATCCATATATGCCTTCAGATATTGCCTCATTATTTACAGTGGAGTTGGGAAAATAGCAACAAGTTCTGTAAAAATGCTATTTGGTACATGGAAATCAAGTGGTTTTTTTTTGTCACTTTATGACAAATAATTGCCAATTTGCGAGGTCAGCAGAAGGTATAAAAACCATTGTAACAGTGAATTAACAAAATGCAATTTACTTTTCTTTGCCAATTGTTCAGGAAGGGGTGAAGGTGTTAAGACATCCTGGTTGAGTAAATCTCCAGGAACATCAGTCCAGAACTCATTGTTAGTACCGGTATCACTCTCATCCTCAGCAAAAGTAATTTCCTCGTCACTGTTGTAATGAATCATCAGAAGAGCTCTTAAAGTACAAATTAAGGAGGAAAATTAATAAATAAAATGATACTGGTCAACAGACAAATATTAAATTCAGTTCAAACTAGTGCATCTGTATTCATCATAACTGAATTAGCCAGGTGCAGCCTGAATTTTCACCAGTAACACATTTTTCAGGGAAAGCATTCACTTCAGACACCGAGTACACATTTACAGATTGGTTAGCCGTCAGACAAAATACATAAACTTTGTACATAATCAGGTGAGTTAGTGTAACACTGAAGTGCAAGTTATGTACTATAATATGAGATACTGGATATCAATGTTAGTATTTGGCAGTTTTAGTAAGAAATAAAATTTAAAGCCTCATGCATGCATGAATGTACAGTGTTCATAATATAATATTCTAATAATTTATGGTGAAGGAAAATTTAGTGAATATATACATTTTAAGACTGAACCAGGACCAGTTGCAAACAAGCAACATCAAAGCCTGGGTTGCAGGTTCAATTACTGGATAAATGGTACCGGTACCATAATTCTAATACTAATTATAACTTAATACCTACAGATGAGAGGTGGACGTTTGTCAAGCTTATACAGTATACCTACTCTATACTACCATCCGATGGACCGATGGCAGAGTGAACATTTTTCTGATTATACATAAGATTGACAAACATCCTCTTCTTTCTTGTCTGTTCACTCATAATGATTTTTTCGAATTTGAATAATAGAAAATGAATAATACATAGGATGTCTAGTATATTCATTGTGCATGCCATGGTAACTTAATGTTAAAATACTGAATATTATATCTGTTCATATTAATTAACTCAATCATGAGAATAACGAGTAACGGAATAAAAACAATAACATGATAATAACCTGGCAGGGTTGCATCTCCTCTTGGTTCTGTGATGTTTCAGACGCATCGTTCTCAACATTGTTCTCAACATTGTTCTCAACAGAGTCCATGGCCAATGATGCTGGGTAAACACTGTTTCTAGTAATTACTTGAACTGATGAAGAGCTTGGTCGTGAAATGTGACTTTTGACGTGACTTTCCGAAACCAGTTTTCTAAATGTCGATTCGGACACTTTTTCTTGGCAACGAAGCACCCTTTTCATTCGAATACATTTCCCCAATCCAAGTGTATTAAGTTTGAGATCAACGAAGGAACAGATCAAGAAGTAAAGGTTTATTTGTTTTTCTCCGGTTGCCATAACAATCTAGTTACCAGGATAAAAACTTCCTGCCGCGCGCGTGTTGCCGAGCTTTAACAGCTTTATCAAGACGGTGTAAAGATATATAAACTTCACAATAGATTTATTTCTCTTTAAATAATAGTATAAAGGTTATGTAAAGGTTCATTGGCGTTATTTCAGCGTAAAGGACCATTTACACATCGTTAAAGTTAAGTAAACCACGGCTAACCTTTATTCAACTATAATCAAGGTGTAAAGGGTGTAAAGCGACATTTCGCAAACTTTACACTTTTGGTTAAATGCAAATAATTCTGAGATTTCGCCCTGTGGCGATATCGAGTATATAAAATAGCGAAAGTCGTATCACACGCATAAAATGTGTAAAAACTATTTTGAATCCAGAGATTGTCCAAACTGTTGGCTCGCAACTTCATAGGATCATCATTATCTAAAAAAATCAGTATTAAGAAATATCATGAATTTTAAAATATATTTCTTCTTACACAACCTCTTGTTGATCATAGCCAACGTTTTTCCGTTCTTTATAAGTCTTATCTTTATTTTATAAAATAAATGGTGCGTTGTATTAAGATTCTCGAAAATCTAAAAATCGCGCACCAAGACATAAAAAATCTAAAAGTCACTATCCAACGAAACTCGTACTTTTATTACGCTTTTCTCACATCTCAGAACATCCTGCGCGTTTATATATCACGCGGCGTTTATAAACATGGAAAAAGTATTTTAGATTTCGTTAGTTTTGCACGAGGTAGGTTGATCTATGGACTAGATTCAAGTATCGTGTGCTCTATACTCCGCTTCACCAACCTTGTTTTGAATATGCTCATTCCTCTACTGAAATTAACAAATAATGAGTAAATGATCCAGTGTGTAGAGCGTTTCGTGCGAAGTTATAGCCGCCATGTTGGATTTTTACAAAAGAACAATAGATTCTTAAGTCGCTCCTTTTGTGAGGTACACTACGGTGGCCTAACGTTGTCATTCAAAAAATCATATAAATTTAAATAAAATTAAATATATTTTTAAAATGAAATTAAATTAAATTTAAAATTAATTATATTTAAAATAAAATTGAATAAAAATTAAAAACAAAATGAAAGTAAAATGAAATTAAAATACAAATAGAAACAAATCAAAAGTAATATGAAATGCAAATCAAAATGAAATTAAATTAAAAATTCACACCAGCCTATCGTTGTCACAGTATACCATAATGCTTTGCGCGGGATGTTGTAGTTAGTTTTGGACAAGATGGGAGATCAAGCGTGGAAAATGTTTAAAACACAAATGAAAAACAAGCGCGCTTCCAAAGGCAAACGGAATGGTACCCATAGCGTTCCTTCTTCTGGAGAAATTATTGTTCAACGATTGAGCTCGATCTTCTGTTGCGGGTAAGGCGCAGAAATATCTGAGAGTTGGGCCAAGATAATTTGTTCCCTATGCCCACGAGGAGTTGACGATTGCTGACATCAAGAGTGCTTGTCAAAAACACTTCGTATCGACGATTGGGAAGGATTTTGTTTGCGACTTACTGGCAGGAGAACAAGGACCTTCTTGTAAGTCGATAGAACAAATTCCAGATACCAAAGTTATCCATGTGCGGTTTATCGAGTCTTAGGTGCTTCGCGGGGAGGACGAAGGAGACGCGGTTGAGTCAAAACACAAGAAGACACGCGTTGATTCATCTTCGAAGTCGGTTCCCATGGGTCCGTTCTCATCACGAATGGCAACCCAAAAGCAGTATCCGAAAAGCCTGCCTGTGTCGCAGATGCTTAAACTGGGTAGATAAATAAAGCAGACCACGACGTCCATCGACCTCTTCACATTTAACATCACAGGGATGTCATGGCCGAATTCTGGTCGTTCCACAGAATTCTTAATTGACGACAAACCATTCGCATCTGGTGGTTTCCGCGAAGCCCACAAAGCGTCATCACAAACACCTGGCTTTGAAGACAAAGAATGGGTGGTAAAAAAGATCTCCCAGAAACCTTACTGGTAATCGAGGAAATGAATGAGACAGTTGAAAGTCAAGGTAAATAGGTGGTACAAATGCATCACCTGGCTCGCAAAATGACCGAAAAGCTGGCGAAGGAAGTGAAAACCAATAACAAAGAAAAATAATTTGGTCAGACCTTGTCATATCGCAATATTTTCTTGGGCAAAATGGGAGATGATTATGTTACCATTGATGACTTCATCCCTGGTACCTTTATTAAGTACTTAAATAATAATGGTGATTTGTGTGTTGATCAAGCTAATGTCCTGGGCCAGAAAGCAGAGTGCCTGTGTCATTTCTCATTCGAGAGGTCAGAGAAAGGCTTATGGTTGTGGATATGCAAGGCAGTGGACACAGCCTTTATGACCCAGAAATTGCCTCATCGGAGTTAATGGAAGAAGGAGAAGTATATTTTTGTGCAGGAAATCTCTCTACAACAGCAATCGATTCGTTTTCTTCCCAGCACATATGCAACAAGTACTGCGAAATTCTAGGGCTACAAAAACTTTGTTGATTGCAATAATAAGGTATCACCTCAAGTGTTATTTTACTTTTGAGTTTTGGATATGTTATATAACAAATAGTTTGCATGTACTGTAATATTTGTTACAGATATATTCTAGTTTCTAATCAGTTATGATAAATGAAAAGTAAAAATACACATGATATAACAATTATACAATGAACTGGGTTCATTGTCTAATTGGTTTAGTATAAATTTACAAGTTGCTAACCAAATAAATTTGTATTCAACATTTTTATATAAATAAATGTAAATATTCTTTTGAAAACACACTACTTCTAACCCAGAGGTTTCTATCAGAAGATAGTAACTCAGGCGCGGATTTAGAAGTTAGTCGCATAAATTAGATTTAGAATTTGCAATTCAAAATACCTGTGAATAACAATCCTATTGGATAGGTTTTTGTTCTGAATTATTCTTAAGAAAAGCATAACCAATAGGGTTGTTCATGAAGTGTCTAATTTATGCGACTAACTTCTAAATCCGCGCCTGGTAACTCCTGCAATAGCCAATAGAAATTGAGGATTTGTAATAGAAACTTGTAAATTTATACTAACAGCTAATAATTTTAAAATTGCACATTTATAATAGTTATACTGCAATAATACCATGATTGCCTCAGATTTAATCTCTAATTCTCACTCTAACCGGGCAAATTTCTAATTTTGCACGCATTAACATGCATGAGCATAGAGCAAACATCCAAACAATACTCTTTTACACAACAAAGAAATACATTAAGTAATCAAGACAATTATTATATTACCTCGTCAATCATGGTATTACAAACTAATACCACAACATGTTGGTGAAATTAGTAATTAAATGCCCCTCAAGCCTCGACAGGATTTGTGGAACTCCCTCGGGCTTCACTGTTGGGACTTCCACAAATCCTCCCTGGGCGTTCGGGGCAATTTAATCACCAATTTCTCTCATGTCATGGTATTACTTATTACAGCACTAGATTGGATAGGGATTAGGGAACAATATATTTATGAATGTGGTAGCTGGTGAGTTATGTGTTATTGTTATGAAGTACATGCATGTCAAGCCTATAACCTCAGAAAATTTCTGAATCCCTGATGTGAATTTAGGATGTTATATGTATGACTTCCGTCAGGGATTTCAGTGTATTTAGGCTTGATATATTCAGAGGTAATAGGCTTGATATGCATGCGCATCATAACTATCACATTATAGAACTATGTTGGGTTTGTTAAATTGAAATTTGTTTTCAGATAAATAAATGCATCAGAGCACTCATTTGGTTCAACTTGATCTGGATAGGGAATTATACTGAGACACATATCTCTGAATTTCGGGGAAATGAAATCATCTTCGACTTGAAGAACACTTGAAAGTTCTGCAACTTCCTCTAACTGTTCTTCTGTTACTAGAAAACCTAGAAAATGGAATGAATATGATTTAGACCACACCAATTTGATACTTCGTGGCACGGATTTTTCGCCAAATTTTTAGGGTTGGTCGGTCGGGAAAAAAATGGAAATAAAAAAGGTACAAGCTCGTACCCAGTCTTTTCACTCGCCTTGCTGGTGAAAAGCCTGGATACGAGGTTGAAAAAGCACAAAAATAACCAATTTTTGATCAAAGTAAATAATAGGTATCAATTTTATTTTAGGGTCAGTCGGATCCGTGCCCGAACAATTAAATTGGTGTGGCCTTATTTCTAAAAATATTTATCTAATAATTATACCCACCCTGTATTGTATTGGAACATGCCACACTGTATATGCTAAATAGGCACATCTTTATATAATTCTTACAAAGAGTTAACAGTGGGAGGCACTTGTATACAATCCCATTAGTTGATAAAATAATTCACAGAAAGTAGATATACAGTATCAACAAAGAGAGCAGAATCAATCATACATGTATCACATAAAGTATGGCGTATTAAAAGTACTGTACCACAATCCTCCAAATTATAATTTTCAGGGAATTCATAAATGTGATTTGGGACACCATCCGGCAGGTTTGTTTCTCGTTTTCACAAACGCGGTGGCTGTTCCAAATACTTTTTCTAAATATGTCTAGCTGTTTCTGCATCAGTGGAAGATTAAATAATTAAATCTGAAATACATGGCTCTCTCCTATTAAATGTCAGACTGTTAAACATGACAGTCAATAATATAAATTAGTATCAGCAACTTGTAGACTATTATGAATTCTAAACGATTACTGTAAAAGGTTGGTATACTGCCGAAATAGTTTGAAGAAGATTTAACGTTTCGAGCGAAGGCCCTTCGTCAGAGAGTCAAAAGTAAATATATATTGATTGGCTGAACTAATCACTGCTTATAATAGCAACTACAGTGAAAGGAGTTCCTTTTATATGCGATTTGCTAGGTTTCAGATGAGTTTTTGAATAATATCTCAAATATTATCTTGTACAAACAATCAACATACCATTAGTTTATACTAAAACAATTAGACAACCTGCTGTAGATTACTGAGCTATATTCCACTTGGTTGAGCCACGTTCACTATCTCTTCATAGAAAAATTGGGTGAATATTGAATGTATGAATATTGTTATGGATATATGGTAGTACCTATCAGTTTCGTTATGCGGATTGTAATGGTTTTGGTCTTTCAGTAACCGAAGATGTTCTTTAAAATATTTTTATAGCCTCTCGTGCAGTTCTCTCCACCAACGTTCTATCTAACAATGAATACAAACATTGACAAAGTGCTGTTACTTTAAGTACTTTATAAAATGTGAGCCAACATACAAATTCATGCTGATGATGAGTTACACTTACTTGACACAATACATCCTAGATACCGTACCTATTATTCTTCCTAAATACCACATATGTTTGGTTTCAAATAGCAGCTTTCCCCCTTTCATAGTAAAATTTCAATATGTACCAGGAATGATTAAAATATTATTAAATATTTATTTATTTTCAATTTGTACTTGTGGTATCATTAATTTTCACCAAACAAGTGTGTGATTTTTCATTAATTCTTCTCAAGCAGTGTTATTTCCTATACAGATAATAATTGTCTACAAATAAACAAAATAATTATATATAGAAATTATTAATAATTACCTGATTAGATGTCGATGGGCCATAAATCACAGTTTCACATGGATTCGCGTTGGTGCCATGAAATTGACGTATAAATGCGTGCATGGTTGCCATCGTGCCAGTTTCAGTTCCCTTGTCCAATCTCATATAAGATGATAAAACCTTTGTCTCATAGAGATGCTCTAAGTACCAACGTCCGATTAACTGAGGGTTAAAATTGCTAACCCAGATACGTAACCACAGAAGCTTTCTGCTTGCAGTGTCTATGCACCCGTAAATGGCAAGAGGATAGGTACTGTTATGATAGCCCATCAACATATAATGTCCATCGAGCGAACGCACCCAATTAGGTCCCTTCGTGGTAAATTTTCCTTCCTTCTTTTGTTTTGCTTGTCCAACACCACCTCTTGCTTCTAGTCCTTAAGGATCCACATCACACATAGCAGCGTGAACTGCATCGCGTGGAACTTTAAAATTATGCTCTTGTCTCAGTTTTTTATGCATAGCTCTGTATCCCAGAAGCTTCGGAGGACCATCAACTTCCTTTGTTACAGCAATTTTAACTTGGTCCACTGTTACGGTTTTGTCAGTGTAGTGAATAGAAAAATGTCGCATTCGTCTATCTAGGGAAGTGAGACTCCAGGCGTACTGCGAGTAATCTCGTCCTAAGAAATCTAAAACCTCGGTTCTTCTAAGATCTGGTTTCACATACTTTTCTATATCTTCTTTCAACGCTTTATCTTCTCGCCAACTAACATTTCTACAATACGCCATGTTTTACAAAAACATCCCGCGCAAAGCATTATGGTATACTGTGACAACGATAGGCTGGTGTGAATTTTTAATTTAATTTCATTTTGATTTGCATTTCATATTACTTTTGATTTGTTTCTATTTGTATTTTAATTTCATTTTACTTTCATTTTGTTTTTAATTTTTATTTAATTTTATTTTAAATAGAATTAATTTTTAATTTAATTTAATTTCATTTTAAAAATATATTTAATTTTATTTAAATTTATATGATTTTCTTGAATGACAACGTTAGGCCACAATAGTACACTAACTTTGTCCCAAAGCCATTTGTCATTTAATTCTCTGGATCGAAATTGAGTAAAAACTCTGTATTGGTAACGCACGACACTGGATCACTTATTGATTATTGGTCATCTTATAGGCAGGAAGATGAGTTGTGTTTCAACAGGTTCAGGTAGCGATAGGTGACAAATAAAGCCATTTCCTAATTACACAATCGACATCTTTTCACCAATCGTTGAAAATATACCAATGTGTAAAATAGAAAGAGTTATTCATTTTATAATAAACCAACTAACAAACAAAATATAGAAAATTAAATATAGGAAAGATACATGTACTCACTGCACCCGGTTTTATCGTTTCGACATAAATCGAGTTTTGTTTGATAACAAATTCCCCAGGCAGCGCACAATTTTGTATCTCGTCATTTATTTCACAAATATTCAATCCATCCTTTCTTTGAATGTAGTTTAACGACTTGCATGTTGAAGAGAGCATGTCGCATCTCATTTGACATTCCATCAGAGATGACTGGACAAACGATTCACTGACATAACCCTGAAGATAGCCTAAAATAATAATATTTTTATATTTGTTAAATATACGCGGTTCTTTTAATCATCTCAATATATGAATAGATCACCTTTAAAAATGTAGATAGTTTTACGGTTACACTCTTCTGCTGAAAAATAACGTTTTCTTTCTTGTATTTTATTCTTCTGAACGCTACCATTATTGCTTGAATGCACAAAGTTTATGAACAGCGAAGATTTTCTATTCAATTTTGACATTATTAAGTGCTTGTGTTTTATTTTTGCCCTCAATGATGTCAGAATTGAAAATAAACCGCCGCTCATGTACATCGACTTTTACTGTCGAAGAAACTAAAGAAATAGCGACGTTTAGAAGCATCAAAAGCAGATATCGTCAAAGTATCATTGAAAGTGACTTTAAATGACATTGGCAACAAAAATTAAGTTTGCCCAATATAAAAGAACTCGTAAAATGATAGAGTAACACCTTTTACAACGTTTACGTATTTACTTCGTTTTTATAATATTTCAGTTTGTTTGATATGTAAATGAATGGTCTCTGACGTCAGGTGCAGGGCAGATAATTTTCACTCATCAAAACTGTCTTATATCTCAGTGATTGCTAAGGTTACAACGTTCATTATCATGAGGAGTTATTACACGCATAATTTCAAGTAAATTTGTGGAACAAACTTGAAGATGTAACTAATATTTTAATGAGTGAAAATTCTCTACCCTGCACCTGACGTCAGAAACCATCTCCTTTACATATCAAACAAACTGAAATATTTCAAAAACGAAGTAAAATACGGAAAAGTTGTAAAAGGTGTTACTCCATCTTTTCACGAGTTATTTCATAAAAGACAAACTTAATTTTTGTTTCCAATGTCCTTTAACCCCAAATATGGCATTACTGATATAGATTCTACATGATGGGAATAGTTGTAGATCAAAATGTTTTAATACGTTGATTTTCTATAAAGATTGTTTGTCCGAAATGCTAATAAATATGGCGCCAAATGATTTATCATTTCGGATACAATATGCTTCTGAATCAGAAATTTGAACTAATTGAAACATAAATCGAGTTTTCTTTGATAATAAATTCCCCAGGCAGCGCACAATTTTGTATCTCGTTATTTATTTCACAAATATTCGATCCATCCTTTCTTTGAATGATGACTGGACAAAAGTTTCACTGACATAACCCTGAAGATAGCCTAAAATAACAATATTAATATCCATTTATAGTAAAGGGGGACTACTGTAGTAAAAAAATAAATCACTTGTAAACAAAATACCTTGAAGAATAATGTTTAAAAGATAGTGTTACAGTATCTGATCTTCTACCAGAGAAATAACGTTTTCATTCTTGTATTTTTTTAGATTTTGCTTTAGTGCAGAAAGTTTATGAACAGCGAAGATTTTCTTTTCAATTTTGACATTATTGGATGCTTGTCTTTTGATTCTTGCCCTCAATGACGTCATAATTGAAAATGTATCGCCTTTACGATTACCACTTCATGAGTAAATTAATAAAATACAAAACAATAGACCTCTTTCATAATGGGCCCAAATTAAATATTATTTTATATTCTTATATATTTAAATTAGCGTTTCTGACCTCGTCCGTGTGTTTGTAATTCACAAGAATTTTTGCTTTGTAACGAGGCCAGCAAGGCTAATTTGCATTTGCATATAAAAGAATATTTAAACTGACCGCCATTATGAAAGAGGTCTATGGACGCTCCGAAAATGGTTAACATTTTATTCAAAGTTTCGACTAACTGCGGACATCATCAGGAATGATACTAGTGTAACGCGATCTACTATATATACACAGAAGTGATGTAGTGATGTTACACATGGAAATTGCTTAAAAATGACAAGTTCCATTGAAGCTTTTGTTCCATGATTAAGAAGCAGCTTTTGTTGATGTGTGCAAAACCTCCGTTGCACATCGACTTTTGCTGTCAAATTATCAAAGTAACCTTAACCCCAAATATGGTATTACTGATATAAATTCTACCTGAAGGGAATATTTGAATACCAAAATGTTTTAATATTTGAGCTAATCTTCATCATTGCGGATCAATAATAATAATAATAATAATAATAATAATAATAATAATAATGGAAACTTTATTAATATAAATTTTTCTTATATATTTACAATTGCAAATCTCACTTCTTGAGGTAATTTACAATTGGCTAACTTGAATCACATATGATTATATACAGTATTAATATTTCTAAAACAACAGAAACAAATTTATAATTAAACATTTAGTGGTTCAGGATTGGTCCATTCTTTGTTTCTACAACAGAAGATATAATACGTCGTTCTAATGGCGATAGAGATCATGTTTCGGATGTAGTATTGTTGATGTTTGTTATCGAGTCCTAAATCATTTAACATTTCAATAAAAGTATGGCATTCTTTATCGAAAATTCCGAGTGAGCTGATGGAGAGATTAACAAATTTAACACTTGTGAAGTCCTCATTCTGCTTTCTTACTAGATCTTTGTACTTAGCTTTCTTCCGGTTAACGTTGTTGGTAAGGTTAGACTCAAATCCTACGGTAAGTTCAACGATGTAAAGGTCGTTGTTTGAAGTGGAAAGAAGTAAATCTGGGCGTTGTTCGTCTCCAGTTATAACTGAGGGGCTTTCAAATCCAGGAAGATCAACGAACAGGTTACATCCGTCTATAGATTGAAAATTTTTTGCGAGAAAACTGAGAATGGAATCGTGTCTCCAAGTAAATCGTTCTAGGTAATGTTGACAACCGGCAACAACATGTAGAAGAGTTTCAGGACGTAAACAGAACGAGCAGTCAGAACTTGGTGAAATACCCCATCTGCTAAGATTCTTTCGTGAGGGAAGTGTGTTATTTATGTAACGAACTGTAAAATTGAAAATGTTTTTTGGTAGTTTTGATTGGGATGTAGACCAGAGGACGTTAAGTTGTGACAGGGAAAACTTTGAGACATTTGAGAAAAAGGAACCTTGACAGGTCAAACGATTTCTAAGTTTATCCTCTTGTACAAGATGAAAATTCTTTAGTACTTCCTTGGTTGAGTTGTATGTATCGTATTGGACATTAGTGTAGTTACTAGTGGACTTCCAGAGTTCTTTTATACAGTCATTTGGAGACATTTTTAAAGCGTTGCGAAGAACTGTTTGACACTGAATAAATTTGACGGATGGAGGGACGATGTTTTGACCAAACTTGTTACGGGTTAAGAAAACAGTACTAAGAGTTCCAGATATAGGTATTTCCAGCCATTTACGGATGTAATTGTTTACTATGGAATCAATATTTTCAGTTACCCAAGTTTTAGATGATGCAGCAACGGTGAAATGCCAGGAAATTTTAGACAAGACATAGCTACTGTAGAGGAGAAGTTTATTTTTCGGATGTAGAGGTTTAAGATTTATATCAGACATCAGTTCGTTTATGAGGGAGGTTAGTTCAGATTTATGCTGTTGATTGGACATATCAAAATCAAAGTATCGTCCCAAATATTTAAATGATTCTCCAGTTTTAATAGTTGGTATAAGATGATTATTAATTAGTAGTTTCGGCAGATATTGGACAGATTTTGTTAACGCCTTCTTGGTACCAAATGTGCTACATTTATCGACTCTAACAATCATGTTAGCCCATTGACACCAGATAGAAAATCGGTTTAGTAGATGTTGGTTTTCCGATTCTTGACCGGTAATAACAGCAGCGTCATCGGCAAATTGAAACCAGTGAATAGGATTTAGGAGTTCGAGAGAGAAACCAAATTGACGGTATTTTTCAGCTTTAATATGTTGAATGTAGGTGTTGAAACACATGTTAAACAGTAAAGGACTGAGACAGTCACCTTGCAGTACACCACGGCCAACAGGTATATAAAAGGGGTACGCAACTCAGAAGTAATTATGGAAGTCTTAAAGTCAGTGTACAAACTTTTTATAATATTATTGATATGGTTAGGAATGTGATGATAACCAAGGATAGACTGGATTAAGTTGTGGTGAACTTCACCAAAAGCATTCTTGAGGTCAAGTAATGTGATGACAAGTGAGCGTTGTTTAATCCGAGCTTTGTTAATGATATTAGCCATCTGCGCA
Organism: Chrysogorgia sp. JL179-B06; assembly: GCA_035772405.1. NCBI lineage: Eukaryota > Metazoa > Cnidaria > Anthozoa > Scleralcyonacea > Chrysogorgiidae > Chrysogorgia > Chrysogorgia sp. JL179-B06. Next base: position 430,137 of record JAYKKM010000490.1, read on the forward strand.
GTATGTTCAAGTGTGCCAGAGAGATTAGGCGTGAACCCTTTCTGTATTTTATGTTCTATAAAGTTATTATCCATGAGGAATGTGTACATTGCGTTACGAAGACACGACGTAAATACTTTTAGCGGTATGGTTTCAAGTGTGATAGGTCGGAAGTTTGAGGGAATACTTGTGTCATCTTTCTTGTGAATTAGTATAGTGCAAGCTCTTTTCCACTCAGTAGGAATAGATCCAGAGAGCCAGACAGCGCGTATTAGTTCAGTTAGATAAGTTCTTAAGAAGGGACATCGTTTAAAGCAAATAATTGATACTTGATCAAGCGGACAAGGAGAACCGGAGGCTTTCATTTTACGGATAGCAGCAGTAACTTGTTGGTAGGAAGGCGGGTCAAGGTCAAATTGAACTTGAGGATCAGATAACGTGCGAATCCAGCTTGGGATGTGAAACAATTTGTTAGGATTAATTGCAGCTAAAGTGTTAGTAAAATAATTTACGCATTCCGTCATGCTGAAGGATGGGAATACGGCATCTTTTCTCTTTAGGACGCTTTTAACATAACCCCAAAAATTTCTTTCGACATATTTATCGTGATTGAGCGACTCGTCATGGTTTGGATCAGTCTGAGTGTTGTTGTTGTTGTTCTTACGAAGCTTATTACGCAGGATACGAGATACGTATTTTACTTCAGACAGGTCAGAATTTGTTGATTTAAGATTGCTTAGAGCCTTCTTCAGATTCTTTACAGTATGATCTTTATACTTTGTTACAAGGTTTTGGTCGGGTATCGTTTCAACATGTCCAAAATTTTCAACGAAGTAGTTGTATATAATGTCGTTTAAATGCCTTATACTTGAGTTTAAGTCGAGCTCTCTGATTGGTCCATTTAATTGGATCGCAAATTTAAAATAATCGTTGGCCATTGCCCATTCTGAGACCCTTTTAGGTAGTTTTATGCCTTTTCTCAATACTGGTATAGCTTCCTCAGTAGCCAAATTTGATTGTATATTGACTTGATCTTCTGCAGGGACATCAGTGGTGCTCTCCGCGATTTCATCTTCGAGATCTGCACACAGCTCATTGTTTAGACCATGTATGACTCTACAGCTGCGCTGGTGCATCTTGAGACCACGAATCCCTTTACAAATCTTGCCACAACAACATTTTATCACAGTGCGGGTTGAGATCGGTACACTTGGAGCTGTATTTTGTGAGCGACTTTCTTCTGCTTGGTTGACTCGTTGTTTACATCGCCAAGAGTGTCGGCCAAGCGTAATGAAATCTTTCTCACAGAATGAACACACGACGCAGATCAATAGTAAACCAATAAAGCTTGAGCGAATCATGATTAGAAATCTTCTAGACTGGATAGATTTATATTTGGAGTAATTTAGTGTGATTCAAGTAAGAAACCAGCGATAAAACTATAGACATGTACAGAGCGCGTGTGAACGGCTCTGCTCGATGCTAATAATAATAATAATAATAATAATAATAATAATAATAATAATAACGACTTTATTACAGTATATGCACAAAAAATTGGCTCTTCACCTGTAAACATTAATTATAACACTATATAAACCTATATGACTTAATAATATATAACCTATACGTAAATATACTATATATAAATTAGAGAAAAAATCAAATAAAAATTACGCACTTACTATTTATATAGTCTTTCATTTGTAATGCACAAATAGTGTGCTTTGGCAGTACGCTTAAAGTCATTAAAGACCCGACATTCTCTAATGTTGGAAGGTAAACTATGAAATACATTTACTGCTCCAACTTCAGGTATGAAGGCCAATTATTAATATACAAAGCCTTAAACACAGCCTGTGACAAGCGAAAGTCTCTCCGTTAGCCACCAAAATTTCAAGACATCCAATTCAGTGGCATATCCTCCAACTACAAAACAGCTGCACGCTTGACACGCTGAAGACGTTTTACAAGATAGTGAGACATTGGATGACTCACAATATCATTATAATGGCGATCTTACACTCAGATAATTGCTTCCTGGTGTTATATAAAGTGGCTAGATTTTAAGCTTTCTAATAACAGACAAACTTTTGTAGCAGTTGTTGAAGTAATCTCATCAATCCATGTTAAATTTTGATGTACTTTAGTAATACAAGATTCTTCAGAATCAGAAATTTGACATGATTGAAACGTTGATGATATACTTAAACATGTACTAGATGTTTTACATGTACTAGATGTTTTACATGTACTAGATGTTTTATATGTACTAGATGTTTTACATGTACTAGATGTTTTATATGTACTAGATGTTTTACATGTACTAGATGTTTTACATGTACTAGATGTTTTATATGTACTAGATGTTTTACATGTACTAGATGTTTTACATGTACTAGATGTTTTACATGTACTAGATGTTTTACATGTACTAGATGTTTTACATGTACTAGATGTTTTATATGTACTAGATGTTTTACATGTACTAGATGTTTTATATGTACTAGATGTTTTACATGTACTAGCTAGATGTTTTACATGTACTAGATGTTTTACATGTACTAGATGTTTTACATGTACTAGCTAGATGTTTTACATGTACTAGATGTTTTACATGTACTAGATGTTTTACATGTACTAGATGTTTTACATGTACTAGATGTTTTACATGTACTAGCTAGATGTTTTACATGTACTAGATGTTTTACATGTACTAGATGTTTTACATGTACTAGATGTTTTACATGTACTAGATGTTTTACATGTACTAGCTAGATGTTTTACATGTACTAGATGTTTTACATGTACTAGATGTTTTACATGTACTAGATGTTTTACATGCACAAGATGTTTTACATGTACTAGATGTTTTACATGTACTAGATGTTTTACATGTACTAGATGTTTTACATGTACTAGATATTTTACATATACTAGATGTTTTACATGTACTAGATGTTTTACATGTACTAGATGTTTTACATGCACTAGATGTTTTACATGTACTAGATATTTTACATGTACTAGATGTTTTACATGTACTAGATGTTTTACATGTACTAGATGTTTTACATGCACTAGCTAGATGTTTTACATGTACTAGATGTTTTACATGTACTAGATGTTTTACATGTACTAGATGTTTTACATGTACTAGATGTTTTACATGTACTAGCTAGATGTTTTACATGTACTAGATGTTTTACATGTACTAGATGTTTTACATGTACTAGATGTTTTACATGTACTAGATGTTTTACATGTACTAGCTAGATGTTTTACATGTACTAGATGTTTTACATGTACTAGATGTTTTACATGTACTAGATGTTTTACATGCACAAGATGTTTTATATGTACTAGATGTTTTACATGTACTATATGTTTTACATGTACTAGATGTTTTACATGTACTAGATATTTTACATATACTAGATGTTTTACATGTACTAGATGTTTTACATGTACTAGATGTTTTACATGCACTAGATGTTTTACATGTACTAGATATTTTACATGTACTAGATGTTTTACATGTACTAGATGTTTTACATGTACTAGATGTTTTACATGTACTAGATGTTTTACATGTACTAGATATTTTACATGTACAAGATGTTTTAGATCTACTAGATGTTTTACATGTACTCGATGTTTTACATGTACTAGATGTTTTACATGTACTAGATGTTTTACATGTACTAGATGTTTTACATGTACTAGATGTTTTACATGTACTAGATGTTTTACATCTACTATATGTTTTACATGTACTAGATGTTTTACATGTACTAGATGTTTTACATGTACTAGATGTTTTACATGTACTAGATGTTTTACATGTACTAGATGTTTTACATCTACTAGATGTTTTACATGTACTAGATGTTTTACATGTACTAGATATTTTACATGTACTAGATATTTTACATGTACTAGATGTTTTACATGTACTCGATGTTTTACATGTACTAGATGTTTTACATGTACTAGATGTTTTACATGTACTAGATATTTTACATGTACTAGATGTTTTACATGTACTAGATGTTTTACATGTACTAGATGTTTTACATGTACTAGATGTTTTACATCTACTAGATGTTTTACATGTATTAGATGTTTTACATGTACTAGATGTTTTACATGTACTAGATGTTTTACATGTACTAGATGTTTTACATGTACTAGATGTTTTACATGTACTAGATGTTTTACATGTACTCGATGTTTTACATGTACTAGATGTTTTACATGTACTAGATGTTTTACATGTACTAGATGTTTTACATGTACTAGATGTTTTACATGTACTAGATGTTTTACATGTACTAGATGTTTTACATGTACTAGATGTTTTACATGTACTAGATGTTTTACATGTACTAGATGTTTTACATGTACTAGATGTTTTACATGTACTAGATGTTTTACATGTACTAGATGTTTTACATGTACTAGATGTTTTACATGTACTAGATGTTTTACATGTACTAGATGTTTTACATGTACTAGATGTTTTACATGTACTAGATGTTTTACATGTACTAGATGTTTTACATGTACTAGATGTTTTACATGTACTAGATGTTTTACATGTACTAGATGTTTTACATGTACTAGATGTTTTACATGTATTAGATGTTTTACATGTACTAGATGTTTTACATGTACTAGATGTTTTACATGTACTAGATGTTTTACATGTACTAGATGTTTTACATGTACTAGATGTTTTACATGTACTAGATGTTTTACATGTACTAGATGTTTTACATCTACTATATGTTTTACATGTACTAGATGTTTTACATGTACTAGATGTTTTACATGTATTAGATGTTTTACATGTACTAGATGTTTTACATGTACTAGATGTTTTACATGTACTAGATGTTTTACATGTACTAGATGTTTTACATGTACTAGATATTTTACATGTACTAGATATTTTACATGTACTCGATGTTTTACATGTACTCGATGTTTTACATGTACTAGATGTTTTACATGTACTAGATGTTTTACATGTACTAGATATTTTACATGTACTAGATGTTTTACATGTACTAGATGTTTTACATGTACTAGATGTTTTACATGTACTAGATGTTTTACATCTACTAGATGTTTTACATGTACTCGATGTTTTACATGTACTAGATGTTTTACATGTACTAGATGTTTTACATGTACTAGATGTTTTACATGTACTAGATGTTTTACATGTACTAGATGTTTTACATGTACTAGATGTTTTACATGTACTAGATGTTTTACATGTACTAGATGTTTTACATGTACTAGATGTTTTACATGTACTAGATGTTTTACATGTACTAGATGTTTTACATGTACTAGATGTTTTTACATGTACTAGATGTTTTACATGTACTAGATGTTTTACATGTACTAGATGTTTTACATCTACTAGATGTTTTACATGTACTAGATGTTTTACATGTACTAGATGTTTTACATGTACTAGATGTTTTACATGTACTAGATGTTTTACATGTACTAGATGTTTTACATGTACTAGATGTTTTACATGTACTAGATGTTTTACATGTACTAGATGTTTTACATGTACTAGATGTTTTACATGTACTAGATATTTTACATGTACTAGATGTTTTACATGTACTAGATATTTTACATGTACTAGATGTTTTACATGTACTAGATGTTTTACATGTACTAGATGTTTTACATGTACTAGATGTTTTACATGTACTAGATGTTTTACATGTACTAGATGTTTTACATGTACTAGATGTTTTACATGTACTAGATGTTTTACATGTACTAGATGTTTTACATGTACTAGATGTTTTACATGTACTAGATGTTTTACATGTACTAAGATGTTTTACATGTACTAGATGTTTTACATGTACTAGTTTTACATGTACTAGATGTTTTAGTACTAGATGTTTTACATGTACTAGATGTTTTACATGTACTAGATGTTTTACATGTACTAGATGTTTTACATGTACTAGATGTTTTACATGTACTAGATGTTTTACATGTACTAGATGTTTTACATGTACTAGATGTTTTACATGTACTAGATGTTTTACATGTACTAGATGTTTTACATGTACTAGATGTTTTACATGTACTAGATGTTTTACATGTACTAGATGTTTTACATGTACTAGATGTTTTACATGTACTAGATGTTTTACATGTACTAGATGTTTTACATGTACTAGATGTTTTACATGTACTAGATGTTTTACATGTACTAGATGTTTTACATGTACTAGATGTTTTACATGTACTAGATGTTTTACATGTACTGGATGTTTTACATGTACTAGATGTTTTACATGTGCTAGATATTTTACATGTACTAGATGTTTTACATGTACTAGATGTTTTACATGTACTAGATATTTTACATGTACTAGATGTTTTACATGTACTAGATGTTTTACCTCTACTAGATGTTTTACATGTACAAGATGTTTTACATGTACTAGATGTTTTACATGTACTAGATGTTTTACATGTACTAGATATTTTACATGTACTAGATGTTTTACATCTACTAGATGTTTTACATGCACAAGATGTTTTACATGTACTAGATGTTTTACATGTACTAGATGTTTTACATGTACTAGATGTTTTACATGTACTAGAAGTTTTACATGTACTAGATGTTTTACATGTACTAGATGTTTTACATGTAGTAGATATTTTACATGTACAAGATGTTTTACATGTACTAGATGTTTTACATCTACTAGATGTTTTACATGCACAAGATGTTTTACATGTACTCGATGTTTTACATGTACTAGATGTTTTACATGTACTAGATGTTTTACATGTCATGTACTAGATGTTTTATATGTGCTAGATGTTTTACATGAACTAGATGTTTTACATACACAAGATATTTTACATGTACTAGATGTTTTACATGTACTAGATGTTTTACTTGTACTAGATGTTTTACATGTACTAGATGTTTTACATGTACTAGATATTTTACATGCACAAGATGTTTACATGTACTAGATGTTTTACATGTACTAGATGTTTTACATGTACTAGATGTTTTACATGTACTAGATGTTTTACATGTACTAGATGTTTTACATGTACTAGATGTTTTACATGTACTAGATGGTTTACATGTACTAGATGTTTTACATGTACTAGATGTTTTACATGTACTAGATGTTTTACATCTACAAGATGTTTTACATGTACTAGATGTTTTACATCTACTAGATGTTTTACATGCACAAGATGTTTTACATGTACTAGATGTTTGACATGTACTAGATATTTTACATGTACTAGATGTTTTACATGTACTAGATGTTTTACATGTACTAGTTGTTTTACATGTACTAGATATTTTACATGTACTAGATGTTTTACATGTACTAGATGTTTTACATCTACTAGATGTTTTACATGTACTAGATGTTTTACATGTACTAGATGTTTTGCATGTACTAGATGTTTTACATGTACTAGATGTTTTACATGTACTAGATGTTTTACATGTACTAGATGTTTTACATCTACTAGATGTTTTACATGTACTAGATGTTTTACATGTACTAGATGTTTTACATGTACTAGATGTTTTACATGTACTAGATATTTTACATGTACTAGATGTTTTACATGTACTAGATGTTTTACATGTACTAGATGTTTTACATGTACTAGATGTTTTACATGTACTAGATGTTTTACATGTACTAGATGTTTTACATGTACTAGATGTTTTACATGTACATGTACTAGATGTTTTACATGTACTAGATGTTTTACATGTACTGGATGTTTTACATGTACTAGATGTTTTACATGTACTAGATGTTTTACATGTACTAGATGTTTTACATGTACTACATGTTTTACATGTACTACATGTTTTACATGTACTAGATGTTTTACATGTACTAGATGTTTTACATGTACTAGATGTTTTACATGTACTAGATGTTTTACATCTACTAGATGTTTTACATGTACTAGATGTTTTACGTCTACTAGATGTTTTACATGTACTAGATGTTTTACATGTACTAGATGTTTTACATGTACTAGATGTTTTACATGTACTAGATGTTTTACATGTACTAGATGTTTTACATGTACTTGATGTTTTACATCTACTAGATGTTTTACATGTACTAGATGTTTTACATGTACTAGATGTTTTGCATGTACTAGATGTTTTACATGTACTAGATATTTTACATGTACTAGATGTTTTACATGTACTAGATGTTTTACATGTACTAGATGTTTTACATGTACTAGATGTTTTACATGTACTAGATGTTTTACATGTACTAGATGTTTTACATGTACTAGATGTTTTACATCTACTAGATGTTTTACATGTACTAGATGTTTTACATGTACTAGATGTTTTACATCTACTAGATGTTTTACATGTACTAGATGTTTTACATGTACTAGATGTTTTACATGTACTAGATGTTTTACATGTACTAGATGTTTTACATGTACTAGATGTTTTACATGTACTAGATGTTTTGCATGTACTAGATGTTTTACATGTACTAGATATTTTACATGTACTAGATGTTTTACATGTACTAGATGTTTTACATGTACTAGATGTTTTAGATGTACTAGATATTTTACATGTACTAGATGTTTTACATGTACTAGATGTTTTACATGTACTAGATGTTTTACATGTACTAGATGTTTTACATGTACTAGATGTTTTACATGCACAAGATGTTTTACATGTACTAGATGTTTTACATGTACTAGATGTTTTACATGTACTAGATGTTTTACATCTACTAGATGTTTTACATGTACTAGATGTTTTACATGTACTAGATATTTTACATGTACTAGATGTTTTACATGTACTAGATATTTTACATGTACTAGATGTTTTACATGTACTAGATGTTTTACATGCACAAGATGTTTTACATGTACTAGTTGTTTTACATGTACTAGATATTTTACATGTACTAGATGTTTTACATGTACTAGATGTTTTACATGCACAAGATGTTTTACATGTACTAGTTGTTTTACATGTACTAGTTGTTTTACATGTACTAGATGTTTTACATGTACTAGATGTTTTACATGTACTAGATATTTTACATGTACTAGATGTTTTACATGTACTAGATGTTTTACATGTACTAGATGTTTTATATGTACTAGATGTTTTACATGTACTAGATGTTTTACATGTACTAGTTGTTTTACATGTATTAGATGTTTTACATGTACTAGATGTTTTACATGTACTAGATGTTTTACATGTACTAGATGTTTTACATGTATTAGATGTTTTACATGTACTAGATGTTTTACATGTACTAGATGTTTTACATGTACTAGATGTTTTACATGTACTAGATGTTTTACATGTACTAGATGTTTTACATGTACTAGATGTTTTACATGTACTAGATGTTTTTACATGTACTAGATGTTTTACATGTACTAGACGTTTTACATGTACTAGATGTTTTACATGTACTAGATGTTTTACATGTACTAGATGTTTTACATGCACTAGATGTTTTACATGTACTAGATGTTTTACATGTACTAGATGTTTTACATGTACTAGATGTTTTACATCTACTAGATGTTTTACATGTACTAGTTGTTTTACATGTACTAGATGTTTTACATGTACTAGATGTTTTACATGTACTAGATGTTTTACATGTACTAGATGTTTTACATGTACTAGATGTTTTACATGTACTAGATGTTTTACATGTACTAGATGTTTTACATGTACTAGATGTTTTACATGTGCTAGATGTTTTACATGTACTAGATGTTTTACATGTACTAGATGTTTTACATGTACTAGATGTTTTACATGTACTAGATGTTTTATCAACTTTTTCACTCAATTTCATACTGGCCTTAAAATAAGAAATACAGACCGGAGCCTCATGTAAACACTCCCTATCTTAGCGCAGGTGGGGGTCCAGTGGCGCAGGGGGTTAGAAGACTAGATGATGTGACGCGGAACTGAGGTACTTCACAGAAATGAAATAGCCCAAATGGCAGACGTCTTCTCACTAAACTCCTTCTACAAACCAACCAGCTCTGGGTAGGTGGGGTTCTCCGTTCACCCTCGGGACTTCCACAAATACTCCCTCGGCTTTCGGGGACATTTAATCACTAATTTCCCTCATATCATGGTATTACATATAATTGTAAAAATTATTAATAATTGATGAGGAAAGTTTAAAAGAAATTAATACTTAATCATCATCTTTAACACAGGATAAAACATTGATTAATAAAACATCAATGATTTATCAAAGCTAACTTGCTCAAATTGAGCTTTTTTGTAGTTAAAATAATTTGTTTGTACCGTTTCTACAACTTCGAACAAAGTATGCATCACACATTCTACTTATTTTACAAGTCCGTTAAAATATTCACGGCCTATGTTTATGGGCAGTTACAACGGCTCGCCCGCGGCTCGCATAACTGTAACTGCCCATAAACATCGGCCGCTCATGTTTTAACTACTACATAAAAGTTTTCATTCGAACAAAATATTTTTTATAAAATGATGGGATACGCTGTAAAATGTATTTTACGATCTTTAGATTTTATTATGCAGGAAATGCCATTTCAGAGACCCAAAATTCAAAAATTTTCTATATATTTCCCCCCAAACCTTGCTAAGAATATCGTTACTCTTTGCTAAGGTGTTAACATTTCTAGATCCGTCCCTGCAGTGAAATTAACGATTTTTACGACGAGTGATTTTTGGTACAATTCCAAATATCATGAGTGCTATAAAAACCTATTTACACGAGGAAAATAATGTGGTTTAAATAATATGTATGAAAACATTACGTCTGGCAACCGCTCCTTTTCCTTTTAACCATTTTTTAGTGCTGTGGTTTGTATTTGCGTTGACAGATTTTCCTTTAAAGAGTGAGTGTCAGGGTAGTGCTTTGCGCGCTTGTTTTCTTCTTGGCGGTCATTTTATGGGACGCCTATTTCAGTTCACAAACGAATCCGTCGATATTTGATCAATCCTTCTTATAAATTATCCATTTTCAAGTTTTCTAAGAAGTAAATATACCTGTGTGATCAATTATTGTGATATTTTTCGTAAAATTGATCATTTACTATAGTAATCTTTTCGATACATAGAAGCTGCTACGAGCGCTGCGCCTCAGAAGCGTTTAAGGCCGGGTTATGCTGCTGAGACAGCGCGAATAAGTTTGCGAATGGAAGTGTTTGATGAGTGACTAGTAAAGAAATCTATTTTGTTTCTTCTGATGTTTTGTTCATTTTGATTTGCAAAGATTCAGGAACTAAAGCCATCCGGGCCAGCTTGTTCGTCAGCGTAAACGGCGTTGCGCGCGGCCCGCAGTGGTTCACAAACAAGCGAACCGCAACTGTTCAAATGGTCTTGAACATTAACTTCATAACGCCCCGAAGTCAGGATCGGACTCCAATTTCAACATTTCCAAATAAATCTAGAGTTCACATGCAAATTATAGTTCTAACGATGCGATGCACTGCAATCAATTCGTATCAAAACAAAAACACAAGCGCGCAAAGCACTACCCTGACACTCATTCTTTAAAAACCACCAGAATATGTTCATTTGAGTTTGAAAAGTATATTCCGCCATTTGTCTGTTTTTGAAAAACATTTACACTGGAGTGCAAGTGATAATATAATTATACTGTTCTAATTGTAAAAAATCACAATGCAGGAATCTTAATGTTATGCATTTAAATAAAAAAGAAAATAATTAAGGGTTCTACTTACGTCCCGGAATTTCATTCACAAAGTAGGTTCCCTGCAGTTTAGTACATTCTGTGATGTCACTGGCAGCTGCTGCAGGAGATATAAGTAAACCAAGGGCCATAAGGAAAGTTTTCGTTAATCTTGAGTGGAAGAATGTGTTTTGAGTACAAACTCTTTAAAAAAATACAATTTGTTTTCGTTGGTTATAATTGGAAACAAACCAAACAACCGACCTAACCAAACAGAAAAGGAAACGAAACAGAACCAACTAACAACCAATAAAAAAATCCAACAAACTTAACAAACCAATAAGGAAAAGCGAACAATTAAACCAAATGTCCAAAACAACAACAAATAATTTAAATTTTCTTTACGTTCTCGAACGTAGGGCCTTTACTGGAAACATTATAACTTATACTCACTGCAATATCAGAAGTACACCAACATTTCAGAAAGTTTTATTTGTATGTTTACACTGCCAACACAGTACAAGACATTTATATGTAATTATCTAACTCACCAAACAATCTAACCAATAAAACAATCAAACCAATTTAGAATGGTGGAATAATATTCTATATTATAAATATTTAGAATATATATATATATATATATATAGTGAAGAAAAATTTCGAGTGTTGGAATATATACATTTTAAGACCAAACCGGAACCAGTTGCGACCCTGCGATGCTAGTGCAGTGCTCTGACCACTGAGCTACGGAAACTGTTGCCGACAACCTAGTCACGAGTTCAGTATATATAGTGGTGGTAATGCCGGTATAAGATTATGGGTATATTACAAGTAATTTAATCGAGTGAAATGCCAAATATTACTTGTAATATACCCAGAATCTTATCCCGGCATTACCACCACTATTATACAGAACTCGTGACTAGGCACTCGGCAACGGCTTCCGTAGCTTAGTGGTCAGAGCACTGCACCAGCCGGAAGGCCTCTAAGTTGCATTTTTCGCAACTGGTCCCGGTTTGGTCTTAAAATGTATATATTCCAACACTCGAAATTTTCCTTCGCCAAAAATCCTTATATATATAAATATATATATATATATATATATATATATATATATATAGGAATAACCTACAGTGATAAGTAGTTTATGGACATTATTGCAACAAACGTCGACACATATCCAACGTAACGAATGACGTTGATAGCTGAAACGTCATCTTGGTTGTTCTGATAAACCTGTATTTAAACGGAAAATATCAAGATATTTAATGAGGTCCTAATGGGGTCCGTACGGAGAAATATAACCCGAGGTCTCAAAAACGGACCGAGGGATGTTTTTGAGAACAAGGGAAATATTTCTGAATACTGGCAGACCAAAACAGTAAATTTTTTTTTTTCTTTTTTCCTTTATATCCTTGCTTGTTATTTTTCTCGCTAATATTTCTAGTCAGTGGACAAAAAAGAAATGTCTGCATGTGCTTTTACCTTCGTCAAAGGAAATTGAGAGTTAAGTCTCTTTTCGAAAAAAACACAATTATATGTCTTTCAATATGTTCAATCTCATTTGAGTTCATTTTCAAAAGATTTTGGAATATTTTACGGCTTATATAAAATGCACTTAAAACTAAATTTATGTCGGGCGGTTCGTACGAGTGCTCATACGGACTGCTCGTTAGCCAATCAGAAAGCAGGATTTGGTAGGATATTGACCAGGAAAAGTAAAAATGAGTAATTGAAAATACCTCTTATATATTAAAGAATTTAGAATTACTTGCTGAGCAATCATAATCTTCTAGCTAATAAATAGTGATACAAAAGTGTTTTACTGCATAGGTATAGTGTAGAATTAAAAAAAAACATTGGCAACAAAAATTAGGTTTGTCTAATATATGAAAGAACTCGTAAACTTATTGAGTAACAACTTTTACAACTTTTCCGTATTTTAATTCCTTTTTGAAATATTTCATTTGTTTGAAATGTAAATGAGATTGTATCCGACGTCAGGTGCAGGGTAGAGAATATTCACTTATTAAAATATTAGTTACATCTTCAAGTTTGTTCCACAACTTTACTTGAAAATGTGCGTATAATAACTCTTCGTGATAATGAACGTTGTAAACTTAGCAATCATGATATATAAGACACATTTTTTAATGAGTGAACATTCTCTACCTTGCACATGATGTCAGAGACCATCTCATTTACATATCAAACAAACTGAAATATTTCAAAAACAAAGTAAAATACGGAAAAGTTGTAAAAGGTGTTACTCTATCATTTTACGAGTTAGTTCATATTGGACAAACTTAATCTTTGCTGCCAATGTCCTTTAGTGTGAAAAATAAAGTGAAATAAAATAACGGGATATCAAACATTTATATGCAAAATAATTAGGTATCAACAATAAGCCAATCAGATACGATAAACAATCACAAATAATTAACGATATATTAAAGAAGGATAGTCATTGGTTATTTTTAACGTCGACTGCCGCAACAAATGAGAAATATACATTTCATATTCAAACTTGGAAACATTCATCATTTAATAAATACATCTCATTAATTACTGTTTATCGTATCCGATTAACTTATTTTTGTCACATTCATTTTTCGTTTGAAGTTTGATACCCTATTTTTATTTAACATTACTTTATATCTCTGGCAAAGGTATTTAACCTCTTGCACACTATTTCCCTAGTACATTGTTAATCCTTTAGAGTATTTCATTTGTATATTTAATTAATATTACAGAGGATTTAATATTGTCAAATACATATATGGAAAAAGAGACTGCCCCAACCGGGAATCGAACCCTGGTCTCCGAATCAACGTTTACGCGGCGCTCTAACCTTTGAACAAATGAGACACGGTCAGAACAGTCAGTGATTTTGCCATATACATATTAAATTCTCCGCTTTTATTTGACACCAACAGGCAGACATCTAATCTAACCATAATGTGGAGCAAGCTAGGCCTCTTGAGCGCACTTCGCAATATGTATTATTTCCATATATGTATTTGACAATATTAAATCCTCTCTAATATTAATTAATTATTCTTAAAGCCCTCTGTATACAATAAGTTGTGTATCGCTTCGCTACTTTGGGAAGTACGCTCGAGAGGTCTTGCTCCACATTATGGTTAGATGCGATGTCTGCCTGTTGGTGTCAAGTGAAAGCGGCGAATTTAATATGTATATGGAAAAATCACTGTCTGTTCTGACCGTGTCTCATTAGCTCAAAGGTTAGAGCACCGAAACGTTGATTCGCAGACTAGGGTTCGATTCCCGGTTGGGGCAGTCACGTTCTCCATATTTGTATTTGACAATTTGTATATTTCTACACATGCTACGGACACTTTTATATAACTTGCATCAGCTTACCTTGATTCTCTTGAAGTATACTATTGAATTGTTCTGAACATGCGAACAATTACTTGTAGAAGTTATACTATGAAGCTGGCACTTCCCTTTATCCTTGGAAGTTTGCGGCTTCACGAAGTTATCGCGGGAGTTGCAGTGATCGCCTGCTCTCAAAAAAGACTTCGCAGCATCAGGAGCTGGAGTTTCTTTGATGGTTGTTATATCAAGACGGTGACATTGCAAGAAAAAGGTTAGTATATATAACCTATACTATATATGTTAGTATATATAACAATATAATGTTAGTATATATATATATATATATATATATATATATATATATATATATATATATATATATATATATATATATATATATATATATATATATATATATATATATATCGCTCTATGACCTTTAGGTCATATTGAGCGCTCAACAGGATGAATCATTGTCGCTTACGCATTGAGCGCACGCTCACTGCTTGCAGTTTGAGCGCTCTGGCATGGTTTTTGATGTCCCACATTTTGTGTGCATCAAGGGTGACTGTAAATAGCAGTTATCTTCATCCTGCTCATCAGCACTACACTGATGAGGCCCAAAAGGCCGAACGGTACCGTCTGTAGTTATATATATATAATATATATAGATCGAGAGAGTATATATTATATATATATATATATATATGATGATGAGATGAGATGTTCTCGAGTGAATGTGCCCAAACCGCGGAAGCAGAAAACTGCTTCCCGTTGTTGGGTTTCGAATGCAAGACCTTTGATTTACTAGTTCAACGCTCTAACCAACTGAGCTACACGGTCAAGTCCGATAGAGGTCTGGGATTCATGATTTATATACTGAATTTCATAACGTTCTTTGTTCTATCCTATTACACCATTCATAACGTTCTTTGTTCTATCTTATTGTACTGTTCATAACGTACTTTGTTCTATCTTATTGTACTATTCATAACGTTCTTTGTTCTATCTTATTGTACTATTCATAACGTTCTTTGTTCTATCTTATTGTACTATTCATAACGTTCTTTGTTCTATCTTATTGTGCTGTTCATAACGTTCTTTGTTCTATCTTATTGTACTGTTCATAACGTTCTTTGTTCTGTCTTATTGTACGGTTCATAACGTTCTTTGTTCTATCTTATTGTACTATTCATAACGTTCTTTGTTCTGTCTTATTATACTGTTCATAACGTTCTTTGTTCTATCCTATTGTACTATTCATAACGTTCTTTGTTCTATCTTATTGTACTATTCATAACGTTCTTTGTTCTATCTTATTGTACTATTCATAACGTTCTTTGTTCTATCTTATTGTACTATTCATAACGTTCTTTGTTCTATCCTATTGTACTATTCATAACGTTCTTTGTTCTATCTTATTGTGCTGTTCATAACGTTCTTTGTTCTATCTTATTGTACTATTCATAACGTTCTTTGTTCTGTCTTATTGTACTATTCATAACGTTCTTTGTTCTATCTTATTGTACTATTCATAACGTTCTTTGTTCTGTCTTATTATACTGTTCATAACGTTCTTTGTTCTATCTTATTGTACTGTTCATAACGTATTGTGTTCTATCCTATTATACTATTCATAACGTTCTTTGTTCTATCTTATTGTACTGTTCATAACGTTCTTTGTTCTATCCTATTGTACTATTCATAACGTTCTTTGTTCTATCTTATTGTACTATTCATAACGTTCTTTGTTCTATCCTATTGTACTATTCATAACGTTCTTTGTTCTATCCTATTATACTATTCATAACGTTCTTTGTTCTATCTTATTGTACTATTCATAACGTTCTTTGTTCTATCTTATTATACTGTTCATAACGTTCTTTGTTCTATCTTATTGTACTGTTCATAAGTTCTTTGTTCTATCCTATTATACTGTTCATAACGTTCTTTGTTATATCTTATTATACTGTTCATAACGTTCTTTGTTCTATCTTATTGTACTATTCATAACGTTCTTTGTTCTATCCTATTGTACTGTTCATAACGTTCTTTGTTCTATCCTATTGTACTATTCATAACGTTCTTTGTTCTATCCTATTGTACTGTTCATAACGTTCTTTGTTCTATCCTATTGTACTATTCATAACGTTCTTTGTTCTATCCTATTGTACTGTTCATAACGTTCTTTGTTCTATCCTATTGTACTATTCATAACGTTCTTTGTTCTATCCTATTGTACTGTTCATAACGTTCTTTGTTCTATCCTATTGTACTATTCATAACGTTCTTTGTTCTATCCTATTGTACTGTTCATAACGTTCTTTGTTCTATCCTATTGTACTATTCATAACGTTCTTTGTTCTATCCTATTGTACTATTCACAACGTTCTTTGTTCTATCCTATTGTACTATTCATAACGTTCTTTGTTCTATCCTATTATACTATTCACAACGTTCTTTGTTCTATCCTATTGTACTGTTCATAACGTTCTTTGTTCTATCTTATTGTACTATTCATAACGTTCTTTGTTCTATCTTATTGTACTATTCATAACGTTCTTTGTTCTATCTTATTGTACTATTCATAACGTTCTTTGTTCTATCCTATTGTACTGTTCATAACGTTCTTTGTTATATCCTATTATACTATTCATAACGTTCTTTGTTCTATCTTATTGTACTATTCATAACGTTCTTTGTTCTATCTTATTGTACTATTCATAACGTTCTTTGTTCTATCTTATTATACTATTCACAACGTTCTTTGTTCTATCCTATTGTACTATTCATAACGTTCTTTGTTCTATCTTATTGTACTGTTCATAACGTTCTTTGTTCTATCTTATTGTACTATTCATAACGTTCTTTGTTCTATCTTATTATACTATTCACAACGTTCTTTGTTCTATCCTATTGTACTATTCATAACGTTCTTTGTTCTATCCTATTATACTGTTCATAACGTTCTTTGTTCTATCTTATTGTACCATTCATAACGTTCTTTGTTCTATCTTATTGTACTGTTCATAACGTTCTTTGTTCTATCTTATTGTATTGTTCATAACGTTCTTTGTTCTATCTTATTGTACCATTCATAACGTTCTTTGTTCTATCTTATTGTACTGTTCATAACGTTCTTTGTTCTATCTTATTGTACTGTTCATAACGTTCTTTGTTCTATCTTATTGTACCATTCATAACGTTCTTTGTTCTATCTTATTGTACTGTTCATAACGTTCTTTGTTCTATCTTATTGTATTGTTCATAACGTTCTTTGTTCTATCTTATTGTACTGTTCATAACGTTCTTTGTTCTATCTTATTATACTGTTCATAACGTTCTTTGTTCTATCTTATTGTATTGTTCATAACGTTCTTTGTTCTATCTTATTGTATTGTTCATAACGTTCTTTGTTCTATCTTATTGTATTGTTCATAACGTTCTTTGTTCTATCTTATTGTATTGTTCATAACGTTCTTTGTTCTATCTTATTGTATTGTTCATAACGTTCTTTGTTCTATCTTATTGTACTGTTCACAACGTTCTTTGTTCTATCTTATTGTATTGTTCATGACGTTCTTTGTTCTATCTTATTGTACTATTCATAACGTTCTTTGTTCTATCTTATTGTACTGTTCATAACGTTCTTTGTTCTATCTTATTGTACTATTCATAACGTTCTTTGTTCTATCTTATTATACTATTCATAACGTTCTTTGTTCTATCTTATTGTTCTGTTAATAACGTACTTTGTTCTATCTTATTATACTGTTCATAACGTTCTTTGTTCTATCCTATTGTACTATTCATAACGTTCTTTGTTCTATCTTATTATACTGTTCATAACGTTCTTTGTTCTATCTTATTGTACTATTCATAACGTTCTTTGTTCTATCCTATTGTACTATTCATAACGTTCTTTGTTCTATCCTATTGTACTATTCATAACGTTCTTTGTTCTATCTTATTATACTGTTCATAACGTTCTTTGTTCTATCTTATTATACTGTTCATAACGTTCTTTGTTCTATCTTATTATACTGTTCATAACGTTCTTTGTTCTATCTTATTGTACTGTTCATAACGTTCTTTGTTCTATCTAATTTTACTATTCATTACTTCTTTGTTCTATCTTATTGTACTATTCATAACGTTCTTTGTTCTATCTTATTTTACTGTTCATAACGTTCTTTGTTTTATCTTATTGTACTATTCATAACGTTCTTTGTTCTGTCTTATTGTACTGTTCATAACGTTCTTTGTTCTATCTTATTGTACTATTCATAACGTTCTTTGTTCTATCCTATTATACTATTCATAACGTTCTTTGTTCTATCTTATTATACTGTTCATAACGTTCTTTGTTCTATCCTATTGTACTATTCATAACGTTCTTTGTTCTATCTTATTGTGCTGTTCATAACGTTCTTTGTTCTATCTTATTGTACTGTTCATAACGTTCTTTGTTCTATCTAATTTTACTATTCATTACTTCTTTGTTCTATCTTATTGTACTATTCATAACGTTCTTTGTTCTATCTTATTTTACTGTTCATAACGTTCTTTGTTTTATCTTATTGTACTATTCATAACGTTCTTTGTTCTGTCTTATTGTACTGTTCATAACGTTCTTTGTTCTATCTTATTGTACTATTCATAACGTTCTTTGTTCTATCCTATTGTACTATTCATAACGTTCTTTGTTCTATCTTATTGTACTATTCATAACGTTCTTTGTTCTATCTTATTATACTGTTCATAACGTTCTTTGTTATATCTTATTGTACTATTCATAACGTTCTTTGTTCTATCCTATTATACTATTCATAACGTTCTTTGTTCTATCTTATTATACTGTTCATAACGTTCTTTGTTCTATCTTATTATACTGTTCATAACGTTCTTTGTTCTATCTTATTGTACTGTTCATAACGTTCTTTGTTCTATCTAATTTTACTATTCATTACTTCTTTGTTCTATCTTATTATACTATTCATAACGTTCTTTGTTCTATCTTATTGTACTATTCATAACGTTCTTTGTTCTATCTTATTGTACTATTCATAACGTTCTTTGTTCTATCTTATTGTACTATTCATAACGTTCTTTGTTCTATCTTATTGTACTTTCATAACGTTCTTTGTTCTATCTTATTGTACTATTCATAACGTTCTTTGTTCTATCTTATTGTACTATTCATAACGTTCTTTGTTCTATCCTATTGTACTGTTCATAACGTTCTTTGTTCTATCTTATTGTACTATTCATAACGTTCTTTGTTCTATCTTATTGTACTATTCATAACGTTCTTTGTTAATCTTATTGTACTGTTCATAACGTTCTTTGTTCTATCCTATTATACTGTTCATAATGTTCTTTGTTCTATCTTATTATACTATTCATAACGTTCTTTGTTCTATCTTATTGTACTATTCATAACGTTCTTTGTTCTATCTTATTGTACTATTCATAACGTTCTTTGTTCTATCCTATTATACTGTTCATAATGTTCTTTGTTCTAACTTATTGTACTATTCATAGCGTTCTTTGTTCTATCTTATTATACTATTCATAACGTTCTTTGTTCTATCTTATTGTACTATTCATAACGTTCTTTGTTCTATCTTATTATACTATTCATAACGTTCTTTGTTCTATCCTATTGTACTGTTCATAACGTTCTTTGTTCTATCTTATTATACTATTCATAACGTTCTTTGTTCTATCTTATTGTACTATTCATAACGTTCTTTGTTCTATCTTATTGTACTATTCATAACGTTCTTTGTTCTATCCTATTGTACTGTTCATAACGTTCTTTGTTCTATCTTATTATACTATTCATAACGTTCTTTGTTCTATCCTATTGTACTGTTCATAACGTTCTTTGTTCTATCTTATTGTACTATTCATAACGTTCTTTGTTCTATCTTATTGTACTATTCATAACGTTCTTTGTTCTATCTTATTATACTATTCATAACGTTCTTTGTTCTATCTTATTGTACTATTCATAACGTTCTTTGTTCTATCTTATTATACTATTCATAACGTTCTTTGTTCTATCCTATTGTACTGTTCATAACGTTCTTTGTTCTATCTTATTATACTATTCATAACGTTCTTTGTTCTATCTTATTGTACTATTCATAACGTTCTTTGTTCTATCTTATTGTACTATTCATAACGTTCTTTGTTCTATCCTATTGTACTGTTCATAACGTTCTTTGTTCTATCTTATTATACTATTCATAACGTTCTTTGTTCTATCCTATTGTACTGTTCATAACGTTCTTTGTTCTATCTTATTGTACTATTCATAACGTTCTTTGTTCTATCTTATTGTACTATTCATAACGTATTGTGTTCTATCCTATTATACTATTCATAACGTTCTTTGTTCTATCTTATTATACTGTTCATAACGTTCTTTGTTCTATCTTATTGTACTATTCATAACGTTCTTTGTTCTATCTTATTATACTATTCATAACGTTCTTTGTTCTATCTTATTATACTGTTCATAACGTTCTTTGTTCTATCTTATTGTGCTGTTCATAACGTTCTTTGTTCTATCCTATTGTACTGTTCACAACGTTCTTTGTTCTATCTTATTGTACTATTCATAACGTTCTTTGTTATATCTTATTGTACTGTTCATAACGTTCTTTGTTCTATCATATTGTACTGTTCATAACGTTCTTTGTTCTATCTTATTATACTGTTCATAACGTTCTTTGTTCTATCCTATTGTACTATTCATAACGTTCTTTGTTCTATCCTATTGTACTGTTCATAACGTTCTTTGTTCTATCTTATTGTACTATTCATAACGTTCTTTGTTCTATCCTATTGTACTGTTCATAACGTTCTTTGTTCTATCCTATTGTACTATTCATAACGTTCTTTGTTCTATCCTATTGTACTGTTCATAACGTTCTTTGTTCTATCCTATTGTACTATTCATAACGTTCTTTGTTCTATCCTATTGTACTATTCATAACGTTCTTTGTTCTATCTTATTGTACTGTTCATAACGTTCTTTGTTCTATCTTATTGTACTATTCATAACGTTCTTTGTTCTATCTTATTGTACTGTTCATAGCGTACTTTGTTCTATCTTATTGTGCTATTCACAACGTTCTTTGTTAATCTTATTGTACTGTTCATAACGTTCTTTGTTCTATCCTATTGTACTGTTCATAACGTTCTTTGTTCTATCTTATTATACTATTCATAACGTTCTTTGTTCTATCCTATTGTACTATTCATAACGTTCTTTGTTCTATCTTATTGTACTATTCATAACGTTCTTTGTTCTATCTTATTGTACTGTTCATAACGTACTTTGTTCTATCTTATTGTACTGTTCATAAACGTTCTTTGTTCTATCTTATTGTACTATTCATAACGTTCTTTGTTCTATCTTATTATACTGTTCATAACGTTCTTTGTTCCATCTTATTGTACTATTCATAACGTTCTTTGTTCTATCTTATTGTACTGTTCATAACGTTCTTTGTTCTATCTTATTGTACTATTCATAACGTTCTTTGTTCTATCTTATTGTACTATTCATAACGTTCTTTGTTCTATCTTATTGTACTATTCATAACGTTCTTTGTTCTATCTTATTGTACTGTTCATAACGTTCTTTGTTCTATCTTATTGTACTATTCATAACGTTCTTTGTTCTATCTTATTGTACTGCTCATAACGTTCTTTGTTCTATCTTATTGTACTATTCACAACGTTCTTTGTTCTATCTTATTGTACTATTCATAACGTTCTTTGTTCTATCTTATTGTACTATTCATAACGTTCTTTGTTCTATCTTATTGTACTGTTCATAACGTTCTTTGTTATATCTTATTGTACTATTCATAACGTTCTTTGTTCTATCTTATTGTACTATTCATAACGTTCTTTGTTCTATCTTATTGTACTGTTCACAACGTTCTTTGTTCTATCTTATTGTACTGTTCATGACGTTCTTTGTTCTATCCTATTGTACTGATCATAACGTTCTTTGTTCTATCTTATTATACTATTCATAACGTTCTTTGTTCTATCTTATTGTACTGTTCATAACGTTCTTTGTTCTATCCTATTGTACTGTTCATAACGTTCTTTGTTCTATCTTATTGTACTGTTCATAACGTTCTTTGTTCTATCTTATTGTGCTATTCATAACGTTCTTTGTTCTATCTTATTGTACTGTTCATAACGTTCTTTGTTCTATCTTATTGAACTATTCATAACGTTCTTTGTTCTATCTTATTGTACTATTCATAACGTTCTTTGTTCTATCTTATTGTACTGTTCATAACGTTCTTTGTTATATCTTATTGTACTATTCATAACGTTCTTTGTTCTATCTTATTGTACTATTCATAACGTTCTTTGTTCTATCTTATTGTACTGTTCACAACGTTCTTTGTTCTATCTTGTTGTACTGTTCATGACGTTCTTTGTTCTATCCTATTGTACTGTTCATAACGTTCTTTGTTCTATCTTATTATACTATTCATAACGTTCTTTGTTCTATCTTATTGTACTGTTCACAACGTTCTTTGTTCTATCTTATTGTGCTGTTCATAACGTTCTTTGTTCTATCTTATTATACTATTCATAACGTTCTTTGTTCTATCTTATTGTGCTATTCATAACGTTCTTTGTTATATCCTATTGTACTGTTCATAACGTTCTTTGTTCTATCCTATTGTACTGTTCATAACGTACTTTGTTTTATCTTATTGTACTATTCATAACGTTCTTTGTTCTATCTTATTGTACTGTTCATAACGTTCTTTGTTCTATCTTATTGTACTGTTCATAACGTTCTTTGTTCTATCTTATTGTACTATTCCTAACGTTCTTTGTTCTATCTTATTGTACTGTTCATAACGTTCTTTGTTCTATCTTATTGTACTGCCATAACGTTCTTTGTTCTATCTTATTGTACTGTTCATAACGTTCTTTGTTTTATCTTATTGTACTATTCACAACGTTCTTTGTTCTATCTTATTATACAATTCATAACGTTCTTTGTTCTATCCTATTGTACTATTCATAACGTTCTTTGTTCTATCTTATTGTACTGTTCATAACGTTCTTTGTTCTATCTTATTGTACTGTTCATAACGTTCTTTGTTCTATCTTATTATACTATTCATAACGTTCTTTGTTCTATCATATTGTACTATTCATAACGTTCTTTGTTCTATCTTATTGTACTGTTCATAACGTTCTTTGTTCTATCTTATTGTACTGTTCATAACGTTCTTTGTTCTATCCTATTGTACTGTTCATAACGTTCTTTGTTCTATCATATTGTACTGTTCATAACGTTCTTTGTTCTATCTTATTGTACTGTTCATAACGTTCTTTGTTCTATCTTATTGTATTGTTCATAACGTTCTTTGTTCTATCTTATTGTACTGTTCATAACGTTCTTTGTTTTATCTTATTGTACTATTCACAACGTTCTTTGTTCTATCTTATTATACAATTCATAACGTTCTTTGTTCTATCCTATTGTACTATTCATAACGTTCTTTGTTCTATCTTATTGTACTGTTCATAACGTTCTTTGTTCTATCTTATTGTACTGTTCATAACGTTCTTTGTTCTATCTTATTATACTATTCATAACGTTCTTTGTTCTATCTTATTGTACTATTCATAACGTTCATTGTTCTATCTTATTGTACTATTCATAACGTTCTTTGTTCTATCTATTATACTGTTCATAACGTTCTTTGTTCTATCCTATTGTACTATTCATAACGTTCTTTGTTCTATCTTATTATACTATTCATAACGTTCTTTGTTCTATCATATTGTACTATTCATAACGTTCTTTGTTCTATCTTATTGTACTGTTCATAACGTTCTTTGTTCTATCTTATTGTACTGTTCATAACGTTCTTTGTTCTATCCTATTGTACTGTTCATAACGTTCTTTGTTCTATCATATTGTAATGTTCATAACGTTCTTTGTTCTATCTTATTATACTGTTCATAACGTTCTTTGTTCTATCCTATTGTACTATTCATAACGTTCTTTGTTCTATCCTATTGTACTGTTCATAACGTTCTTTGTTCTATCTTATTGTACTATTCATAACGTTCTTTGTTCTATCCTATTGTACTGTTCATAACGTTCTTTGTTCTATCCTATTGTACTATTGATAACGTTCTTTGTTCTATCCTATTGTACTGTTCATAACGTTCTTTGTTCTATCCTATTGTACTATTCATAACGTTCTTTGTTCTATCCTATTGTACTATTCATAACGTTCTTTGTTCTATCTTATTGTACTGTTCATAACGTTCTTTGTTCTATCTTATTGTACTATTCATAACGTTCTTTGTTCTATCTTATTGTACTGTTCATAGCGTACTTTGTTCTATCTTATTGTGCTATTCACAACGTTCTTTGTTCTATCTTATTGTACTGTTCATAACGTTCTTTGTTCTAT
The DNA here is from genome assembly GCA_035772405.1 of Chrysogorgia sp. JL179-B06. Lineage (NCBI taxonomy): Eukaryota > Metazoa > Cnidaria > Anthozoa > Scleralcyonacea > Chrysogorgiidae > Chrysogorgia > Chrysogorgia sp. JL179-B06. The sequence goes on from JAYKKM010000490.1 coordinate 455,704, forward strand.
CCTATTGTACTGTTCATAACGTTCTTTGTTCTATCTTATTATACTATTCATAACGTTCTTTGTTCTATCCTATTGTACTATTCATAACGTTCTTTGTTCTATCTTATTGTACTATTCATAACGTTCTTTGTTCTATCTTATTGTACTGTTCATAACGTACTTTGTTCTATCTTATTGTACTGTTCATAACGTTCTTTGTTCTATCTTATTGTACTATTCATAACGTTCTTTGTTCTATCTTATTATACTGTTCATAACGTTCTTTGTTCTATTATTGTACTATTCATAACGTTCTTTGTTCTATCTTATTGTACTATTCATAACGTTCTTTGTTCTATCTTATTGTACTGTTCATAACGTTCTTTGTTCTATCTTATTGTACTATTCATAACGTTCTTTGTTCTATCTTATTGTACTATTCATAACGTTCTTTGTTCTATCTTATTGTACTATTCATAACGTTCTTTGTTCTATCTTATTGTACTATTCATAACGTTCTTTGTTCTATCTTATTGTACTGTTCATAACGTTCTTTGTTCTATCTTATTGTACTATTCACAACGTTCTTTGTTCTATCTTATTGTACTATTCATAACGTTCTTTGTTCTATCTTATTGTACTATTCATAACGTTCTTTGTTCTATCTTATTGTACTATTCATAACGTTCTTTGTTCTATCTTATTGTACTATTCATAACGTTCTTTGTTCTATCATATTGTACTATTCATAACGTTCTTTGTTCTATCTTATTGTACTGTTCATAACGTTCTTTGTTCTATCTTATTATACTGTTCATAACGTTCTTTGTTCTATCCTATTGTACTATTCATAACGTTCTTTGTTCTATCCTATTGTACTGTTCATAACGTTCTTTGTTCTATCTTATTGTACTATTCATAACGTTCTTTGTTCTATCCTATTGTACTGTTCATAACGTTCTTTGTTCTATCCTATTGTACTATTCATAACGTTCTTTGTTCTATCCTATTGTACTGTTCATAACGTTCTTTGTTCTATCCTATTGTACTATTCATAACGTTCTTTGTTCTATCCTATTGTACTATTCATAACGTTCTTTGTTCTATCTTATTGTACTGTTCATAACGTTCTTTGTTCTATCTTATTGTACTATTCATAACGTTCTTTGTTCTATCTTATTGTACTGTTCATAGCGTACTTTGTTCTATCTTATTGTGCTATTCACAACGTTCTTTGTTAATCTTATTGTACTGTTCATAACGTTCTTTGTTCTATCTTATTGTACTGTTCATAGCGTACTTTGTTCTATCTTATTGTGCTATTCACAACGTTCTTTGTTCTATCTTATTATACTGTTCATAACGTTCTTTGTTCTATCTTATTGTGCTGTTCATAACGTTCTTTGTTCTATCTTATTATACTATTCATAACGTTCTTTGTTCTATCTTATTGTACTATTCATAACGTTCTTTGTTCTATCCTATTGTACTATTCATAACGTTCTTTGTTCTATCTTATTGTACTGTTCATAGCGTACTTTGTTCTATCTTATTGTGCTATTCACAACGTTCTTTGTTCTATCTTATTGTACTGTTCACAACGTTCTTTGTTCTATCTTATTGTACTATTCATAACGTTCTTTGTTCTATCTTATTGTACTGTTCATAACGTTCTTTGTTCTGTCTTATTGTACTATTCATAACGTTCTTTGTTCTATCTTATTGTACTATTCATAACGTTCTTTGTTCTATCTTATTGTACTATTCATAACGTTCTTTGTTCTATCTTATTGTACTGTTCATAACGTTCTTTGTTCTATCCTATTATACTGTTCATAATGTTCTTTGTTCTAACTTATTGTACTGTTCATAACGTTCTTTGTTCTATCTTATTATACTATTCATAACGTTCTTTGTTCTATCTTATTATACTATTCATAACGTTCTTTGTTCTATCTTATTGTACTATTCATAACGTTCTTTGTTCTATCTTATTGTACTATTCATAACGTTCTTTGTTCTATCTTATTGTACTATTCATAACGTTCTTTGTTCTATCTTATTGTACTATTCATAACGTATTGTGTTCTATCCTATTATACTATTCATAACGTTCTTTGTTCTATCTTATTATACTGTTCATAACGTTCTTTGTTCTATCTTATTGTACTATTCATAACGTTCTTTGTTCTATCTTATTATACTATTCATAACGTTCTTTGTTCTATCTTATTATACTATTCATAACGTTCTTTGTTCTATCTTATTGTGCTGTTCATAACGTTCTTTGTTCTATCCTATTGTACTGTTCACAACGTTCTTTGTTCTATCTTATTGTACTATTCATAACGTTCTTTGTTATATCTTATTGTACTGTTCATAACGTTCTTTGTTCTATCATATTGTACTGTTCATAACGTTCTTTGTTCTATCTTATTATACTGTTCATAACGTTCTTTGTTCTATCCTATTGTACTATTCATAACGTTTCTTTGTTCTATCCTATTGTACTGTTCATAACGTTCTTTGTTCTATCTTATTGTACTATTCATAACGTTCTTTGTTCTATCCTATTGTACTGTTCATAACGTTCTTTGTTCTATCCTATTGTACTATTCATAACGTTCTTTGTTCTATCCTATTGTACTGTTCATAACGTTCTTTGTTCTATCCTATTGTACTATTCATAACGTTCTTTGTTCTATCCTATTGTACTATTCATAACGTTCTTTGTTCTATCTTATTGTACTGTTCATAACGTTCTTTGTTCTATCTTATTGTACTATTCATAACGTTCTTTGTTCTATCTTATTGTACTGTTCATAGCGTACTTTGTTCTATCTTATTGTGCTATTCACAACGTTCTTTGTTAATCTTATTGTACTGTTCATAACGTTCTTTGTTCTATCCTATTGTACTGTTCATAACGTTCTTTGTTCTATCTTATTATACTATTCATAACGTTCTTTGTTCTATCCTATTGTACTATTCATAACGTTCTTTGTTCTATCTTATTGTACTATTCATAACGTTTTTGTTCTATCTTATTGTACTGTTCATAACGTACTTTGTTCTATCTTATTGTACTGTTCATAACGTTCTTTGTTCTATCTTATTGTACTATTCATAACGTTCTTTGTTCTATCTTATTATACTGTTCATAACGTTCTTTGTTCCATCTTATTGTACTATTCATAACGTTCTTTGTTCTATCTTATTGTACTGTTCATAACGTTCTTTGTTCTATCTTATTGTACTATTCATAACGTTCTTTGTTCTATCTTATTGTACTATTCATAACGTTCTTTGTTCTATCTTATTGTACTATTCATAACGTTCTTTGTTCTATCTTATTGTACTGTTCATAACGTTCTTTGTTCTATCTTATTGTACTATTCATAACGTTCTTTGTTCTATCTTATTGTACTGCTCATAACGTTCTTTGTTCTATCTTATTGTACTATTCACAACGTTCTTTGTTCTATCTTATTGTACTATTCATAACGTTCTTTGTTCTATCTTATTGTACTATTCATAACGTTCTTTGTTCTATCTTATTGTACTGTTCATAACGTTCTTTGTTATATCTTATTGTACTATTCATAACGTTCTTTGTTCTATCTTATTGTACTATTCATAACGTTCTTTGTTCTATCTTATTGTACTGTTCACAACGTTCTTTGTTCTATCTTATTGTACTGTTCATGACGTTCTTTGTTCTATCCTATTGTACTGATCATAACGTTCTTTGTTCTATCTTATTATACTATTCATAACGTTCTTTGTTCTATCTTATTGTACTGTTCATAACGTTCTTTGTTCTATCCTATTGTACTGTTCATAACGTTCTTTGTTCTATCTTATTGTACTGTTCATAACGTTCTTTGTTCTATCTTATTGTGCTATTCATAACGTTCTTTGTTCTATCTTATTGTACTGTTCATAACGTTCTTTGTTCTATCTTATTGAACTATTCATAACGTTCTTTGTTCTATCTATCTTATTGTACTATTCATAACGTTCTTTGTTCTATCTTATTGTACTGTTCATAACGTTCTTTGTTATATCTTATTGTACTATTCATAACGTTCTTTGTTCTATCTTATTGTACTATTCATAACGTTCTTTGTTCTATCTTATTGTACTGTTCACAACGTTCTTTGTTCTATCTTGTTGTACTGTTCATGACGTTCTTTGTTCTATCCTATTGTACTGTTCATAACGTTCTTTGTTCTATCTTATTATACTATTCATAACGTTCTTTGTTCTATCTTATTGTACTGTTCACAACGTTCTTTGTTCTATCTTATTGTGCTGTTCATAACGTTCTTTGTTCTATCTTATTATACTATTCATAACGTTCTTTGTTCTATCTTATTGTGCTATTCATAACGTTCTTTGTTATATATCCTATTGTACTGTTCATAACGTTCTTTGTTCTATCCTATTGTACTGTTCATAACGTACTTTGTTTTATCTTATTGTACTATTCATAACGTTCTTTGTTCTATCTTATTGTACTGTTCATAACGTTCTTTGTTCTATCTTATTGTACTGTTCATAACGTTCTTTGTTCTATCTTATTGTACTATTCATAACGTTCTTTGTTCTATCTTATTGTACTGTTCATAACGTTCTTTGTTCTATCTTATTGTACTGCTCATAACGTTCTTTGTTCTATCTTATTGTACTGTTCATAACGTTCTTTGTTTTATCTTATTGTACTATTCACAACGTTCTTTGTTCTATCTTATTATACAATTCATAACGTTCTTTGTTCTATCCTATTGTACTATTCATAACGTTCTTTGTTCTATCTTATTGTACTGTTCATAACGTTCTTTGTTCTATCTTATTGTACTGTTCATAACGTTCTTTGTTCTATCTTATTGTACTATTCATAACGTTCTTTGTTCTATCTTATTGTACTGTTCATAACGTTCTTTGTTCTATCTTATTGTACTGTTCATAACGTTCTTTGTTCTATCTTATTGTACTATTCATAACGTTCTTTGTTCTATCTTATTGTACTATTCATAACGTTCTTTGTTTTATCTTATTATACAATTCATAACGTTCTTTGTTCTATCTTATTGTACTGTTCATAACGTTCTTTGTTCTATCTTATTGTACTATTCATAACGTTCTTTGTTCTATCCTATTGTACTGTTCATAACGTTCTTTGTTCTATCTTATTGTACTGTTCATAACGTTCTTTGTTCTATCTTATTGTACTGTTCATAACGTTCTTTGTTCTATCTTATTGTACTGTTCATAACGTTCTTTGTTCTATCTTATTATACAATTCATAACGTTCTTTGTTCTATCTTATTGTACTGTTCATAACGTTCTTTCTTCTATCTTATTGTACTGTTCATAACGTTCTTTGTTCTATCTTATTGTACTGTTCATAACGTTCTTTGTTCTATCTTATTGTACTGTTGATAACGTTCTTTGTTTTATCTTATTGTACTATTCACAACGTTCTTTGTTCTATCTTATTATACAATTCATAACGTTCTTTGTTCTATCCTATTGTACTATTCATAACGTTCTTTGTTCTATCTTATTGTACTGTTCATAACGTTCTTTGTTCTATCTTATTGTACTGTTCATAACGTTCTTTGTTCTATCTTATTATACTATTCATAACGTTCTTTGTTCTATCTTATTGTACTATTCATAACGTTCATTGTTCTATCTTATTGTACTATTCATAACGTTCTTTGTTCTATCTTATTATACTGTTCATAACGTTCTTTGTTCTATCCTATTGTACTATTCATAACGTTCTTTGTTCTATCTTATTATACTATTCATAACGTTCTTTGTTCTATCATATTGTACTATTCATAACGTTCTTTGTTCTATCTTATTGTACTGTTCATAACGTTCTTTGTTCTATCTTATTGTACTGTTCATAACGTTCTTTGTTCTATCCTATTGTACTGTTCATAACGTTCTTTGTTCTATCATATTGTACTGTTCATAACGTTCTTTGTTCTATCTTATTATACTGTTCATAACGTTCTTTGTTCTATCCTATTGTACTATTCATAACGTTCTTTGTTCTATCCTATTGTACTGTTCATAACGTTCTTTGTTCTATCTTATTGTACTATTCATAACGTTCTTTGTTCTATCCTATTGTACTGTTCATAACGTTCTTTGTTCTATCCTATTGTACTATTCATAACGTTCTTTGTTCTATCCTATTGTACTGTTCATAACGTTCTTTGTTCTATCCTATTGTACTATTCATAACGTTCTTTGTTCTATCCTATTGTACTATTCATAACGTTCTTTGTTCTATCTTATTGTACTGTTCATAACGTTCTTTGTTCTATCTTATTGTACTATTCATAACGTTCTTTGTTCTATCTTATTGTACTGTTCATAGCGTACTTTGTTCTATCTTATTGTGCTATTCACAACGTTCTTTGTTCTATCTTATTGTACTGTTCATAACGTTCTTTGTTCTATCCTATTGTACTGTTCATAACGTTCTTTGTTCTATCTTATTATACTATTCATAACGTTCTTTGTTCTATCCTATTGTACTATTCATAACGTTCTTTGTTCTATCTTATTGTACTATTCATAACGTTCTTTGTTCTATCTTATTGTACTGTTCATAACGTACTTTGTTCTATCTTATTGTACTGTTCATAACGTTCTTTGTTCTATCTTATTGTGCTATTCATAACGTTCTTTGTTCTATCTTATTATACTGTTCATAACGTTCTTTGTTCTATTATTGTACTATTCATAACGTTCTTTGTTCTATCTTATTGTACTATTCATAACGTTCTTTGTTCTATCTTATTGTACTATTCATAACGTTCTTTGTTCTATCTTATTGTACTGTTCATAACGTTCTTTGTTCTATCTTATTGTACTATTGATAACGTTCTTTGTTCTATCTTATTGTACTATTCATAACGTTCTTTGTTCTATCTTATTGTACTATTCATAACGTTCTTTGTTCTATCTTATTGTACTATTCATAACGTTCTTTGTTCTATCTTATTGTACTGTTCATAACGTTCTTTGTTCTATCTTATTGTACTATTCACAACGTTCTTTGTTCTATCTTATTGTACTATTCATAACGTTCTTTGTTCTATCTTATTGTACTATTCATAACGTTCTTTCTTCTATCTTATTGTACTGTTCATAACGTTCTTTGTTATATCTTATTGTACTATTCATAACGTTCTTTGTTATATCTTATTGTACTATTCATAACGTTCTTTGTTCTATCTTATTGTACTGTTCACAACGTTCTTTGTTCTATCTTATTGTACTGTTCATGACGTTCTTTGTTCTATCCTATTGTACTGTTCATAACGTTCTTTGTTCTATCTTATTATACTATTCATAACGTTCTTTGTTCTATCTTATTGTACTGTTCATAACGTACTTTGTTTTATCTTATTGTACTATTCATAACGTTCTTTGTTCTATCTTATTGTACTGTTCATAACGTTCTTTGTTCTATCTATCTTATTGTACTGTTCATAACGTTCTTTGTTCTATCTTATTGTACTGTTCATAACGTTCTTTGTTATATCTTATTGTACTATTCATAACGTTCTTTGTTCTATCTTATTGTACTATTCATAACGTTCTTTGTTCTATCTTATTGTACTGTTCACAACGTTCTTTGTTCTATCTTATTGTACTGTTCATGACGTTCTTTGTTCTATCCTATTGTACTGTTCATAACGTTCTTTGTTCTATCTTATTATACTATTCATAACGTTCTTTGTTCTATCTTATTGTACTGTTCATAACGTTCTTTGTTCTATCTTATTGTACTGTTCATAACGTTCTTTGTTCTATCTTATTGTACTATTCATAACGTTCTTTGTTCTATCTTATTGTACTGTTCATAACGTTCTTTGTTCTATCTTATTGTACTGTTCATAACGTTCTTTGTTCTATCTTATTGTACTGTTCATAACGTTCTTTGTTCTATCTTATTATACAATTCATAACGTTCTTTGTTCTATCTTATTGTACTGTTCATAACGTTCTTTCTTCTATCTTATTGTACTGTTCATAACGTTCTTTGTTCTATCTTATTGTACTTTTCATAACGTTCTTTGTTCTATCTTATTGTACTGTTCATAACGTTCTTTGTTTTATCTTATTGTACTATTCACAACGTTCTTTGTTCTATCTTATTATACAATTCACAACGTTCTTTGTTCTATCTTATTATACAATTCATAACGTTCTTTGTTCTATCCTATTGTACTATTCATAACGTTCTTTGTTCTATCTTATTGTACTGTTCATAACGTTCTTTGTTCTATCTTATTGTACTGTTCATAACGTTCTTTGTTCTATCTGATTGTACTATTCATAACGTTCTTTGTTCTATCTTATTGTACTATTCATAACGTTCTTTGTTCTATCCTATTGTACTATTCATAACGTTCTTTGTTCTATCTTATTATACTGTTCATAACGTTCTTTGTTCTATCCTATTGTACTATTCATAACGTTCTTTGTTCTATCTTATTATACTATTCATAACGTTCTTTGTTCTATCATATTGTACTATTCATAACGTTCTTTGTTCTATCTTATTGTACTGTTCATAACGTTCTTTGTTCTATCCTATTGTACTATTCATAATGTTCTTTGTTCTATCTTATTGTACTATTCATAACGTTCTTTGTTCGATCCTATTGTACTATTCATAACGTTCTTTGTTCTATCTTATTGTACTATTCATAACGTTCTTTGTTCTATCCTATTGTACTGTTCATATCGTTCTTTGTTCTATCTTATTGTACTATTCATAACGTTCTTTGTTCTATCTTATTGTACTATTCATAACGTTCTTTGTTCTATCATATTGTTCTTTTCATAACGTTCTTTGTTCTATCTTATTGTACTATTCATAACGTTCTTTGTTCTATCCTATTGTACTGTTCATAACGTTCTTTGTTCTTTCCTATTTTACTGTTCATAACGTTCTTTGTTCTATCTTATTGTTCTGTTAATAACGTACTTTGTTCTATCTTATTGTACTATTCATAACGTTCTTTGTTCTATCCTATTGTACTATTCATAACGTTCTTTGTTCTATCTTATTGTACTGTTCATAACGTTCTTTGTTCTATCTTATTGTTCTGTTAATAACGTACTTTGTTCTATCTTATTGTACTATTCATAACGTTCTTTGTTCTATCTTATTGTACTATTCATAACGTTCTTTGTTATATCCTATTGTACTGTTCATAACGTTCTTTGTTCTATCCTATTGTTCTGTTAATAACGTTCTTTGTTCTATCTTATTGTACTATTCATAACGTTCTTTGTTCTATCCTATTGTACTGTTCATGAAGTTCTTTGTTCTATCCTATTGTACTGTTCATAACGTTCTTTGTTCTATCTTATTATACTATTCATAACGTTCTTTGTTCTATCTTATTGTACTGTTCATAACGTTCTTTGTTCTATCCTATTGTACTGTTCATAACGTTCTTTGTTCTATCTTATTGTACTGTTCATAACGTTCTTTGTTCTATCTTATTGTACTGTTCACAACGTTCTTTGTTCTATCTTATTGTGCTGTTCATAACGTTCTTTGTTCTATCTTATTATACTATTCATAACGTTCTTTGTTCTATCTTATTGTACTATTCTTAACGTTCTTTGTTATATCCTATTGTACTGTTCATAACGTTCTTTGTTCTATCCTATTGTACTGTTCATAACGTACTTTGTTTTATCTTATTGTACTGTTCATAACGTTCTTTGTTCTATCTTATTGTACTATTCATAACGTTCTTTGTTCTATCTTATTGTACTATTCATAACGTTCTTTGTTCTATCTTATTGTACTGTTCATAACGTTCTTTGTTATATCTTATTGTACTATTCATAACGTTCTTTGTTCTATCTTATTGTACTATTCATAACGTTCTTTGTTCTATCTTATTGTACTGTTCACAACGTTCTTTGTTCTATCTTGTTGTACTGTTCATGACGTTCTTTGTTCTATCCTATTGTACTGTTCATAACGTTCTTTGTTCTATCTTATTATACTATTCATAACGTTCTTTGTTCTATCTTATTGTACTGTTCACAACGTTCTTTGTTCTATCTTATTGTGCTGTTCATAACGTTCTTTGTTCTATCTTATTATACTATTCATAACGTTCTTTGTTCTATCTTATTGTACTATTCATAACGTTCTTTGTTATATCCTATTGTACTGTTCATAACGTTCTTTGTTCTATCCTATTGTACTGTTCATAACGTACTTTGTTTTATCTTATTATACAATTCATAACGTTCTTTGTTCTATCCTATTGTACTATTCATAACGTTCTTTGTTCTATCTTATTGTACTGTTCATAACGTTCTTTGTTCTATCTTATTGTACTGTTCATAACGTTCTTTGTTCTATCTTATTGTACTATTCATAACGTTCTTTGTTCTATCTTATTGTACTGTTCATAACGTTCTTTGTTCTATCTTATTGTACTGTTCATAACGTTCTTTGTTCTATCCTATTGTACTGTTCATAACGTTCTTTGTTCTATCTTATTGTACTGTTCATAACGTTCTTTGTTCTATCTTATTATACAATTCATAACGTTCTTTGTTCTATCTTATTGTACTGTTCATAACGTTCTTTCTTCTATCTTATTGTACTGTTCATAACGTTCTTTGTTCTATCTTATTGTACTGTTCATAACGTTCTTTGTTCTATCTTATTGTACTGTTCATAACGTTCTTTGTTTTATCTTATTGTACTATTCACAACGTTCTTTGTTCTATCTTATTATACAATTCATAACGTTCTTTGTTCTATCCTATTGTACTATTCATAACGTTCTTTGTTCTATCTTATTGTACTGTTCATAACGTTCTTTGTTCTATCTTATTGTACTGTTCATAACGTTCTTTGTTCTATCTTATTGTACTATTCATAACGTTCTTTGTTCTATCCTATTGTACTGTTCATAACGTTCTTTGTTCTATCATATTGTACTGTTCATAACGTTCTTTGTTCTATCTTATTATACTGTTCATAACGTTCTTTGTTCTATCCTATTGTACTATTCATAACGTTCTTTGTTCTATCCTATTGTACTGTTCATAACGTTCTTTGTTCTATCTTATTGTACTATTCATAACGTTCTTTGTTCTATCCTATTGTACTGTTCATAACGTTCTTTGTTCTATCCTATTGTACTATTCATAACGTTCTTTGTTCTATCCTATTGTACTGTTCATAACGTTCTTTGTTCTATCCTATTGTACTATTCATAACGTTCTTTGTTCTATCCTATTGTACTATTCATAACGTTCTTTGTTCTATCTTATTGTACTGTTCATAACGTTCTTTGTTCTATCTTATTGTACTATTCATAACGTTCTTTGTTCTATCTTATTGTACTGTTCATAGCGTACTTTGTTCTATCTTATTGTGCTATTCACAACGTTCTTTGTTCTATCTTATTGTACTGTTCATAACGTTCTTTGTTCTATCCTATTGTACTGTTCATAACGTTCTTTGTTCTATCTTATTATACTATTCATAACGTTCTTTGTTCTATCCTATTGTACTATTCATAACGTTCTTTGTTCTATCTTATTGTACTATTCATAACGTTCTTTGTTCTATCTTATTGTACTGTTCATAACGTACTTTGTTCTATCTTATTGTACTGTTCATAACGTTCTTTGTTCTATCTTATTGTACTATTCATAACGTTCTTTGTTCTATCTTATTATACTGTTCATAACGTTCTTTGTTCTATCTTATTGTACTATTCATAACGTTCTTTGTTCTATCTTATTGTACTGTTCATAACGTTCTTTGTTCTATCTTATTGTACTATTCATAACGTTCTTTGTTCTATCTTATTGTACTATTCATAACGTTCTTTGTTCTATCTTATTGTACTATTCATAACGTTCTTTGTTCTATCTTATTCTACTGTTCATAACGTTCTTTGTTCTATCTTATTGTACTATTCATAACGTTCTTTGTTCTAACTTATTGTACTATTCATAACGTTCTTTGTTCTATTTTATTGTACTATTCATAACGTTCTTTGTTCTATCTTATTGTACTATTCATAACGTTCTTTGTTCTATCTTATTGTACTGTTCATAACGTTCTTTGTTCTATCTTATTGTACTATTCACAACGTTCTTTGTTCTATCTTATTGTACTATTCATAACGTTCTTTGTTCTATCTTATTGTACTATTCATAACGTTCTTTGTTCTATCTTATTGTACTGTTCATAACGTTCTTTGTTATATCTTATTGTACTATTCATAACGTTCTTTGTTCTATCTTATTGTACTATTCATAACGTTCTTTGTTCTATCTTATTGTACTGTTCACAACGTTCTTTGTTCTATCTTATTGTACTGTTCATGACGTTCTTTGTTCTATCCTATTGTACTGTTCATAACGTTCTTTGTTCTATCTTATTATACTATTCATAACGTTCTTTGTTCTATCTTATTGTACTGTTCATAACGTTCTTTGTTCTATCCTATTGTACTGTTCATAACGTTCTTTGTTCTATCTTATTGTACTGTTCATAACGTTCTTTGTTCTATCTTATTGTACTGTTCACAACGTTCTTTGTTCTATCTTATTGTGCTGTTCATAACGTTCTTTGTTCTATCTTATTATACTATTCATAACGTTCTTTGTTCTATCTTATTGTACTATTCATAACGTTCTTTGTTATATCCTATTGTACTGTTCATAACGTTCTTTGTTCTATCCTATTGTACTGTTCATAACGTACTTTGTTTTATCTTATTGTACTATTCATAACGTTCTTTGTTCTATCTTATTGTACTGTTCATAACGTTCTTTGTTCTATCTTATTGTACTGTTCATAACGTTCTTTGTTCTATCTTATTGTACTGTTCATAACGTTCTTTGTTTTATCTTATTGTACTATTCACAACGTTCTTTGTTCTATCTTATTATACAATTCATAACGTTCTTTGTTCTATCCTATTGTACTATTCATAACGTTCTTTGTTCTATCTTATTGTACTGTTCATAACGTTCTTTGTTCTATCTTATTGTACTGTTCATAAACGTTCTTTGTTCTATCTTATTGTACTGTTCATAACGTTCTTTGTTCTATCTTATTGTACTGTTCATAACGTTCTTTGTTCTATCTTATTGTACTGTTCATAACGTTCTATTTCATAACGTTCTATCTTATTGTACTGTTCATAACGTTCTTTGTTCTATCTTATTGTACTGTTCATAACGTTCTTTGTTCTATCTTATTGTACTGTTCATAAACGTTCTTTGTTCTATCTTATTGTACTGTTCATAACGTTCTTTGTTCTATCTTATTGTACTGTTCATAACGTTCTTTGTTCTATCTTATTGTACTATTCATAACGTTCTTTGTTCTATCTTATTGTACTGTTCATAACGTTCTTTGTTCTATCTTATTGTACTGTTCATAACGTTCTTTGTTCTATCTTATTGTACTATTCATAACGTTCTTTGTTCTATCTTATTGTACTGTTCATAACGTTCTTTGTTCTATCTTATTGTACTGTTCATAACGTTCTTTTGTTCTATCTTATTGTACTGTTCATAACGTTCTTTGTTCTATCTTATTGTACTGTTCATGACGTTCTTTGTTCTATCCTATTGTACTATTCATAACGTTCTTTGTTCTATCTTATTATACTGTTCATAACGTTCTTTGTTCTATCCTATTGTACTATTCATAACGTTCTTTGTTCTATCTTATTATACTATTCATAACGTTCTTTGTTCTATCATATTGTACTATTCATAACGTTCTTTGTTCTATCTTATTGTACTGTTCATAACGTTCTTTGTTCTATCCTATTGTACTATTCATAATGTTCTTTGTTCTATCTTATTGTACTATTCATAACGTTCTTTGTTCTATCCTATTGTACTATTCATAACGTTCTTTGTTCTATCTTATTGTACTATTCATAACGTTCTTTGTTCTATCCTATTGTACTGTTCATATCGTTCTTTGTTCTATCTTATTGTACTATTCATAACGTTCTTTGTTCTATCTTATTGTACTATTCATAACGTTCTTTGTTCTATCATATTGTTCTGTTCATAACGTTCTTTGTTCTATCTTATTGTACTATTCATAACGTTCTTTGTTCTATCCTATTGTACTGTTCATAACGTTCTTTGTTCTTTCCTATTTTACTGTTCATAACGTTCTTTGTTCTATCTTATTGTTCTGTTAATAACGTACTTTGTTCTATCTTATTGTACTATTCATAACGTTCTTTGTTCTATCCTATTGTACTATTCATAACGTTCTTTGTTCTATCTTATTGTACTGTTCATAACGTTCTTTGTTCTATCTTATTGTTCTGTTAATAACGTACTTTGTTCTATCTTATTGTACTATTCATAACGTTCTTTGTTCTATCTTATTGTACTATTCATAACGTTCTTTGTTATATCCTATTGTACTGTTCATAACGTTCTTTGTTCTATCCTATTGTTCTGTTAATAACGTTCTTTGTTCTATCTTACTGTACTATTCATAACGTTCTTTGTTCTATCCTATTGTACTGTTCATAACGTTCTTTGTTCTATCTTATTGTACTGTTCATAACGTTCTATGCTCTATCTTATTGTACTGTTCATAACGTACTTTGTTCTATCTTATTGTACTATTCATAACGTACTTTGTTCTATCCTATTGTACTATTCATAACATTCTTTGTTCTATCTTATTGTATTGTTCATAACGTTCTTTGTTCTATCGTATTGTACTATTCATAACGTACTTTGTTCTATCCTATTGTACTATTCATAACGTTCTTTGTTCTATCTTATTATACTGTTCATAACGTTCTTTGTTCTATCCTATTGTACTGTTCATAACGTTCTTTGTTCTATCTTATTATACTGTTCATAACGTTCTTTGTTCTATCTTATTGTACTATTCATAACGTTCTTTGTTCTTTCCTATTGTACTGTTCATAACGTTCTTTGTTCTATCTTATTGTACTATTCATAACGTTCTTTGTTCTATCTTATTGTACTATTCATAACGTTCTTTGTTCTATCTTATTGTATTGTTCATAACGTTCTTTGTTCTATCCTATTGTACTATTCATAACGTTCTTTGTTCTATCTTATTATACTGTTCATAACGTTCTTTGTTATATCCTATTGTACTATTCATAACGTTCTTTGTTCTATCTTATTGTACTGTTCATAACGTTCTTTGTTCTATCTTATTGTACTATTCATAACGTTCTTTGTTCTATCTTATTGTACTATTCATAACGTTCTTTGTTCTATCTTATTGTATTGTTCATAACGTTTTTTGTTCTATCCTATTGTACTATTCATAACGTTCTTTGTTCTATCTTATTATACTGTTCATAACGTTCTTTGTTATATCCTATTGTACTATTCATAACGTTCTTTGTTCTATCTTATTGTACTGTTCATAACGTTCTTTGTTCTATCTTATTGTACTATTCATAACGTTCTTTGTTCTATCTTATTGTACTATTCATAACGTTCTTTGTTCTATCTTATTGTATTGTTCATAACGTTCTTTGTTCTATCCTATTGTACTATTCATAACGTTCTTTGTTTTATCTTATTGTACTATTCATAACGTTCTTTGTTCTATCTTATTACACCATTCATAACGTTCTTTGTTCTATCTTATTGTACTGTTCATAACGTTCTTTGTTCTGTCTTATTGTACTATTCATAACGTTCTTTGTTCTATCTTATTGTACTGTTCATAACGTTCTTTGTTCTATCTTATTATACTGTTCATAACGTTCTTTGTTCTATCTTATTGTACTATTCATAATGTTCTTTGTTCTATCTTATTGTATTGTTCATAACGTTCTTTGTTCTATCCTATTGTACCGTTCGCAACGTTATTTATTCTATCCTATTCTGCCGTTCGTAACATCTTTGTGCTATGTTATTATACAGTTCGTAACGCTCCCTTTATAACTCGTTCGTTACGCTCCCTTTATAACGTTCGTTATACGCTAATTAAAATTCATTTTACAGGTTACCTATGAACGTGAACATGTCTTCAATCATGTCTGTTTAGAACGAACGTCACGTTTATTTTGTTTACTATTGATTATTCATTTTCTTTGTTTTGCATGAAAGAATACGGCGTCGATTGTTCTCATTGAGATCATGCGTGCATCGCATCATCTACATGGCTGTGTTTCTCTGACGCTATCAATTATTTATAAATATTTTCGTCTTCTCGACGAACACAGAAATTATACTCGGTATATAGATCATGTTTTTTCTCTAATGTCCTAAGTTTTCATTTAACTTGTGAAATATAGTTCAATTATAGGCAGACAAGCTTTAACTGCATGAGTCGGAAAGTAAATGATATATAAACTCTCAAGAAACGAGTTTCTCTGACTCTCACATATAGGGAGTTAAAGATAATATCCTATAAAGCTTGTTTTCCGTCAGTGGCACGTTGATGATGCGATGCATGTGAAGCTTGCTTTCCATCTGTTCCTAGCATTGCGGAATTTTCCTTATCTTGTGAGCTCTTATGCGAAACAAATTAATTAAGAGCTCAAAACGCAAAACAAATTTCGCTCTGCACGACCGGCTCTCATAAGGATTAATACTACTCCTTGAAAATAACATTCGACTATTTGTGTAAAATACTTAATCAGTAATAATTCACAATACGAATCAATAACACTGCTGCAAGGCAGTTATATATATTTTATTACAGGTCAAGAGGCGATTCAAATTGACTTACTTTTTGGCGAATATGTCTGCTGGTAGATATTACATACAATATTGAATAAGCCAATTAGGCGAAAGAAAAGAACGGGAATTGATAAACTTGGTCTTTGGCTGTTTTGTTTTGAAGAACCACGGTCTTGACGCTTTAATGATCGCGCTATCATTGTGAATGCCCTGAAAAAGAAGAATATGTTTTTAACAAAGTGTCTTGCATTAAACACGTAATAATTTCAGCAAGAAACAAAAGCAAAGATAACTATTAAATAATATAAAAAATAAATTATACTTTTCCTGCCTTGAATAGATAGATATACGTTATTTATCTGCTTCGTACACTTTTTTCACACAAATATCCTTGTTATACACTCAGCTACTCTGGTTAAAAAAGAAAACACAGGCACTACAGTAAGGATTCAAGCACAGCTCAATAAAGATAAAGGACGGATTTGTTACAAACCAAACAGAGACCTGAACTACTTCAATCTGTTTTCACTTTTCAATTTACGCAGCAGCTGGATCTGAACAAAATGTGTTACTGTGTCCTTATAGAAAATTATATGGTAATTTAATTTAACACGTATAAGATGTAAATAATTAAAAGGTACATGCAGATGATGGCGTAGTTGTCATGCCTTAACAAGATATGGCTAAATAATTAAACCGACAATAGTCAAACGATATATATTATCTGGAAGCTCAGCAAAAGCCAAACATGCACAAATCCTTTCTTTTAGGTTGATTAATTTTTAAACAGCACGGTTGGACGATTGAATCCGGCCAAACGTTCATGCTATTAGATGATTGCTTCGTTAGACAAAATGTAATGTGATCAATAACCGTCTTCACGTGCACAAATTCGCATAAACGTGAACAAAAATATAAAAAATTGTAGAAAAACTGAAAATATCGATATCTTTGGATTGATTTAACTATAAATGGACTCAAATTTTGTAGCTCAGTCAACAAACTAGACATTATTATGATTTAGATATGGTTGCATGCCATTGAAACTGATCAGTTTACAGGTCTCCCTCTTCCTTCAAAATTGGGCTTTTAACAAGTTGACATCGTTTTCAATGCAAGAGGAAAGTTTAAAACAAAACAAAACGCATTTAACTGCAATGAACAAAAACGGTAAACTATAGAAGTTACTATCGGAAGAGAAGTGCTGCCTCGAAATCCAAGGCAGTCGTGATATTGTGCAAAATTACAAAACTAAGTGGTGGGCTTATTGAAGTGAAAGTCGCAGTGGAGGTAGTACAGCCTCGTACCCATGCGGTTATAGTTTAGGTAATACCAGAGCAGTGAGTTCTACATATATATGGAGCTCACAATGAGCTTGCTGGACCATAGATACTCGCACTATCGGGTACGTTAGACATCTGTCTGGGGTAAGACATTCATTATGCATAGCCAGGGCCCCCTGTACATGCTTCATCTGCCCCTGGCATATTTGCAGATGTCTCACGTCTAACCCAACCTTATTGATCCCCTTGCGTTGTAACCGTTCTCAACATCTATTCACAATATAGTAGTTCATGAACATGTGTAATATTAAACAGACGTAAGTTGAACAGTTAGATAAAAATGCAGTTGAACATAAAGATAAAGTAGTTGTATAACATAGTTCTCTGTACAAGGCTTGCATAAAAATGCAATTCAATGTTGTTTGTGACTGACGTTTGGACGGCCTCAGCGGCCGTCATCTTCAGAGTCAAGTAAAGCGTACGCTTTACTTTAAGTACGCATTACTTGACTCTGAAGATGACCGCCTGAGGCCGTCGAAACGGCAGTCATAAACGACAGTCTTTCTCATTTACTACAGTTGATAAACTATTAGTCAATCAGAATTTGTTTCTTGTATAAAAATGCCGTTCAATATATTTTGTCGCTTTATATCTCACAGCTGTGTATGAGGGATACGGATGTGCATTCTTCTGCATGCTCAATATCGTGAGAAACAATGAACTCACACCAATATACACCTAGTAATTAAATAGAAGGAAAACTGTATTCACAAATAAAAACAATTTGATATCATGTCCACGATAAGCGATGCTGTGATGGCAAAAAATCGCAGATATCTCGCGGTCACTGAGCCATATTTCCGTAATTTGGTGAGCGTTTAACAAGAACAATTAAGTACATATAACTATCTTACCGTCTTACCTTGACAGAGAATACTTCCTCAATGAAGGCAGAACAGATCATTCAAACTTCACAGTTCCGTCCGAACGGCGAAAGGAACTTTAAAAATAGGTACGCAATGCGTACATGCGTCTACGTTCAGGATGGGGTGTAATTACTATTCTACTATTTTATTGTAAATCTGTGGTACAGATGTACAATAGTAAAACTGGAAACAATATTTGGTATTTACATTCGATCGTTGGAAGTAATATCTATCATGATTTCAGGTGTAAAAAGGCTAAGGGGCGACTCAAAAGGACCTTTCTGTTTGGTTAGCTTTTTATGGTGGATATGGTTAGCTACGGTTAAGATCAAGGTTGGACTATTCATTGGAAAC